>OZ023163.1:33914516-34270187 GCA_963678695.2 Diplodus puntazzo
AGGACATGTGTTTACAAATACAGCAATATCCCTTTAATGTTATGCTTTCTTCAAAGATCATCATATATTGATATTAGCTCCATATATTCTTCATCAAAAATCTTCATCAAATAACTATAACTATGACAAAATTTGTAATAAAGGTATAGCTGTTTTTAGACATTGTGGAAAATGCAAAAATGTAGCATATTTTATCTTTAAATATATACTGATAAGCTAATTTCCTTTCAATTAAACCTTGGCAGTGACTTCAGAATGAACTATAATAAATGCAGGGCTAACCTAACGAATGTGAAAGGAAAAATATCCAAATATCCAGTGGTTTCTCTTATCAAAATATGGTAAAGGACACATTCATCTCTCTACATAAAAGCTTAGCATTATACTTTTTAATTTTGACCTCCAGCTGAACCTCTGAACTCACCATCAAATAATGTAAGCATCTACAGACATAGCTTCCAGTAGGTGTCTTACCGCACAGTTTGTCTCATGAAGCGGTCAGGGTCCTGGGCAGTGAAGGTGGTAAGTAGAGACCTGGCAGTCAGACCTTCCTCCAGTTTGATGGACTTGGGGCTGGGGCTGAACTCTGGACTCTCGTTGATATCCAGGATTCGTACAGAGACGGTGGCCGTGGACTGACGAGGTAAGTGGATGCCACGAGACAGTGCGACCTCATTCTCTGCCTCCACTGTCAGCATGAAGGAACGGGTCAGCTCAAAATCTACGGGCTGGACAGAGAAAGGATAGATAAATGGGCATGGACTGTACTTAAATAGCTTCTTTCTAGTATTAGCGACCATTCAAAGCACCTCACAGCAGAAGTCAGCATTCACATATCTGTGGCAGAGGCTACCATACAAGGCACCACCTGCTCAACAGGACTGATAACCATTCATGCACAATCATATATCGATGGAAGAGTCACCAGGAGCAATTCAGGATCTCGTCAAAGGCCACCCAAAGATGATGAAATATAGTGACATTCATGTTGCTACATTCAACATGGGCAATCTCGAGCACATTACCCAGATAGCAAAAGACATTAATTCAATGTTGGATTTTGGTCAGATTGGTTATTTTTGGTTGAGGTTGAAACATCTATGTTGATTCAGTGTTTAATTAAAGTTACCATTTCAACGTTTGAAAAACTGTTGTTGAATCAATGTAGTATAGATGATGATTTTTCAATGTTGAAATGCCCTACAATGAATCAACATTGTTTCAATGGTGCTGATGGTGTATGGGGAGGAGAGGGGGAACAGGGGGGCTCACGAGACCAGCGAGATCTCACCGGACTTGAGCTCAAACTGTGGCCCCTTTAAGATAGAAAACCCAGATAGCAAAACGTGATTGAATCAACATTGAGATATTGTCAGGTTGAGGATTGTAATCAACATTGATGTCAGATATTGAAATATACATTGAAAGTGCTTGCTATGATCAACAACGTATCAATAACGTTGAATTTCCAATGAATTCTAACAAAGAATCAGCCTTGATTTAACTATGATGTGATCAACATTTAAAGACTGTAGAACTGAATCAACATTGATTCAACTGTATATCCTCCTGAGACCCAGGAAAAGAAACGTTTTTTAATTACTATTTTTTTTACATAAATTTAGTGTTGGTGTGGTCAAAACATATTGCAAAAAAAAAAAAGAAATGTTTAAACTTAATTTAAGCATGTTGTCTGTTTTTGTTCATAGAGCATGCAGTAAAGCAGCTGTTCTCAACCTTGGTTTCTTAAAAAGAATTGAAATAGCCAATGTAGTTGGTTTTTTAATGAGGCATATTAAAAACATACAAAGGAAGGTTGAAAAGTGTTGAAATTGTAGAGACTTGTCCTGGTTAATGTCATTTGTTTTGCCCTGCCTAGTGCATTAAATTTGAGGTTTTTTTCAAATCATTCTCTATGTGTGGAGTTGTGCATTTGAGAAATGGCTCTTTAAAAATAACCTCATTTCAGGGTGTGCTGGTAGTCGAGTGGTTAGAGCGCATGCCACGAATGCAGTGGACCCTGGTTTGAATCCGGTACAGGACCTGTACTGCATGTCAATCCCCCCCATCTCTGTCCCCTTTATGGTCTATCCACTGTCAAATAAAGGAGTCTATAACAATAAATAACGTTGTTTCAGTGTGTGTATATGTATATATATATATACAGTCTTTGAATATTGATCATTGTCAGTATTCAATGTTATTTCAATGTTGATCATAGTTGAATGAAGGTTGATTAATTGTCAGAATTGGTTGGAAATTCAACGTTACTTCAATGTTGATCATAGCGAGCACTTTCAATGTATATTTCAATATCTGACATCAATGTTGATCACAATCTTCAGCCCGACAATATCTCAATGTTGATTCAATCAAATTTTGCTATCTGGGTATATACCCGTGTTATAGAAAGAGTTTCCGAAACATCTTAATTGCTGTTTTCACCAAGAGGTACAAATTTCCCTAGTTCTTGCTAGAGTTTTCCAAACATATTTGACACCAATATACAAATAGCTAGAATGTAAATAAGCAATTTCAATATTCAACTGCAAACATGTTCGTCGTTGCTTGGTACTGTAGGGGATACATGTAATGTCCTCCAATGTTAGAGACGCCGAACAATTATTCACAATCCTCATCAAACTGTTTGTATATTTGGGAATGTCAAAATAGCCATAAGAACGGTAGCAAAACTGAAGTTTCCATTAACAGTATTAGCAGTACTGATGTATTTGCGTGTATTTGGTTTCTTTTTCTTTTTCTATATATTTTTTTCATTTAGTTATCAACATTATTGTTATTATCATTTATATTATTATCATACATTAATTCATCATGTCATCTTCGTCGTGTCTCAGTCATTTTTCTTCCCCATTGCACATGCATGATTACATAAATATAATATGCATATGCATGCAAACACATACAATAATTCCTCTCGAAAGAAACAATTGAAAATCCATACTGAATCAAACTGATAAACTTTGTAACCTGCTTGTAATATCTTGCTGTTCTGTTACTTTATGTCACAATTTTTTTTTTTACTAATCTGTCACCTTCGTGTACTATGTCCTGTTGCAATAAAAACAATAATTAATTAATCATTCTGCTCATTTAACAAGTCACAAAGACATATTTGGAAATAAATTCCTACTGGGAAACATGCAAATTTCTTAAAATATTGATCAATTTCACCAATCATCATTCCTATTGTATCAAACCTTGTTTGATACAGTTTTGATACTATTTGTGATTGGAATGTTTTATTGCACAATATCATTTCATGTTTTTTGTCATTTCCACATTGGATTCAAGTTATTATACATGCACAGGCACAGGCTTAGTGGAAAGGTTTAACGGAAAACAAGACATCCTAACTGTGATGCTACAATGTAATCTAAACTCTCTGATATCAGTTTCACTGTTTACTGTTAAGCCTCCTCCATCATCTCACTGCAGTAAGCTACTAAACTCAATGCATCCTACTTCAAAGTCAACACAATGGCAATAAGAAATGCTCTACTTGTGAACCCATACAGCTCCACGTTTAGAGTTTATGACAGTTTGACTTTCTCAACATACCACCGTGACTGACCCTGTGACCATGGTGACCACAGAAAAAGAAAAGCACAACAACAACTTAAGGATCATAACTATATTTACAAGTCTGATGACTGAAAGCACTATAATATATAATATACAAAATATATAAATGGCATACATTACATTTTACAGAACACAACATACATGTATAAAGGATAAAGACTCCAGATTATTATTAGTAGTAGTATTATAGACTTATAAAACGTTTCATATCCCAAGTTAGCTTCACTTTAAACTTTCAGCTGTGTGTGTGTGTGTGTGTGTGTGTGTGTGTGTGTGTGTGTGTGTGTGTGTGTGTGTGTGTGTTTTGGAGACCAAATCCCACCTTGACCACAGTGAGTAGGCCCTCGTTGGTGGTGGGGTCAGTGGGGATGGAGAAGCGCCCAGTAGGGTCTCCAGCAGTGATGCGGTACACAGCGCTCCAGGCTTGGGTGTGAGGCTGGTCTTTATCCGTCACAGTCAGGTTAGCAACGATCACATTCACCCTGTTCTCATGAATCTCCCCGAAGAACTGATAAGGTGGATGTAAACACAGACCTGTTAACGCTCTGCATAACTTTTAACATCAATATGTAACAGCAATACACAAATAGCTCTGTGAAATAACAGTAAACAAATGAGACAAAAGTGGGGATGATTGCTTTCTTCTCTTATCAGTGCTAAATGTTTCCCAAAACAACTTTTCCCACAAACACAGCTCCTTCCTGTCAAACTTGTTCGACTGTACTCAGGAAGATGAAAATATTGGACATTTTATTGTTTTCTTTTTTACTCTTCCACCTTCTGCCACAACTAATAAAACAACGGGAGAGCTTCAGTGCCTTTGAGAAGAACAGCATCTTGACCCTGATGCAGTGGTACAGGCAAAAGATGTAGTCTGTTTATATGTGAGAGTTTGTGTGGACCTACTGTGTCTGTGGTGAACTCAGGGGGATTGTCGTTGACATCAGTAATCCTGATGATAGTGGTGGCTGTGTTGGAGAGGCCATAGGTCGGGTTTCCCTCCATGTCTGTAGCCTGGATGATTAGGGTGTACTGGGTGACTTTCTGGAAACAAAGAACAAGGACAGTCAACAACTGGAATGATAAATCTTCTTCACAGTTTTTCACAGAATCTGTGAGCATCTCACCATCCATTATACCATCATCATCATGATTAGTGTAAATTTAAAACATATATTAAACAAGCCATAGTTAAAAGATTGATGCTGAGATAGATATAAATCCAATTAAAAACATGTGACAAAAGTGGAATGTCTTTCTGTCAAAGCACCATCATAGCTGATGACTCAATCAGTGCTGCTTAACAATAATATTCAAGGAGCTAATGACTGCTAGATTTGAAAAGGGTTCCACACACCTCTGGCACAAATGTTATTAACTTCATGATAATTTTGAAAAGGAAAACAATATAATTTTGATTCCAAAATAATTAACATCTAAATAACACCATACCTTTAAAAAGTAGACTTTACCACCGACAGCGTTTCAATTGGGTTGTGCTTGTGTTTTTGTCAGGGTTGGTTTGTAAAAACAACCAGCCAGCCGCAGAGCTGGTGAAGCTGTTTGTCACCCACAACAGACAGGCCGGATGCCGGAGGTGGGCTGCCCTGCCACTATACTGTCACCTGGCCCATCCGATCTACCTAGCCAGAGACCGGGAGAAGGGCCTAAGAGATCGGCTTGTTTACCCGCAAAACTACAGCTCATAATTCACCATAACTGAGCAGTTTATGAGCCAGATCTACTGTGTGAGTAAACAAAGTCAGAATAAATAACTTTGGGCACCCAAATCGGACAAATTATATAGCAATATGAAATTCATCCTGTCGCTGTCTTCTTTTTATTCCCTATTTTTTTTTTTTATTTGAGTATGAAATCAAAAGTACAAAAGAATAAGGGTTAATTTTTTTAATCATGTTCATAAACAATTAATGTTATAAAAAATATTATTTAATTTTCGGATTTTTGATTCTCAACTGAATTACTAATTATTCGATAACACCCACACCATATGCTCCTGCCATATGACAGTCAGATGTAATTGTCATATGACTGTATGCATGCAACTGTGAAATGTGAACCAAGATGGTTCGAGATGAATCCAACACTAGTTGGACACAACTGACATGTTTCTAAACTGAATGATAAATATGTCAAAAAATGTAGGTGTGTAACTGTTAAAGGGATATTCCGGCGCAAGTTTAATTCATGGTCTAACATACCGTTACACAGAGTAAGACCCTCCTCGAGAGATCAAGTTTGAAAACGCCATCAAAAAGACACTCATAGCCACAAATAATGCTCAGAACAGCACCAAACTTCAGCAAAAGTACAAATAGGGTCCCAGTACATAGTAATCAAACATCTGTTAGCTTAGCCGGATTTCTACTGAAAAGAGAACACAACTTACCACTCTCCTCCAGCAGCTTGCTCGTTGTGGGGAAGTCCTGATGAGTCAATTACCGTTGCAGTTAGAAATGCTCAATTCCGTTCTTTTCCCTGTCAGCTCTCGATAATAACTGTTATAAACTGGTAGGCAAGACACATATTAACTTTGATTGTATTTCCATTGAGTAATAATCATACTTTTTTTTATCCTTGCACTCGGTAATCGACTCGTCAGGGCTTCCCTATTTGTACTGTTGCTGGAGTTTGGTGCTGTTCTGAGCATTATTTGTGGCTTTGAGTGGCTGTTTGATGGCGGTTTCTTGGTGGAGGCATAGACTGCAGTGTATTGATATCGTGCGGTCTTTTCTGAGGTTGCTAAAACTACATAAACTAGCGGTCGGAAAACTTGATCTCTCGAGGGGGGGTCTTACTCTTTGTTTAGAAACAAATCTTGAAAACACAATTATTGTAAGCTGGCATGCAAATAGCAATGCAACAGAAAACAAAACATTGTGTAGGACCAATTTATGTGAGATTATGACTATAAAAAAGCTACAAGCTGTTTTAAGAGGAAGGAAACAAAGTCTTACTAAATATCGACAACTACATACACACCTCACGATCAAGTCCTGCTGCCACAGTAATGATGTCACCAGTCTTGTTGTTAATGGTGAAAATGTTGGAGGAGGGGCTCTGGGGATTCTGGGACAGGATCTTATATCGCAGCATCCCATTGGCGGTTTTTGGATCATCCTTGTCCACTGCTGTTACTGTCATCACAAAGGATCCTGCAGGGAAAATGAATGCTGCAGCCAGAGTCTTAACACGTACAAGAAAATTTGATCATATTACACCAATCTTAGCATCTCTGCACTGGCTCCCAGTACATCTAAGATCAGACTATAAGGTGCTGCTGAAGACATACAAAACTGTACACGGCCTTGCCCCGTCGTACATGTCAGATCTCATTACACCATATCTTCCAACTCGTGCATTATGCTCTCAAAATTCAGGGCTCCTGATGGTTCCCAGGATTAAGAAGAAGTCAGCTGGGTGCAGGGCTTTTTCCTACCGGGCTCCTTTCCTCTGGAATAACCTCCCAGCTGATGTCAGACAATCTGGCTCTGTTGACACCTTTAAATCTAAACTCAAAACTCACTTCTTCGATTTAGCCTTTAATTAGCCCTTGATATAAATTGCAAGCTTCTTCAGTGGGTAGGTGTCAGTCTCAATGGTTTCCTGTAGTACTAGATTTAAACTGTGCTGCGGATGAGAAACAATCTGTTTATTCTGATCAATATTTTCTTCGCATTTCTCTAACCTTTGTTTTTGTTTTCTGTTCCCATAAGCTGCAAGCTGTGTCACTCTCTACACTCTCTATAGCTTCCTCCTCCTCCTCCTCCTCCTCCTCCTCCTCCTCCTCCTCCTCCTCGTCTCTCTCCTCCTTCTCTTTCTCCCCCTCCCCTCTTTCATTCAGGCTCCCTTCTGATGGACCACAGCCCCCTGGGACCACCTACCGTTTCTGGGGTTCTGCTGCCTTGAAATACTGTCCTCTGCTTCACTATCTCCTCATATCTATATTTCTGTATATATATATATATATATATATATATATATATATATATATATATATATATATATATCTTGATGCCTCTCTCTGTCTATTACTAATTACCTTGTGTGGCCTGCCCTCTTCCAGGTCACCATGGTGGACAGGAGGTTATGTGGCTCGTGCACCACTTGGTGATGCCTTATCCAGCTCAGTCGTCTCCTGGATCCACTCACTTTACATATAACTTGTATCAGACTTTCTGTTAATGTAGCTTGTAAACTGTGCTTTGTTGCTCTTTTCTGCACACTCAACATCTATTGCATGTCTGTCCGTCCTGGAAGCGGGATCCCTCCTCTGTGGCTCTTCCTGAGGTTTCTTCCATTGTTTTTGTTTTTTTTACCCTGTTAAAAGGGTCTTTTTTTCCATCAACATGTGAAGTTTTTCCTCACTCTAATCGAGGGTCTAAGGACAGAGGATGTTGTTCCCTGTACAGATTGTAAAGCCCATTGAGGCAATGTGATTGTGATTTTGGGCTATATAAATAACATTGATTTGATTTGATTTGAAACACACAGCAACTCAACACAGATATGTCAGTGAAGAAGGATTATGTAAATCCACAATTGTGTGTATCTGTGTGTTGGTACCAGGCTTGGATCCCTCTGGTACAGAGCCGTTGAAGATGGTGTGTGTGAACTCCGGTCTGTTATCGTTCTGGTCAATGACATTAATGACAATGTCAATGGGGTTCTCCACCTGATTCCCATTCAGGTCCACAGCATGAGCTCGCAACTGTAGACAAAGAAAAACGCACACACAAACAGACACACAAACATACAAACACACACACACACACACACACACACACACACACACACACACAGGTAAGGTAATCACATGTTCAACTTTAGGCGCAAACTGTTTTGTTAAATAACAACTACCAACCCCTATTCAATGGGACACACATACTTGGAAATAAGCAAGCAATCAAGACTGTGACAAAAGACAGTTACGCACCAATCAACATTAACACAAATAACACTTCAGGCCAAAGACCAATTCTACACTTTGTGGAACTTCTGCTGTATGTCTCAAACACTAGGATGTATAGAGAAGCTGGGCTGTCAATTGATGACCACCTGGTGGTGAGCAAGATCAGATGGTGAAGGAGGCTGACAAACAGACCTGATTAAATCAAATGTAATGTGTATAGAGAGTGGACTACAAACGTCTGGTGGCGGCCAGTGTCCTTGAGGTATTGAACTATATATCCCTCAAAGAGCCAAAGAGTATCCTAACCCTAACTGCCTCACTCATGAATAAATACATCAGCCAATCCCAGCTCCAAGCTCTGACAACTACATCCAATCACATGAATATTCATCAGACAGCTTCAATGCAAATGAACCTGCTGCGACTCCAGATTTTCACTCCCCTGTGTGAGCTGGGTAGGTGCATTCCTACAGATCAAAAGGTTAAACTGCTCTCAGAGGTTTATGTGACTGTATTACTATTGTAGCTGATAGTCATAATTTATCACTGTTTATAATATTATTGTCATTTTGTACATGTTTCAAGTGCCTTTGTGTGTTTGTGGTGCTTAAGAGGGCTGTCAACCTTTATTTTGAAAATACCACTTTTATTTTGACATTTTGTGTTTTGATGCGCTGTTCCGGAGAGAGAAAAAATGAGAAGGTGAAGACACACGTGCTGTAGTTAAGCTAAACAGTGAAGTGTGAAGTTAAGGACCAATTTAAGTGGTTATAAAGTGATTAAGAGTTCAAGAAACATCCGAAGACCAGAGATAATTCCTCCTTTACACGGCACGCAGCCAACGAGGTAATTAATGTGTTTTTCTGTATTTTACTTTGCCGAGTGTTTTTTCATATTTATGTTTAATGTGCTGATGTAATTGTTAATACTGTGTGTGTATGTTATAGTTTTCACGGTGGATTTGGAGGGAGCTTCAAATAAACCAGTACCAAGAAAGCCACTTGTGTTGTTCGTGCCTCGAGGGAGTTATAGTGAAAACTCGGACTGTTCACCAGCAGGAGTGACTAATTAACGATGCGGCAAGTTCGAAGGATCGCCTTTTTTCTGCAGTTTGATATCCTGCACCTTATGTTGTTTGTTATTCTGTAAATACAAGTTGCTGTAGTGCATAGTTCAAGTGGTTTTTTATAACTAGTGAATACTAATTGCCATTTAAGATTTGAAATTTTCTGAATGTCTGTGATTGGCATATATTGAGAGCGTATAGTAATATTTAAGGGTTAATTGTGTGATTTTGCTCACTTTAATTTTCTAAGGTGCATTTTGAGTAACACATTGATACATTTGAGTGTTGTTAATAGATGCAACAGTTGTTTATTACAGTAAGCTTTATTTGTGAACACCCTAAATGCTAATGTTTTGCAAAGTTAAGTGGTGATTTAACAATGTCAGAACCAAAAGAACATTTAAGTCAGGAGAGGGACAGTCTTAGGGACAGTGAACATCGCCAAGACCAATCTGAAGATGAAGAAGCAGATTTTGCAGGTCACCAAGAGGAATCTCAGGAGCCTAGACGAAGTCAGAGAGTCAGAACCCTTACAGAAAAGGGTAAAGAAATGTATGAAGGAAAAATTAAAGAGCTTCAACAAAGATTCAATTACATATATGGCAAGTGGAGAACACATGTTAAAGCAGCTAAGCAGACATTGTCACAGTCAACAGAGCCTTTATCTGATGATCTGCTTCAAGATATTATTGGTGATGTCGTAGGGCTTTCTGCAGATGTCCAGCGCAGTTATGATGAACAGCGCAAAGTCTCACCTCCAGATCAGGACACGCGTCGAAGAGTGGATCTGTGTGTAGGGATTTCGAAATTCATTGTATCCAGAGCTTCAAGTCGACTAGGTGGAAAGGTTCCAGAACAAGAGCAAGACTGGCCAGAAGCAGGTTCTCTCTTCAATTCAGGCAGCAGTAAATCAGGTTCTGTGCTGTCTATTTTGAAAAGTGCCTCAGAACATTCAAGCCACTCTTCTGTGAAGCGTCAAGAAGCCGCTGCTGAAGCTGCTGCAAGCCAAGCTGTTCTAAAGGTGCTACAAGAGCAAGAAAAGGAAGAACTGGAATTACAGCGCTTAGAAGCAAAAGCTAAGAGAAAGGTGGCAGATGAAGAGGCAGCAGCCATCAAGCGTCGCTTAGAGCGGGAAGAAGAGGAAGCTAAAATTAGAGCTGAACGAGAAGAAGAACATGCTGCTCTACAAAAGACTCTTGATGAGAAGAGGAGAAAGATTCTGCAATTGGAGGCAATGAAGTCTTAATGCTGCACAAGCAAGAATACATGTTTATGATCAGATGAAAACTGTAGAAGAGCAGAGACAAGACACTGTAAAACAAGAGAGAGTAGAAGTTACTCAAGATTCTGCTCCAACAAGACAACCGCTAAATGTACCTTTCATTCCCCAAGCTACAGCCACCTCCTCAAATGACAGTACGGCAGAGCTTGTTAAAGTACTGGCTGGTGCTTTAACTGCCAATAGGATTCCAGTTCCAGAGCCATCAGTATTCAATGGGGATCCATTGAAATACAATGATTGGAAACTCTCATTTGAAACACTTATTGACCAGAAAAACATTCAAGATAAAGAGAAGATATACTACCTGCATAGATACGTAGGTGGGCAAGCAAAGAACACACTTGAGGGCTATTTCCTGCTTGGAACTGAATCTGCTTATGCGGCTGCATGGGAGATTTTGGAAGAGAGGTATGGAAATCCTTTCACGATTGCAAAATCGTATAGGGACAAACTTCATGCGTGGCCTGAGATAGGCTCTAAAGACAGCTTTGAGCTCAGAGAGTTTGTGGATTTCCTCCGCAGTTGTGAAGCTGCTATGGTCCATATTAAAGCATTGGAGATCTTGAATGACTGTAACGAGAACAGGAAAATTCTGTCAAAGTTACCAGACTGGCTTACAGCAAATTGGAACCGGAAGGTTATTGACGTTCAAGAAGAGAGCAACCAATTCCCCTCCTTCAGCCAGTTTGTTAAATTTCTGACAAGAGAAGCAAAAATCGCCTGTAATCCTGTCACATCATTGCAGTCACTGAAACAAGCTGAGTCTGAGAGACCTAAGTACCACAGACCTCAAAGCTTAGGAGCAAAGACACTGGCTACAAGTTCAAATGAAAGAGCTAACATTTTATGTGTTTTCTGTCAGAAAGGTGGGCATACTTTGCACAAATGTAGGAAATTCATGGAGAAAACAGTTCAAGACAGGATCAAATTTGTTCAAAGTGAAAGGCTATGCTTTGGCTGTCTCAAGTCTGGCCATCAGTCAAAGAGTTGTCAAAGTAGAAGTGTATGTGATGTGTGTCATAAGCGACATCCCACTTGTTTGCATGCAGAACGGCCTAAAGAAGAGCGAAACTCACCACAACTTCAAAGTCAAGAACAGTCAAGTACAACTCAAGAAAAATACAGAGTGAATCCTCAATCTGTTCAACATAAAGAAGAAACCACAGCTGCTACTTCAAACCGAGTGATATTGGAAGAAGTTGACAAACACTCAGCTGCAATCATTCCAGTGTGGCTTTCATCATCATCTCAGCCAGCACGAGAAGTTCTTGTGTACGCACTTTTGGATTCTCAAAGCGACACAACCTTTGTTCTCAATGAAATAGCTGAATCTTTGGAAGTAAACAAAGAACCAGTCAAGCTCAAGCTCTCTACTATGACCTCAAGAACCACCGTAGTGAGTTCCCAAAGAATAGATAACCTACAAGTCAGAGGCTTTTACACTCGCAAGAAGATTTCTCTACCCCCAGTCTATACAAGAGACTTTATTCCAGCCAACAGATCTCACATCCCAACAGATGAAACTGCAAAGGCGTGGTCTCATTTAGAGCACATTCAAGGAGAAATCGCACCTTTACAGGACTGTGAAGTTGGATTGCTTATTGGATACAACTGCTCACAGGCTTTACTTCCAAGAGAAGTCGTGTCTGGCAAGGAGAACCAGCCTTACGCACAGCGCACAGACCTCGGATGGAGTGTTGTTGGGCATGGCAATCCCTGTCTAGGCTATGGTGACACCATCGGGATCAGTCATCACATAGTAGTGAGACAAGTGACACCAGCTATGGATCCATCTGTAAATCTCAAAACTAGAGTACACTATGTGAACAGAATCAAAGTGAAAGAGATCATTCCTTCAGACATTATAAACATCTTGGAATCAGACTTCTCAGAAAGAGCAAGAGAAAATGATCCAGTGTCTCAAGAGGATTTTAACTTTCTCGCCAAGTTGAAAGAGAACATTACACAAAAGGACAGTGGTCACTATGAGATGCCATTACCATTTAAAGAGGAAAGACCAAAGTTACCAAACAATAAGGCGTGTGCAATGCATCGTCTCAACTGTCTTGAAAGGAGACTAAAGAGAGATCAGACATACTACCAAGATTATGTCAAGTTCATGGATGACATCATATCAAGAGGTGACGCAGAAAAGGTCCCTGAGAATGAAATTGGCAATAGTCTGGCTTGGTACATTCCACATCACGGAATCTATCATCCACAGAAGCCAGGAAAAATACGTGTAGTATTTGACTGTTCTGCCAAGTATCAAGACACCTCCCTCAATGATCATCTGCTCACTGGTCCTGACCTAACGAATACATTGGTGGGTGTCCTCTGCCGTTTCAGAAAGGGTTCCATTGCAGTCATGTGTGACGTAGAATGCATGTTCCACCAGTTCCACGTAAAAAAGGAAGACCAAGATTATTTGAGGTTTCTTTGGTGGGAAAACGGCAATTTGCAAGCCAAGCCATCCATCTACAGAATGAGGGTCCACTTGTTTGCAGCGGCCTCATCTCCTGGCTGTGCTAATTTCGGCCTGAAACATCTGGCAGCGCAAGGACAAGGTCAGTTCAGCAACGACACTATACGCTTCATTCAAAGAAATTTCTATGTGGATGACGGTTTATCAAGCGTTCAAACTGAGAAGGAAGCTATCAAGCTTATCAAAGAATCAAGAGAACTTTGCTATACTGGCAAGTTAAGACTCCACAAGTTTGTATCTAACAATGAGAACGTGATTGCAACCATCCCAGAGGAAGAACGTGCAGCAGTCAAAGATCAGGACATGGCCTTGAGTTCACCACACATGGAGAGAGCTCTTGGAGTGGAGTGGTGTATTACATCTGACTCATTCAAATTCAGAGTTCAAGTGAAACTGAATCCATTGACAAGAAGAGGTGTACTGTCTACAGTTGCTTCTATGTATGATCCCCTAGGGTTCATGGCACCCTTTGTCATTCTGGGGAAACAAATACTTCAAGAAATGTGTAAAGTGAAGGTAGGATGGGACGAAGATCTTTCAGAGCATTTAAAACCACAGTGGGAGTCCTGGATTAGAGATCTACCCACCCTAGCTGAAATAGAAATCAAAAGATCATTCTTACCTCCACATTTCAGCAGTGTCAAAAGGTATGAGCTACACCATTTTGCTGATGCGAGTGTCTCCGGCTATGGCATATGTACTTAACTCCGAGCTGTCAGTCCATCTGATGGAGTTCACTGCTGTCTGGTAATGGGTAAATCAAGAGTTTCACCAACCAAGATAACAACTATACCAAGGTTGGAACTGTCAGCAGCAGTTGTCGCAGTTCGAAGTAGCGACATGCTTCTCAAAGAACTAGACATAGAAGATCTTCATGAGTTCTTCTGGACAGACTCCATGGTTGTTCTCGGCTACATAAACAACGACGCCAGAAGGTTTCACGTGTTTGTGGCCAACCGCATACAAAGAATCAAAGCAAGTACAAAGCCTGAACAATGGGCTTATGTTGCATCTGAGGACAATCCTGCGGATCATGCTTCTCGAGGTTTGACTGCACAACAGCTCAAGAACTCCAACTGGTTCACAGGGCCAAAGTTTCTATGGCAGTGTGGATTGCCAGCCAGAGAACTCAAGGTGGGAGTAATCAAAGAAGATGATCCTGAAATCCATAAGAGTTTTGTGTGTAACACTAAAGCAAAGGAAGAAAAGTCATTAGTGGAACGCTTCAAGAAGTTTTCTGATTGGTCTAGAGTGGTAAAGGCAGTTGCTAGACTCAGAAGACAAATCAGTGAATACAAAGGCAAGAAGCAAAAAACTAATGAGTGTACAAGCTTGGAAGAAAGGAAAGAAGCAGAACTTGTAATCGTCAAGCTAGTACAAGAAGAAGCATTTCCTGACCTGATAAAGAACCTAAAACGAGAGAATGCTACCATCAAGACAAAAGACAGTAAACTGCGCAAGTTGAGTCCATTCTTGGACAAGGAGGGTATCCTAAGAGTAGGAGGACGTCTGAATCACGCCACATTACACCCATTTGTGAAGCATCCAGCACTTCTACCAAAAAATAGTCATATATCATCTTTACTTGTCAAACATTTCCATGAGAAGACCCAGCATCAAGGTCGTGGAATGACGATAAACGAACTGCGAGCTAATGGATGGTGGGTCCTGGGATGTAGCAGTGTCGTCTCATCACACATTTTCAAATGTGTCAAATGCAGAAAGTATCGGAGACCAACAGAAGAACAAAAGATGGGTGACTTACCACAAGACAGATTGGAGGCTACTCCACCCTTCACCTATGCTGGCATAGACTGTTTTGGTCCGATCTATGTGAAAGATGGAAGAAAAGAGCTCAAAAAGTATGGTCTTTTACTCACCTGTCTGTGTTCTAGAGCCATACACATAGAGATGCTGGATGCCATGACAACTGATGCATTTATCAATGCCTTGAGAGCATTCATTGCCATAAGAGGAAATGTACGTCAGTTAAGATGTGACCAGGGCACTAATTTCATTGGTGCAAGAAGAGAGTTCACCAAACTAATGGAAGAAATGGATCAAGAAAGAATAAAGAGTCTTGGATGTGAATTCCTTACAAACCCTCCAGCAGCAAGTCATATGGGTGGTGCCTGGGAGAGGCAAATAAGGACGGTAAGGAGTGTTCTTACAGCCATTCTTGACAAGTCAGCACGAAGACTCAACAGTTCTTCTTTAAGGACATTCATGTATGAGGTTATGGCTGTCATTAACAGCAGACCACTAACAGCTGAGCATTTGAATGACCCATCTGGACCGGAACCTTTAACTCCGAACCATATCCTCACAATGAAGTCTGCGGTCATTCTGCCCCCACCTGGACAATTTGTTAAAGAAGATCTCTATCTTCAAAAGAGGTGGCGCCGGGTACAGTATTTGACCAATGAATTTTGGACACGATGGAAGAAGGAATATCTTCTGAACTTACAATCAAGGCAGAAATTGTATAAGAACAGAAGGAACATGAAGGTCAATGATATTGTCCTTTTACAAGAGGATATGGCACCACGCAACGAATGGAAGCTAGCCAGAATCACAGAAGTTTACCCAGGGTCAGATGATAGGGTGAGAAAACTAAAGTTGCTGGTTAGTGATACCACATTTGACAAAAAAGGGAAACCAACAACTAAAACAGTGTTACTTGAAAGACCTGTGCAGAAGGTTGTTACTCTGATTGAAGCAGACTAAGATTTTTGACTGAAATTCCATGTCAGATAGTTAATAACCAGAAATGTTTCATCAGGAAATTGATGCGTCTGGATTACAGTATTGTATTAAGAGAAATCCCACGATAAGATTTGTGTGAATTGGTGGGAGTGTAGCTGATAGTCATAATTTATCACTGTTTATAATATTATTGTCATTTTGTACATGTTTCAAGTGCCTTTGTGTGTTTGTGGTGCTTAAGAGGGCTGTCAACCTTTATTTTGAAAATACCACTTTTATTTTGACATTTTGTGTTTTGATGCGCTGTTCCGGAGAGAGAAAGAATGAGAAGGTGAAGACACACGTGCTGTAGTTAAGCTAAACAGTGAAGTGTGAAGTTAAGGACCAATTTAAGTGGTTATAAAGTGATTAAGAGTTCAAGAAACATCCGAAGACCAGAGATAATTCCTCCTTTACACGACACGCAGCCAACGAGGTAATTAATGTGTTTTTCTGTATTTTACTTTGCCGAGTGTTTTTTCATATTCATGTTTAATGTGCTGATGTAATTGTTAATACTGTGTGTGTATGTTATAGTTTTCACGGTGGATTTGGAGGGAGCTTCAAATAAACTAGTACCAAGAAAGCCACTTGTGTTGTTCGTGCCTCGAGGGAGTTATAAATATAGTGAGCAACGCCAGGAGTCCTTAAGAATTTCTTCTTCATTTTTGTACATCCGTGAGAATATATCCAGCAGAGTGACAGCACAGATGAAAATAAAAACAGGGGGTTGATGTTCAGTCATAGTGGCAAGGCAGACTAGAAGAAGATTCAACAATTTTCAGTAAACAGCATCTGAATTTACACAATACTGAATTTTGAACAGCTGTTACAGCATCTTCTAGCTTTTATTTGAAAAATAAAATTCGCAAAAAGCAGCAAAGGGGACAAGGTGGGGGACCAGTGACAGACTGCTCTATCTGCAGCTAATATAGTAGTCTATTAGGTCATGTTTGCAATCAGGGTGTGGCACCTTTTCCATATTTATTTTTGTGATTTTTTTTTCGTCCATATAAGCACCACAGCGGGCGCTGCCTGTCTCTCGCTACTGGGTTCAGACACTGTTTTCTAGGCAGAATTGTGACAAAGAGTCTGTAGGACTGACAGGGCGGCAAGTGTAGGACATTTCTGATAATTTTTAACGTCTTTCATTTTAAGCGTTATCCAGTGAAATATCTGTTTTGTTGTGAATGGAGAAAAATGTTTTTTCAATTGAAATGGGCCTGCAATTAATTTCTCTTTCTTTTGGTTGACTGAAATGCATTTCATCATAGCTATTTATAACACCCTCAAAGCACCTGATACTCGCTGAGTCTCAACTCATACTCAACTAATAGGTTGACTTACATAGCTTTTACCAGGGCGCCTTCCTAGGGAGGTGTTCCTGACACGACCAACTGGGAGGAGACCTAGGGGTAGACCCAGGACCAGGTGGAGGGATTATATCTCTTCTCTGGCCTGGGAGCGCCTGGGGATTCCCCAGTCAGAGTAAGCCGATGTGGCCGGCGAAAGGGAAGTCTGGGGCTCACTCACTACTGAAGCTGCTGCCCCCGTGACCCGATTTTGGATAAGCGGTTGACAATGGATGGATGGATGGATGGACATAGCTTTTACAGGATCAATACCCATACCGGTTAATAGAAGTCAAGGAGACTGAAAACCAATATTTGGGACCAATAATCATTTGTTGTAAAAATGTAACTCTTTGGGTACATCCTATTTCATCTAAACTGCATCTACCTTTCCCCTTACTTGCATCTTTTCCTTGCATCTTAGTCCCTCCCACCAAGAGGAAAGACCTTCCCTCTGAGTGTCACGTGAAGCAACGTCCATCTTTGATGATGACTGAAGAAACTTTAGATGAACTTGTGCAAAAAATGCCATTATCCATCCATCCATCCATTGTCAACCGCTTATCCAAAATCGGGTCGCGGGGGCAGCAGCTTCAGTAGCGAGCCCCAGACTTCCCTTTCCCCGGCCACATTGGCTAACTCTGACTGGGGAATCCCCAGGCACTCCCAGGCCAGAGAATAGATATAATCCCTCCACCTGGTCCTGGGTCTACCCCTAGGTCTCCTCCCAGTTGGACGTGCCAGGAACACCTCCCTAGGAAGGCGCCCTGGTGGCATCCTCATCAGATGCCCGAACCACCTCAACTGGCTCCTTTCCACGCAAAGGAGCAGCGGCTCTACTCCGAGTCCCTCCCGGATGGCTGAGCTTCTTACCCTATCTCTGAGGGAGACCCCAGCCACCCTGCGAAGAAAACCCATTTCGGCCGCTTGTACCCGCGATCTCATTCTTTCGGTCATGACCCATCGCTCATGACCATAGGTGAGGGTAGGGACGAAGATTGACCGGTAGATCGAGAGCTTTGCCTTCCGGCTCAGCTCCCTTTTCGTCACAACCGTGCGGTGAAGCGCATGCAACACCGCACCCGCTGCGCCGACTCTCCGGTCAATCTCACGCCCCATCATCCCCTCACTCGTGAACAAAACCCCGAGGTACTTGAACTCCTTCACTTGGGGCAAGGACACATTCCCCACCTGGAGTAAGCAATCCACCGGTTTCCTACTGAGAACCATGGCCTCAGATTTAGAGGTGCTGATCCTCATCCCTGCCGCTTCACACTCAGCTGTGAACTGATCCAGTGAGTGTTGTAGATCTACAGCCGATGATGCCATCAAGACCACATCATCTGCAAAAAGCAGTGATGAGATCTTAAGGTCACCGAACTGTAACCCCTCCATACCACGACTGCGCCTCGAAATCCTGTCCATGTATATCACAAACAGGATTGGGGACAAGGCGCAGCCCTGGCGGAGGCCAACACCCACTTGGAACAAGTCCGACTTACTCCCGAGTATACGCACGCAGCTCTCGCTTTGAGAATATAGGGATTGGATGGCCCTGAGAAGGGACCCCCTCACCCCATACTCCCGCAGCACCTCCCACAGAACATCCCGGGGGACCCGGTCGTACGCCTTCTCCAGATCCACAAAACACATGTGGACTGGGAGATTGTACTCCCAGGCCCCCTCCAAGACCCCTGCCAGAGTAAAGAGCTGGTCCGTTGTTCCACGACCAGGACGGAATCCGCATTGTTCCTCTTCAATCTGAGGTTCGACAATCGGCCGGATCCTCCTTTCCAGCACCTTGGAGTAGACTTTCCCAGGCAGGCTGAGTAGTGTGATACCTCTGTAATTGGCACACACCCTCTGGTCCCCCTTCTTAAAGAGAGGGACCACCACACCTGTTTGCCACTCCTTCGGCACCGACCCCGACCCCCACGCAATGTTAAAGAGGCGTGTCAACCAAGACAGCCCCTCAACACCCAGAGCCTTCAGCATTTCTGGTGGTATCTCATCGATCCCTGGGGCTTTGCCACTGTGGAGTTGTTTGACTACCACAGTGACTTCACCCAGGGAAATCGGTGATGATACCCCATCATCCTCCAGCTCTGTCTCCATTACAGAGGGTGGCTGAGTGGGATTCAGGAGATCACCAAAGTACTCTTTCCACCGCCCTATAACCTCCTCAGTCGAAGTCAACAAGGTCCCATCCTTGCTGTACACAGTTTGGATGGTTCCCCGTTTCCCCCTCCTGAGGTGGCGGACAGTTTTCCAAAAGCGCTTTGGCGCCATCCGAAAGTCCTTCTCCATGGCCTCGCCGAACTCCTCGCACACCCGCTGCTTTGCCTCTGCCACAGCTGCGGCTGCTGCCCTTCGGGCCCGTCGGTACCCCAAAACTGCCTCAGGAGTCCCCCGGGACAACATGTCCCTGAAGAACTCCTTCTTCAGTCGGACGGCTTCCCTGACCACCGGTGTCCACCACGGTGTCCGAGGGTTGCCGCCCCTTGAGGCACCTAAGACCCTATGGCCACAGGACGCAGCTGCAGCTTCAACAATGGAAGCTTTGAACATCGTCCATTCAGGTTCGATATCCCCAGCCTCCACAGGGATGCTAGAGAAGCTCCTTCGGAGGTGGGAGTTGAAGGTTTCTCGGACAGGGGCCTCCCCCAGACGTTCCCAGCTTACCCGCACTACTCGTTTGGGCTTACCAGGTCTGTCCAGGAGTTTCCCCTGCCACCGGACCCAACTCACCACCAGGTGGTGATCAGTTGACAGCTCTGCCCCTCTCTTCACCCGAGTGTCCAAAACACACGGTCGAAGATCAGATGATACGATCACAAAATCGATCATTGACCTTCGACCTAGGGTGCTCTGGTACCACGTACACTTATGAGCATCCTTGTGTTCGAACATGGTGTTCATTATAGACAGACCGTGACTAGCACAGAAGTCTAATAATAGAACACCGCTCGGGTTCAGATCGGGGAGGCCGTTCCTCCCAATCACGCCCCTCCAGGTATCTCCGTCGTTGCCGACATGCGCGTTGAAGTCCCCCAGTAAGACCAAGGAGTCCCCCACTGGGGCCCCTTGCAGGGCCCCAGCCAGGACCTCCAAGAAGGCCGCATACTCTGAACTGCTGTTCGGTGCATATGCACAGACAACAGTCAGAGTTTTCCCCCCAGCCCTTAGGCGTAGGGAGGCGACCCTCTCGTCCACCGGGGTAAACTCCAACACGGCGGCGCTCAGCCGGGGGCTTGTGAGTATCCCCACACCCGCCCGGCGCCTCACACCTTTGGCAACTCCAGAGAAGAATAGTGTCCAGCCCCTATCCAGGAGTTTGGATCCAGAGCCAATGCTGTGCGTGGAGGCAAGCCCCACCAGATCCAACCGGTAACGCTCAACCTCCCGCACAAGCTCCGGCTCCTTCCCCCCAAGAGAGGTGACATTCCACGTCCCCAGAGTCAGCCTCTGCAGCCCAGGTCTGGGTCGCAGAGGCCCATCACCACCACTGCCACCCATATGGCAGCGCACCCGACCCCAGCGGTTTCTCCTGTGGATGGTGGGTCCACGGGATGGCGGAGGGAGAAGTGCCACGTTACTCTTTCGGGCTGTGCCCGGCCGGGCCCCGTGGCAGACCCGGCCACCAGGCGCTCGCTCACGGGCCCTCCGTCCAGGCCTGGCTCCCGACGTGGGCCCTGGGCTTCCTCCGGGCAGGGTCTCTCGCCTCACACCTCTATTTCTCATGGGGTAGCTTAGTCTGGCCCCTCGCCTGAGACCAATTTGCCTTGGGAGACCCTACCGGGAGCACATGGCTCCTGACAACCTAGCTCCCAGGTTCATTGGGACACGCAAACCTCTCCACCGCGATAAGATGATGGTTCCCGGAGAGGTTATGCCATTATCCACATACTTTAATAATAACACAGAACTTTCAATTTCAACAACTCATGTAGTTTATTATAGCACAGGTTATGTAATGTTTTCCTCAATAATGAGATGATATACCTGTGATCCGTGATCACTATGTGGTTAATGCAAACACGTGTTTTTGCAGTACATAGTGTTAGTGAAGATATTAACATGATTACATTTACACGGAATATATACATAGGGTCCAGGTCTATACATAGACCTACACTTGGAAATTAGACTGTGATTAACTTGATTTATGAATGGGTCCATGGGTTGTTATGTATCAGATCAGTGTGATCCTGCAGCTATCACTCCTCGTTTTTTTTTTTCAAATATTTTTTTTGCCCTTTTATCGGCTTTATTTATAGGACAGCTGGAGATAGACAGGAAACATGATGGGAAAGAGGGGGAGTGACACGCGGCAAAGGGCGCCCAGGCCGGGAATCGAACCTGTTGATAAGTACAATTTTAAGTACAATTTTCCAGTTCTTGATTATTTCCATTTTTTATGCTACTTTATACTTCCTCCCCACTATATTTAATTGATACATTGAGTAACTAGTTACTTTGCAGATTCAGATTATTCAGGGTTTATAGGCTATTATCACAGTTAATAGGCTATAACCCCTGAATAATGTCACCAGTCAAATAGTGCTGTCGGCAGGACATGTGAATACACACTACCAATTAAGGTTTTTCTTGTGTGCACTTTCTTCACCTTTCCTCTATCCCCCCCCCCCCCCCCTTCTTTAATGTTCTCTCAGCAGGGGTCAAAGTAATATCATGTAATCACATTTATTGATGATCAAAGGCAAACTCAATGTAAACAGATAGGGCAGGCAAAAGCATCCAATGATGGATCCTCTGATGATGGATCCCTCCCTCTGGTGAGGGCAGTCCTTTGATAGTGTCGCAAGGAGATTTTATTGCAGTGTCGCAGATTTTTCCTTTTTTCCTTTTAACTGGTTTGGATCCTTCCTTTTCTTTATTCCAGTATAGTACCCAGAGGAGGACTCTCAGCAGTGCTGCGGAGCTTAGACTGCAGTTTTTCGTTTCCTCAGCCCGTTACCACATCACAAGGAGGAATGGTTATGGACAGCAAGAAATGATCCTGTGTTTCTGTGTGCGTGTGTGCGTGTGTGTATGTGAAGGTGTTTATGCTTAAACAAAGTGGGAAAAATGTAGGTTATGTTTTTTGGTAAAATTGTTGAAACATGAGCATGTATAAAGTACATGTTAGATAAATTGTGTTTTCATTTTGTGTTAAATAAAAGACTTTTGAACCTACATGCTGCCTATCAAATATTATACAATAGTGAATGTTGCCAACCTCTACCCTGTCAAAGAATAAAAAATCTGTCATGACTCTAGATTCATGTCTTTGTGTCGTGTCTTGTGTCTTATGTTTTGATTTTCCATGCCCTCTTGTGTCTCTTGTCATTTAAGTTCTCCTGTGCTTTTCCCTTGTTGCAGTTTGTCTCCCTCTGTCTGTCACTGTTCTCATCTGTGCTTCCCCCCCTCGTTACCTTACCTGGCCTCCTCCCTCCTCTCTCTCCTCACCTGTTCCTTGTCGTGTCATTAGTGTCTGTGTATTTAAGTCTTTGTTTCCCCTTCACTCTTTTTCAGGTCATTGCCCCTGTCTGCACCAGCCTCTGTTCGTGCCTCTGTTCATGCTCCTGCTCCTGTCTGCATCATGTCCTCCCAGAGCTCCTTCTGTTTCCAGTCTCCTTGTGGTATGTTTTGGTTTTGAGTTTTGCATTTTTGATTTGAACTTTGTTTCTTGGTTGTACTTTGTCTTGCTGTTTTTTGTTGCTACTTTGTCTTGCTGTTTTGTTGCTAGTTTGCCATTTGTCCTCTTTTGTTTTTTGTACCTGGCTCCCTTGGTTTTTGCGTTCAGCTTTGAAAATAAAGCTCGCTTTTTGTTTTTCCCACATCCTTGTCCCATGAGTAACTGCATTTGGATCCACCTCCTATTTCCATAGTTTTCCCCTTTAAACTTCCCCTGTGACAGAATGACCCGACCTAGTAAAATGGACCCAGCAGTTACTGGCCTGGAGATTATTCGATGGTATCAGGACTTTATGACTAATCTCGGTAGCAGGGCTCGTCAGATTGCTGCTAGCCACCATTTCTTCAACTCCACCCCAGCCCATGCCTTGGTTCCAGCCCAAACCCACACGTCAGCTCCAGCCCATGCCTCAGCTCCAGCTCATGCCTAAGCTCCAGCGCCAGCCCATGCCTTGGCCTGAGGCCATGCCTCAGCCACAGGCCAGCTCCCAGCCCATGCCTCAGCCACAGCCCAGCTACCAGCCCAAACCGACACCTCAGCTCCAGCCCCAGCCCATGCCTCAGCTCCAGCCCATGCCTCAGTTATTTTGGTTATTTTTCTTTTCCTTTCTTTGAGGTGATCTAACATTAATTGAATCTTGTCATAATTATTATATATCCCTGAAAATCATTAATTATTATTGATAGCCAGATTTAACCCAAAATTCCCTACCAATGCTCCATGAAGCACTACATAAACAGTAGTGTCACAGTATGAATAAATGTAAAAAGAAAACCATGATGTCTGCACGTAAAACAAATAAAATGACCTGGACTGAAATGTTACACGTTTGCTTTGCTGTCGACCTCAGCTGTCAGTGTTGAGAATCTTACATGGAAGTTGGGGATGTGCTCTCTGTCCAGAGGCTTGGTGACAGATAGCTGGCCTGAGATTGGGTTGATGATGAAGATACCATTTGGAGGCTGGTCCGCCCCAGGGCCCGTCACACTGTAACGCAGCATCCGGTTCTTATCCCGGTCTGAGCGGATCTGAATCAAAGACAGATGTGGAGAGAAGGACAGGGAATGACAAAGTATTTTCAATTAATTAATTGTACACAGGATAAGATGGAGCTGTAACAAAAATGACTGTGGTGAGCAATAAACAACTGTAATTGGATAAAAAGCACATGCTATAGGGCCTTAACAAAATGAACAACTTTATTTTTACCCAATCTGCTGTCAGTTTATTTTGGGAGATCTTTCCCCCCAGTATGCATGTATGTTTTTCTAAAAGGTAAATACAAATGTATGTATGTAGTTATGTAGGTATATAGGTATGTATGTAGTTATGTATGTATGTAGTTATGTATGTATGTATGTAGTTTACCCAAAACTCAGTCGCTGACTGCTTCCAGAATTATTTTCCAACATGCTATTTAGTTTAAGTTGGTATGTTTTTAGTATGTCTGAAACTGCACATTGTCTACAGGGAGTATTACAGTATGCATTATTTTTGATTCCTGCATTGAATTTATATAACAAGAGCTCAGCCTGTTAAGGGCTAAAGGAGGTTAGCATTGCTACCAGAATAAAAGTGTACAATACATTTTAATTCAAATACTCCACATGAAACTTCATGTGTGCTCATGTTTACAGGCATATACAGTATTATAATATGCTATGCAAAATTATAAGTGCTAACCTCACATTTCTAATTCAATCTTCTGCTTTAACACTGCATCACTGAGCTGCTACGGCAAGCTCAAGGGGTCAAATCGTAAAATCAAAAGAGGGCAGCACACATACATCTTGATATTTTCTATTAAATGTATTCTTACAGCACGAGGTTGCGTAGTTCACAACCGAGGACAGGAAGGCTCTACAGCGGGTCATTAGAACCGCACAGAACATCACTGGTACAATCTACAGAGCATCAGTGACATTGACAAAGTGAATTGTCTGCACATATCCTAAAAGATACTGAAAGACATCACCCACCCCAGCCAACACCCACAGTCTGCTGACATATCACCAGACTATGGAACAGCTTTATTGTCCATGCTGTGACTCCTCAATTCATCATCAACACTCATTTTTTTTAACAATAATAGATGTAGCACAAATGACTCAAACATAGTTTCATTTTTTAACCATTGTCTTTTGAAAAATTACAATTTATTAACCATGTAACCTTGACCTGGTTGTATCTTGTCTTGTCAGCATGTGACTCTGGACTTGCACAGGCAACACTCAGCAAATGCTTAAAGCTCCTCCTACATAACCATAGAAAAATCAGATTTGCGCTGAAGTAAAAAAAACTGGTATCCTTGGTACACCACAGTTAAAACAAAGGAAGGAAAATGTGGAACTGTAAAGACACATCTCCACATGTTAACAAAACACAAAACAAGACAGAGGATAGATATGATAATTAATTAAATCTAAAGCATGTATCACTTAAAAGAGAAAGCATTGTTAACTGAATGGGAAAAAATGGGAATATTATATATCTGTTCTCATGCTAAACACAAATGGTCTCGAAAACACATTTATGTATTCAGAAGGGTAGGGTGTGAGTTATGTATTTTTGGCTCTCACTGGCCACTTCATAGTTTGCAAAATCAATACAATGTGTCTAATTCAGAGTGCTATTGATTACAATAAATATATTCTTCTGGATGTAATCTGATGAGGTATATGATCTGCTGCTTTCTACTGTTCCCAGTTTTTTCTAATTTTACTATTGACAAGCAGGATACCAAAAAAACACAGAATGAAACACAAAGGCAACCTCATATTCTGCCAATGGTAAATGAGTCAAATGACTATTTTTAGTGTGTTGGTGTAAAAGTGGTAAAAAATTGATTTCTCACTTTTACATGCATATAAACTGGTACTTAGCACTTTTACATACCTGCATGCTTTCTTGCAAATACATGTCTATGAGCTTTCACATGCATGCATACTCTAATGCATAAACATACATATAGGCATAAACATACATATAGGATGAACACACATGCACACTCTCATGCATGTACATCGATACAGGCATGCACATATATATACATACATGCATGCATAAGGCGATAACGTGTGTATGAGTGGAGAATGCTTATATGTGCGAGCTGAATATCCATATTGAATGAGAGTGAGAATGCATCTATGTTGGAGTTGACTATCTACATTTATATGAGGGTGAGAACGCTAAAATGTGCAAGTTGAGAGTGAGAATGTATTGACTATGTATGTATATGAGAGCGAGACTGTATATACTGTATGTATGTGTGAGCCAAGTATAAATATATGCGGATGCCGGAATGCTTTAACTGGAACTGGACATTGCGACAGGTAATGTCTCATATAACATGAGCTGTGTATATTCTATAGGAAG
Organism: Diplodus puntazzo; assembly: GCA_963678695.2. NCBI lineage: Eukaryota > Metazoa > Chordata > Actinopteri > Spariformes > Sparidae > Diplodus > Diplodus puntazzo. Next base: position 33,941,059 of record OZ023163.1, read on the forward strand.
CAAATCCACTGAATTTACATAATCATATCAGAGACACCGCAGGATGGGGCAGTCCAGTAAAACTCAACACTATGACTGTGACCTCAGTAATTAACATAAAATTGATTTACACATCTTGGACTAAATATCTGCAAAGCCTGAGCATTTGTAAGCTTCATGTATATGATTTTATGGCAGGGCTGTTGGTGGCTCCATTTTGATTGTCTGTTTTACATTTTAATTACAAATATTTCAACCTTACAGCGGTCAAGGTACTGTTGGCTATGACATGAAGGTCTCCAAGGATATACCTCCCCAGACCATCAGTGACCCACCGCAAAACTGGTCATGTTTGATGATACACGTTACAGGCATACCATAATGCTCACCATGCCGTCTTCAGACTCTTTTACAGCTGTCACATATGCTTAGTGTGAACCTGCAAATTCTCCTCGTGTAACAGCTCTCCTGGTATCTCCTCCATGCTCTTGAGACTGTGCTGGGATACACAGCAAACCTCCTTGTGACTAGGGTTTAATCCCGGGATCCGGGATTCCCGGGAAATCTTTTCAAAACTATTTCTCAATTCCCGGGAAATGTCATGACGGGAAACCGGGAAAATAGTCTAATAAAAAAAAAATCAATGCTGCGCGTGTAATGCAGTAACGTTGATAGAGGCAAGCTTCTGCAGTCTGCTGGGCTGTGCTATGAGAGGATTTAGTTAATTTAATTCTGTTTATAACCTGTGGAGGGCAGCATTACGCTGGCTGGACAGCGTACAGCCTGCCAGAAGCTTCACACGAGAAGAAGAAAAAGAGGCGCGATGGCCGACGGTACCTGCCACCGTAACTACACTAATACAGGCTCACCCTCTTCAGCTATCAGCAGCAGCAGGCTGCCTCCGCCCTCCGCCAATGATGTCTGGGTCTGGGACTGGGACTGGGTCTGACTCTGGCTCTATGACCACCAGTTTTGTGTGGGGGCATTTTGACAGACTTGAGAACGAGGCAAAGTGTAAGTTATGTGACCGAGTCATAAAGTGTTCCGGCGGGTCAACAAGTGGGATGCGCAGACACTTAGAATCACAGCATGATAAACATCCAGAAGAAGAAACCACATGGAAAGGCTCAAAACGTCCCAGGACGCTAGATTGCTACTTTAGCAAACTTAGCAAGCCGCTTGAAGAAATACTGGCGGAGATGGCAGCTTTTGATGGATTTACATTTAATAGTATGGCAAAATGCGACTATCTCAGATCTGCACTCAAGAAAGACGGGCATGTTCTCCCGAAAAATCCCTCTGAAATATCCAAACAGGTTAGAGGATTTGCTAATGAACAAAAAAACAAACTGGCAGATATATTCCAGGACATGGTGAAGCAAGGGGTGCGTTTTTCCCTGACCATCGACGAATATACTTCTTCACAACATAAAAGATTCATGAGCTTCTATGGCTTGGCCATGTCTTTCTTTTTGTATAGCTGAACAGTTGAAATTTTATTGTGGCTACACTGTAATTTTCTTTAATTTATTGAACTTGTAAGCTATGTTTTTGAGAGAAATATGCCTGCCCTCAGGGATACAGTATTGCGGCAGAATGTTTAGCCACTTTTTTGTATTATTATTTGACAATCGTTTTATACCTATGGCCCTGTCTTTTTGCAGTGCAAAGTTGCACATTTCTGTGAGTCGTTTTCTTTAATTTATTAAACATATGTGTTTAAAAGAGAAATATGCCTGCCCAATAAAGAAAATATTTGCTTAACTTCGAGTGATTATTAACAGCCACGTAATTGATTTAGTTTAAGAGAATGGTTTAGGAATCATTCAATTGTTTACTTTAACATTTTCATAATTAAGTTATTGGTTTTATATAAGGGTTGCCTGACAAGACTTGGACATAATCCACCCGGCATAGCGCTGCTGCAGATGTTGCGCAGGACGAGCAGCTTTATTTATTATTGCTGTATTCTTTTGCCCTAATAATTATACAAATACTCCGTAATAATTTGATACAACATGTCAGTTTGGCGTTTAGGAACGCATATTCGATTGATATAGCATATACAATACATAATGCTTATGGGTTAAAAAAAAACAAAAAACGCAGCCATTTCCCGGGATTCCCGGGAAATGGGTCGTCTTATCCCGGGAACTGATTCATGTTATTTTCGGGAAAAATATTAAACCCTACTTGTGACCGCACGAATGGATTTTCCATCCTGGAGGAGCTGGACTGCCTGTTCAACTTGATAGGGCTGCAGGTATTGCCTCATACTACCAGTAATGAAAAGGACACAGGCAGAGCACAAAACTAGAGAAGAATCAGTCAGGAAGGATAAGGAAAGAGCAACTGTCTGCAGCCACCACATGGAAAACTATTTCCTTTTTAAGTATTGTCTTGCTTTTAGCTCTCCAATGCGCCTGTTGTGACTTGCGTGTGTGTGTGTGTGTGTGTGTCTTACTCGGACTAGGTCCTCTGGAAATTGTCCTCGTGAGTTCTCGGGGACGTTGATAGGTGGAATGACCCAGTCCCTCTTCAACCGCCTCAGAGTGCCATCACCCCTGACAACTGTCCTGCGCCATGGAAACAAGATCTCTGGTACCTGCCGTGTCAGTGTTGCATCACGGGTCTGTGCCTGCAGAGACATAAAACAAGCATTGTGTACTGGACTACAATAAATGACCACCGCTTGTCACTGTGTGTGTGTGTGTGTGTGTGTGTGTGTGTGTGTGTGTGTGTGTGTGTGTGTGTGTGTGTGTGTGTGTGTGTGTGTATGCATGTGCATGCATGCATGCGTGTTTGTCCTATGCAACCACAGATCTACATGACTGGTCAGTGAGAAAATACACTGCATGGCTTACAGATGTAGGTAAGGAAAAGGAAGATCTTCTTTACTCTTGGTTCAGCCCCTGTCCTTGGAGGGAGGGATGGGTAATTTATGTAATACAAAAAAATCAATTTTACAAAAACTCATATTTTTCCTCTTACACACTATTAATCCATCTAGATTGTTTTAGTGTAAATTGCCAAGGTTTGGAGGGATTGATCATAGAGCTGTCTGCCCTCTCTTTAATATAACAGAACTACACTATATTGCCAAAAGTATTCACTCACCCATCCAAATAATTGGAATCAGATGTTCCAATCAATTCCATGGCCACAGGAGTATAAAAGCAAGCACATAGGCATGCAGACCATTTCTACAAACATTTGTGAAAGAATGGGCTGCTCTCAGGAGCTCAGTGAATTCCAGCGTGGTACTGTGATAGGATGTCACCTGTGCTACAAGTCCAGTCGTGACATTTCCTTGCTCCTAAATATCCCACAGTCAACTGTGTGGTATTATAACAAAGTGGAAGCGATTGGGAACGACAGCAACTCAGCCACGAAGTGGTATGCCATGTAAAATGACAGAGCGGGGTCAGCGAGGCATACAGTAGGCAGAAGTCGCCAACTTTCCGCAGAGTCGCTACAGACCTCCGAACTTCATGTGGCCTTCAGCTTAGCTCAAGGACAGTGCATAGAGACTTCCTGGAATGGGTTTCCATGGCCGAGCAGCTGCATCCAAGCCATACATCAGAAGGTGCAATGCAAAGTGTTGGATGCAGTGGTGTAATGCACGACACCCCTGGACTCGAGAGCAGTGGAGACACCTTCTCTGGAGTGACGAATCGCGCATCTCCATCTGGCAATCTGATGGACGAGTCTGGGTTTGGCAGTTGCCAGTAGAATGGTACTTGTCTGACTGCATTGTGCCAGGTGTAAAGTTTGGTGGAGGGGGGATTATGGTGTGGGGTTGTTTTTCAGGAGCTGGGCTTAACCCCTTAGTTCCAGTGAAAGGAACTCTGAATGCTTCAGCATACCAAGAGACGTTGGACAATTCCATGCTCCCAACTTTGTGTGAACAGTTTGGGGATGGCTCCTTCCTGTTCCAACATGACTGTGCACAGTGCATAAAGCAGTCCATAACGACATGGATGAGAGAGTTTGGTGTGGATGAACTTGACTGGCCTGCACACAGTCCTGACCTCAACCTGATAGAACACCTTTGGGATGAATTAGAGCGGAGACTGAGAGCCAGGCATTCCCGTCCAACATCTCACAAATGCGCTTCTGGAAGAATGATCAAAAATTCCCATAAACACACTCCTAAACCTTGTGGAAAGCCTTGCCAGAAGAGTTGAAGCTGTTATAGATTATAAGGGTGGACCGTCATATTAAACACAATAGATTAAGAATGGGATGTCACTTAAGTTCATATATGCGAGTCAAGGCAGGTGAGCGAATACTTTTGGCAATATAGTGTGGGTGGCACTAGGAAATGTCTCTTTCCAGAATTCATGGCCCTGCTACTTAAGATAATACACGGATTGAGTTGTGGTATGATTTTCCTGAAGAAATTATTTATTTTCTACTATCACTGCACAGAAGGCAGCGTGCATCTAGTCAAGGAGGACTATCAAAGGTTAACTTGACTATTTTTGCACATTAAGGTGTGTTTAAAGGTCTTGGAGAGTACTTCGGTATGTTTAAAAAAAGTAGTATAAAGAGGTTAAGTTACATTATGAGTAATCAGTGTTTCCCACACATTAATTTATTTGTGGCGGTCTGCCGCATTATCAACATTGGCTGCCACATACTGATTTTCTATTTTGGAGCTGCACGTCTCATTCTCACTCAGCCACCCATCAGTGAATAGCATTATGTTATATACTCCAATACAGTGGATGGCGAAGTGTTTTTTAGTCCGCCAGTAAAACCAACAAAGTAGAGGAGGAGGACCATTTAACGCAGCTGGCATGACTGTAACTTCCTCTGCAAAGAAGATGGCTGGCCTCATCGTCGAGATCAGCCAGTTTTTGTCATGGACAAGCCATGTAATCACATCATCATGAGATGCACTGGGGACTTTTTCCCAAAAGCTAACATTTAAAAGACATGTCTGTAAAATGGTAGTAAAAGTCTTACAACCCCTGAGAAATGACTCGTTTTAGTGTCAGAATCTGGGCAATTCGGACAAATAAAATTTGGAGAGTCTAGAAGAGCCGCCCTATTACATTTTATTCACATCCAAGTTAGCTCAGCGCTAAACTCGAGTCTCGAGTGCGCACGCTCTTTGGCACCCCAGCTGGACAGCCACCACTACAATTAAAGACTGATTCCTGTAATGACACTGACAATGGTAATGTAGTCACCAGGGTTTTTTTTAAAAAAAGGAAGACAAAGTGTGGAATTAAAAAGGCAATATCTCTGTATCCATTTTGATAATTTCTTATTAAACTGTCCAAAATTAGTGTACCAGTGCAATGTTACACAACTGGACCACTTTTCAACACCTGGCACCTGACATTACACATTAAGCAAATCAGCCACTGAGTGACATCACTTGATTTTCAACAGATTACACACAGTTTCCTGTCGAGCCACAAAAGGCTTAATACTACTTTCTCACAATGCTGTAGTACTCCCTAAGACCTGTAAACACATTTTAATGTGTAAACTCAGTGCAGTTATAATGTTTATATCCTGTGCTGTGACTGGAGCATAAGCCTCTCGTTCTTCCAGGTAGGCCTAAAGCAGGGGTCTCAAACTCAAACTATCTTGGAGCCACTGTTGGAATTGTCATCTCATAGGAGGGCCACAGCAGCATTCAAGTACTACCAGAAAATGAACTATTTCAAAGAAGTTAGTTATCTATTTCATGATTTATACATGATGATACAAAAATGCAAACAGAAGTTTGTATACCTTTTTATATCATTAGTTTTTATAGTTAATGCAGATCTTTTTCCATAATGTTAAGTTACTTATTAAAACTTTTCACTGAACTAACAACTGTAATACATTTGTACTGTAATTCTTGCCAGAGAATTGGTAGCACTTATGCCCATATTTTCTTCATATTTAACAAAGAAAATGCAGGCAAAACTATACATATGTATGCACAACTGAAACAGAATGAAATATACATAATCTTATCTGTAGCATTAGGAGTAAAAGTGAGTCTGTAATATGACCTCCCTCTGCAGTTGAGGTTCATACAATGGAGCATTATAATTTTAAGACCAATTTGAGAATTAAGGTATGTGGCATTTCAAAGTATATCAATCAATCAATCAATCAATCAATCAATCAATCAATCAAAGCTTTTATTGTCATTTTGTAGTACTAACCAAGCAGCACAACAAAAATTAGATTATGTTTCTCCAGGATCAATAACAGAAGACACAATAAATAACATACAATATATAAATATAATCATTTAAAACTAAAACTTTGGCTAGGGGCTCGTGAAGTGCATCAGTGCACATGCTCCAGATCAGCAGTTCATCAATCTGACAGCTTGTGAAAGGAAGCTGTTGATTAGTCTGTTAGTTCGACCTTTATGACTCCGGAACCATTTTCCTCATGGGAGCAGTTCAAAGAATGTGTGGAGAGGGTGGGAGGCGTCCCTGATGATGTTCAGTGCCCTGGTCCTGCAGTGGCTTTGGAAGAGTTCTTGGACAGAGGGGAGGGAAACTCCGATGACCCTCTCAGCTCCTCTCACTATTCTCTGCAGGGCTTTTTTGTCTGACATACTGCAGCTGGAGTACCATGTCGAGATACAATACATCAGAACACTCTCCACCACACCACTATAGAAGGTCCTGAGGATGCTGATGGGGAGAGAGGCTTGTTTCAGCTTCCTCAGGAAGTACAGTCTCTGCTGGGCCCTTTTCATGATCCCTAAGGTGTTTTTATTCCAGCTTAGTTCCTGCGAGATCTGCACTCCCAGGAACTTGATGTTCTCCACTCTCTCCACTGTGTGGCCACTGATGCTGAGAGGAGCTTGCTCGGGCTGTGACCTCCGGAAGTCGATAACCATCTCCTTTGTTTTGTCCGCATTGAGCACCAGATTGTTTTCTCTGCACCAACCCTCTAGGTGTTTAACTTCTTCTCTGTACATTGATTCATCATTTCTATGAATGAGTCCCACCACTGTGGTGTCATCCACAAACGCAATGATCTGGTTCCCCTCGTGTCTCGTGAAGTGTTATTTCCGACACGGACAGACTGAGGTCTCTCCATCAGAAAGTCCTGGATCCAGAGACATGTGGCGGTGTTCAGGCCGAGTAGAAGGGTTTTTCCATTAGTTTCTGGGGATGATGGTATTGAAGCTGAGCTGAAATCAATGTACAGGATTCTGGTGTAGGTGTCTTTCTGGTCCAGATGAGTGAGGGCTCAGTGCAAAGTGGTGGATATTGCATCCTCTGTCGAGCGGTTAGAACGATAAGCAAACTGATATGGGTCATGTGATGCAGGGAGGCTGGATGTGATGTGTGGTTTGACAAGCCGCTCAAAACACTTCATCACAATTGGTGTCAGTGTGACGGGGCAGTAGTCGTTCAGACAGGATACAACTGATTTCTTTGCTACTGGTATTATAGTGGATGTTTTGAAGCATCTGGGGACGATGGCTTGGCTGAGGGAGATGTTGAAGATGTCAGTCAGGACATCTGCTAGCTCACCAGCACAGGTTCTGATCACACATCCCGGGATGTTATCCGGGCCTCCTGCTTTCTGTGGATTGACCCTGGTTAAGGTCCTGCGTGTGTCTGCTGAGTTGATAGTGAGGGCTGGCCCGATAGATGGTGGAGAGGGAACAGCTCTCCTCTGGTTGTCGGGTTTGGTGCTTCAAAGCGTGCAAGAAGTTGTTGAGCCTGTCTGGAAGAAAAGCATCATTGTCATTGACCCCCTGTCTGGACTTGTAATCTGTCAGAGCTTGGACTCCCTGCCACATCCGTCTGGTGTTTCCTGTGTCACAGAGGGGTCCCTGGATTTTCTCAGCATAGGTGCCTTTCGCAGCCTTGATTCCCTTTGAGAGCACAGACCTGGCTGAGCGGAGAGCAGTCATATCTCCTGCCCTGAAGGCTGCATCTCGTGCTGTCAGCAGCGAGCGCACCTCTGTAGTCATCCGGGGTTTGCAGTTGCCACGTGCAGTGAAAGTCTTAATTACAGTGACATCCTCTGTGCACTTTGCAATGTAGCTGGTAACCACCTCAGCATACTCTTCAATGTCTATCTGATCCCCCTGAGAGGCTGCTGTCTTAAAAACCTCCCAGTCGGTGTGGATTAAATAGTCCTGAACTGCTGATTCTGCCCCCTCAGGCAAGGTCCGGATTTGTTTTTTCACTGGCCTGCTGCGCTTCAGTAGTGGTTTGTAAGCAGGCACCAGCATGACAGATAGATGATCAGAGCGGCCGGGGTGGGGGCGTGCGTTGCCTTGTATGCATCTGAGGAGTTTGTACACACCAGGTCCAGCAGGTTCTCTCCTCTGGTTTGAAAGCCAACAACTTGCTTGAACTTGGGGAAAACAGACTTTAGACTTGTGTGGTTGAAATCCCCTGTCACTACCACAAAGCTGTCCGGGTGTTTAGTCAGGAGCTCACTGATGGCATCATGCAGCCATCCAAGTGCTTCGCTAGCATTAGCTTTAGCATGTGCGCTAGGAGCTATGTAAACAACAGCTACAATCACTATGGTGAAATCCCTCAGCATATAGAATGGCCAGCATTTTACGATGAGGAACTCTGCTAGCTGAGAGCAGTGTTTAGAGACTAACGTGGCATTTACACACCAGTCTTTGTTAATATAGATGCACAGGCCCCCTCCTCTACTTTTACCGGAGGTAGCTGCATCTTTGTCAGCTCGGAAAGCCGCCATCCCCTCCAGCTGTATGGCCACGTCTCGGATATTGTCCTGGAGCCATGTTTCTGTGAAAACAAACACACAGCAGTCTTTCCACTCTCGGTGGGTTTCTTTCAGCAGACGTATCTCATCCAGCTTGTTGTCAAGTGACTGGACGTTGGAGAGTAGGAGCGATGGTACTGCTGGTCTGGAGGGGTTAGCCTTGAGCCAAGCATGGCATCTCTTTTCTCTCTTTTGTTTACGTTCGCACCACTTCCGCTTTCTTCTCCTACGGTTGGCTGTCTCCAATAAGATCCCGTGCTGGTGTGAAAGTTCCAAATCAAAACCATTCTTCAAAGTTTTTGCAACCTGCGTTACCCTGATTCTCAATTAAGTCTTTCGGCTGTACAAATTCGAATACTGAAAGTCTGGGATAGGTAGGACACCCAAAATTTTCACTGTCATTGATCCCTGGAGGGGCTGCTGCATCCATGTGTGCAACCATCACCATAGCAAATTATCCTCTTTTGCTGGCCACCACGGCTAGCAAGGAGGACAAAACTTAATAGACTTTATATAACAAAGGTGCTTTTCTGACTTTACTGAGATGTGGAGCTTGGTGAGCTGTAAATGTGATGCCTGTTTGTCTCCCTTTTTTATCACTTTATTTGATAGCATCACTGGACCTTCCTCTCAGTTGAAGGGCACATTGCTGACACTGCTCCCTGAGCAAATGACTGACTGTTAGTTGACATGGCTGCTCATGAAGGATTGTTGACAGCTTCCTTCACTCTCTGTGATTCTCTTCACAAGGACTTGAGTCTTTTAACCAAGTTAACACATAGTTAATGAGCAAGGTAGGGCTACAATTATTAACTATTGAGTAACTATATTGCAAGTATTATATTTTTTTTACTTATAATGTGTTAATCATTTAATCTGTAAACTATTGAAAAAGTAAAGAATGTCAATCACAAGTTTAATTTGATTTTAATTATGATTAGTCTTACCAACAGATCAAGGTATTGGTAATGTAAACAAACACAACAATTCTCTCATTTATCTCACAGTAATTGATTAAAGGTGTATTTTTTAAAATATGCCGATGATGTTGAAGGGAGCTCAAAAAATAGGGAGCAGGATTGCGCCAGGGTAACTGCTGCTCTTTGCTAGCTAACCATGGCTGTAGCTAGCTACCATTAGCTAGCCATGGAGTTACTGGCCTTATTAGTCGACTGGAGTTTGCCTGAACTACGACCTTTTGCGCCCGGGGGGAGTCTCCACGAGCAACAGGTCTCTGCTAGACCAGGTGAGGTGTCTGCACAGTCACACATTCAGAGCTATGCTTTAATAGTGATAGTTGCTTTCCCTAACTGTGAGGCAAGAGAGGTGGCCGATGCGATGTTTACATATCTAGGGGCCCCGGAGCAATTAAAAAGCTCTCTGTGTGTGTGCGTTAAAGTTTAGCTGTAGGACAAGATCCATATGGAGCAATAAAGCTGAATCTATCTCGCATACCAGTTGTTTAGAGCTGACTTAAGGTATACATTTCCATATAAGCATGATGAGACAATCCGGTCTGTTTTAGGCTGTATGTTCCAAGAAGTGACCTCAGCGGACGTTAGGTAATGTACAGGAGGAGGCAGACTAACTTCTCTTTCTACTATTGGATAGATGGACCCTCAGTCACACCAAAGTGACCAATTGGAAGAAGTGGGACAATGCGAGGAATTAGACTTTAAAAAGGCCCGCACAAGCGGAGAAGTCACGGTGGTACTTTGTAGATTTTCCTAGATCGAGGGATTTTCTAATAGAGCAGAGGGCAAAGTATTGGGCAGAACTTTGTCATAAATTAGAGAAACCCGGGTAACGGCCGTGCCTGGACGGACGCTGGCAATTGAGATCTGTTTTCAATAAAGAGTGCTCTATTATCCACCAGCCTTGCCTCTGCAGAGTTCTTTTATCAACATACTACACACCGAAATCTTTGATGAAGAAAACCCAGAAACTACACAGGCTCAGTCATGTCATCACTAGGAGGGTCCACTTTGCCCCATTATTGGTTGTTTTTTCTATTTTTTTTCTATTGCTTTATTTTAATATATTTTGCATTATCTTGTGTATATTTTCACCAAATAATGACATTTTGCAGCATTTCAAAAATATATGAGTGGTCTTCATCAATTACTCCACATTCGGTTCAGCATGGTAAATTTGCTGACACTGTACGTAATACAAAAACAAAAATTTTTTCCAATCTTGCCAATCATCATGCCATTTTGGGTATGTATAGAGCAGATATAATTCCAATTATTATTCCATTGCATGAACTGAATATAATTTGGATCACAGCATTCACTTCTATGGAGGAGTTATCTAGATTTTTTTTCACAATAGAGTTGTTGTTTTCCCATTTATTTCAATTTAGCTGTGTAATCTAATTTGTACCAACATACAATATGTCTTAAGCATACAAATATTCTGTCATTGTTGGGAGACCCATACCCCCTTTTGTCTTGTGATCACTAGCGAGTTTCATAAGTAACTCTATGCTTTTTTTCCTCCTCAAATAAACCTTGATGTTATCTTAAATAAATTGGGTTTGGGGAACCTTCATATGTAGGGACTGGAAAAGAAGAAAAAGCCTCGATTTTGATTGTCTCTATTCTTAAGTTATAATCTAGATGTAAAGTAGAGCTTCTTTTCTTTTCTTTTTCTTTTTATGTCAATGTTTGTTTTTAATATTCTGTGATGTTATTCTGTGATTTTATGCTTTTATCCTATGTAAGGTGACCTTGGGTGACATGAAAGGCACCATCAAACAAATCAAATGTATTATTATTATTATTATTATTATTATTATTGTTATTATTATTATTCAGTGTCTTTTTGCATCTCTTGATTTATCACGCTATAATTTGCTTTGTACAAATTTTTGTCTTTTAGTGATGATACCCCCCAGATATCTAATTTGCTTTATATTCCAATTGAAATGATGTGATTCCTGAATCTCGTTTGGAGTGTAGTTAATTGTTGAATTTTGTGTACTGTACTTGTATACAGGTATCTATATGTCTCTAGAAGCTATATATATATATATATATATATATATATATATATATGGCCGTATCACCTGCTGGTATCTGTATCTGGCTTTGCGGCCCTTTAAATTCTGGGTGGTCCATAGACCGGGGCGCAGATGGCCGTGGCCAATTTTCTCTCTCACTCCAATGGGGAGGGTGGGTAGTAGGTTCGGCCGGATGGCTGCCCAGCCTAAGTCGGGTGATGGAGGTATGTGAAGGTGAGCGTGGTCGAGGTGTAGCCGCGAGAGAGAGAAAGGTAGAGAGGGCTCAGGAGAGCAGCGCCAGGTGAGGGATTGACAGAGCTAGTACCTGGTCACTAATCACTGTCTCCCTTTATATGAAGCAGCGTGCTGGACTTCAGAGGGAGGATACATGGGAGGTGCACAGGAGAGCAGACGGAGAGCTGCAGGAAGAGATGCAGGACGAAACGCACGAACCACGTTCGGTCCCCGTGTCTGTGTTATTGTGTATTTGGTGGTGTTGAGCAATAAAAGAGGCTTACACCCAGAACTGTGTGCTTGGTGTGTGCTGAGACGACTCACAGTAGCCCGGAGAAGGCTACAATCTCAATTTGTATAAAACCAATTGATGGCAATTCCAGTGAATTTAGAAATCCTCTCATTTCCTCTTTGTCTGCGGATATTTGCACACCCACAGTACCCCTAGTTTCCACATCTATGGTTGCAGGACAACCATAGACGCTTTTGGGTTGAGTTCTATTTTATTTATGTTGAGTCTGAATTAAGTGTATTTTATGATGAGTTTAACGAGGCATTAAAGCTGGGGTTGATAATTCTGTTCAGAAGCATTTTTTATTATATTTGTATAAAATATCTTAAAGCTGGAGTGGGTAAATTGGAAAAAACATCAAGCCCAGGCTAGATTTTGAAAGTATCCAACCAGTAAATCCCGCCCCCTGCACTCAGGCCTCTCTTGCCGCTCAACCCAAACCATAAATGCGCACCGTGCACAACGTCCAACAACTTCCAATACTGCCATCGGAGTCTGAGTCCTCACGATCGGTGGGGCCAGTGCATTGTTTTCATCCCACCATCTAACAACTCAAGTCTCATTCACCTGTAAGTAAACACCTTATATCTTATATCAATTGTGCTATTCTTTCGACAGGACAATCACTGCCGAGACAGTAGAGGACTGCGACAACATGATATTAGCAGCCTAACCTATTGGCCAACACTGATCTTTGTTTTTTAATTGGTCAAGAAACCTTCCTGTATAGAGTTGTGTATGCTAATTGCACCGTATATTGTCAAGGCGATAAAAGGTACACTATTTTTGTAGTGTTTTTTATTAACATGTGTTCCAAAAAAATGTATAAACAAGATTCCTAGCTAATTCACCTTATTATTAGTGCATCACATAAGTGTAAGAACTTTAATTGGTTGGTTGTTTTTGCTGGAAATTGAAAGAAAAGGCATTTAATATGTTCAAGACTTTATTCGAACAAGTGAAAAATAATGGAAAACAAGGAATAGTTCCAGCAATGTAATTGCTCCAAACGTAGTCCTTGAATTCTGGTCTGTAAAGCAATAGATGAGAAACGTGATTAGATATTTTTTATGGAACAGAGTCAAAGTGAACTTTATTGTCAATCAGACCATGCAATTATAATAAGTAATAAGTAATATTAAAGAAGCATTTCACCAATGGAAACATGAATCTTTATTGAAAGAGGGTCATATTTGTAGTCAAAATGTAACATCATTTTTTAATTTTGTGCTTATTTGACTGAGAAAAGGCAGAAAGTGACTTTAGGGCGCATTTGTATGAAAGACAACAACTCCCACAATGCACAGCTCTGCAAGCCACTCCCACTAATCCGGCACACCACATATATCTCCGTCCGCTGTAGATATTTCCTCGCGAAGAAACTGGCATCTCTGGAATTCACTGCAGCAGACAGAGTCTATCCATAGGCGCACAGCGAGAGCACCGGCACCACCAGTCCGCCCCTGCTCGAGCCAGTCCGGGCTCCTCGTCCGGGACAGGCAGGTCTTCTGCCTCGGCTGCAGCAGCCGCCGCAGCCGAGGCAGAAGACCTGCCGCCTCCATCTCCCTCAGCTGCTCGTCGCTGTATTGTGGCTCGTACAGGTAGCCGCGAACATCTGACTCGACTCGACGGGTACAGGTCCTGGATGGACAGTTGGGCTGATCTGGTGATCTTCTCTGCTGTCCTCACGACTCTCTGTAGGGCCTTCTGGTCAGCAACAGGGCAACTGCCGTACCAGACTGAGAGGCTGCTGGTAAGGATGCTCTCAATAGCACCCCTGTAAAAGGTGGTGAGGGCAGAAGAGGGGAAGTCAGCTCTCCTCATCCGGCAAAGGAAGTGGAGGCATTGCTGTGCCTTCTTGACTAGCTGTGTGTTGCTGTGCCTTCTTGACTAGGGACCATGTCAGGTCATCTGTGATATGCACCCCCCAACTTGGTGCTTTTCACAGACTCCACAGCACTGCCATTGATAGTGAGTGGGGTATGTGGCAAGTGTTTCTTCCTGAAGTACACAGTTATTTCTTTGGTTTTGTTGACGTTGAGTTGAAGATTATTGATGTCACAACAGTTGATAAGTAGATATACCTCCTCTCTGTAGGCTGAGTCGTCATCGTCGTTGATGAGGCCCACCACTGTTGTGTCATCTGTGATCTTTATGATGTGGTTCGAATTGTGTCTGGCACAAGTCGTGTCATCAGTGTGAACAGCAGAGGGCTCAACACATCCCTGGGGGACCCCGGTGTTCATGATGGTGGTCTCTGAGGAGTTTGTGCTAACTCTTACTGTCTGTGGTCTGTCGGTAAGGAAGTCCAGTAACCAGTTGCATAATGGGGTACTGATGCCTTTTGCAGCAAGTTTCTTCACCAGGTGTCGGGGGATGACTGTGTTAAAGGGGTTAAATGTAATTTTCTGTGTCCAACATGTGGCGCTGTGACTGTATAGTGGCCTATGTGTTCAGGGCTGGACTGTTATCAAACATGTGAAGTTTGGTCCAGATAGGTATGAGGAAGTCATTCCTCTATGATGTGGTGGCCGGCTCTTGCTAGTATTAAATAACGTATGCTGAAGTCAGAACAACTCCCTGCAATCTACATAAATACAAAATGGACTACAGATGAAAAATCCCTCAAACTAATGTGTGGTCAGTTATGTTTTGATTATTGATGTGCAATCCACGCGCGTCGGTGGTGGCGCTGTCGGTGGTGGCGCTGTCGAAGGGTGTGCTCAACTTTTAGTTGCATGCCATCTTGTAGTGTATGATATGGAGAAAAAAACTATAAATATCATGTAAATAGGATGATGTTTGTCTGAATTCCTGTGTCCAATAGATGGCGCTATGGATATGACACAGTATTGATGCATGGAGGTATTGAAGGTGACATTGTATACATGTGTGATGAATTTGGTGTACATGGGAAATTGTAGAAGTTTTAAGGACTTGATGCTTTATGGCAAAGCATGAAAATTTATGGCCTCATGACACCCACCATGTTTGACGTAGGTGAAAGCTTTTGATACATTTTCATCTTCAAGGTCTGAGGATGATCCTGAGTGAATTGGAAGTGTGTGTTGTTCAATCTGTAGGAGGAGTTCGTGAAAGTACGAGGCATGGAAATGGATCAAAATGGGGGCGAAATGGAACCTTTGAATCAAAATTGTCAACTTCCTGTTGGAATGACAGTTTGGTGCCATGATATTTTTTGTGTCTGGTCATGATACATATGTATACTGAATGTCGTTCATGTATGTGCATGTAGGAGGCAGGGCTTGGATTTTTAATATTTCAGGGGGCGCTATAGAGCGCCACCTAGTGGTAATCAGCCAACATTTTGCACGGAGCCTTAGGGGCTCATGGGGAAGTAGTGAATAACTGGGTTTCATGTCATTCGGACATGCCAATGTAGATATATGCAACACTTCCTGTTTGTAACGAAATCTGCAGGAAGTTGTTATTTTAATAACTTGAGTATTGATTGTAATATCAAAATTCTTTCAATAACTTTTGTCAGGAGAGTCCACAGGAGTTGAAAAAAGTAGTGTGACATTTGGCCAATTTGTGAAAAAAACAGTAGGTGGAAATGAGCGTGACCTATATCGCGAGATTCAGCAGAATTCAGTGAACGCGTGGATATATGGTCTGCGTGGATACAAGGTTTGCGTGGATATAAGGTTTGTTGAATGTGCGATAAAGTATGTGGCAGTTACAAGCCAAAATGCACTTTCCTTGATTATAGCGCCACCTCGGGGTGGAAATTCCTAACTTCAGACTTCAGACACATTTTATTGTCATTTCTTTACCAAGGAACATGGAAAAAAAATGAAACACAGTGCTCAGGTCCTGGTGCCAAGTTACAATATATAAATAAATATGTTACTTAAAAAGCATATAATATAAGCATATAATTATGTATAAATATAAACAAATCAGTAGAAAAACTAAACATCCAGACTAAGAATAAAGATTTGAATCATAGCCCATAACTTAAGTGCAACAGCTTGAAGTGCAACCTCATAAAGTGCCATAAGGGAATGGACATTTAAGCCATGCAACAATCAGGGTGCAGCATTGTTGAGCTCTTTAGCAGCCTAACAGCATCTGGGAAGAAGCTGTTTTTCATTCTGGTGGATCTCAACCGGATGCTGCGCAGCCTCCTGCCTGAGGGGAGGGGGCAAAACAGTCCATGTGCAGGGTGGGTGGGGTCTCGCATGATGCAGGTAGCTCTGTCAGTGCATCGGCTGATGTAAATGTTGGAGAGGGCTGGAAAGCTGCATCCGGTGGTCTTTTGTGCAGACTTTACCACGCTCTGCAGTGCCTTCTTCTCTGCCTCAGTGCAGCTGCAGTACCAGACTGTGATGCAGGAGGTCAGTACACTCTCCACTACACATCTGTTGAAGGAGCTGAAGATGTTTGAGTTCAGCTCCGCCCCCTTTAACTTCCTCAGAAAATACAGGCGCTGATGAGCCTTTTTGACAAGGCTCATAGTGTTTTCACGCCAGTTGAGGGTGGTTGCGAGGTGTACACCAAGGTACTTAATGCTGGGGACCACCCCCACAGCTGTGCCGTTGATGTGAAGAGGAGGAGGAGTGGCAGTGCTGTTCTTCCGGAAGTCCAGTATCATCTTTTTTGTTTTGTTGTTGTTAAGAGTAAGGTTGTTCTCCCTGCACCACAGTCCCAGTCTGTCCACCTCCTGCCTGTATGCTGGCTCATCTTCGTCGGTCATAAGCCCCACACAGCTGTATTGTCCGCAAACTTCACTATGAGGTTACTGTCACAGTTAGCTCTGCAATTATGAGTGAGCAGGGTGTAGAGCAGTGGGCTGAGGACGCAGCCCTGGGGGGAGCCAGTGTTGAGGATGATGGTGGAGGAAATGGTGTTATTAATCCTTACCGACTGGGGTCTATTTGTCAGGAAGTCCAGAACCCAGTTGCAGAGTGAGAGTTTCTAATGATCGCCATAACCAGCCTCTCAAAACATTTCATCACAATAGGGTTGAGAGCGATTGGACGATAGTCATTGAGACAAGACACTGTGGAGGCCTTTGGCCCAGGGACAATGGTAGATGTCTTGAGTCATGTTGGAACGGTGGCCTGTGACAGTGAAATGTTAAAAATGTCTGCCATGACTGATGAGAGCTGGTGTGCACAGTCCCTGAGGACCCTGCCTGGAACTCCATCAGGGCCTGCAGCTTTTCGGGGGTTTATTTTCTGCAGCGTCTTCTTTACCTCAGCTGATGTTATACTGAGAGGGGAGTCATCAGGCGAGATTTCGAACCTGGCGATGGTGCTGGTGTTTGATTCCTCGAAACGAGCATAAAAGATGTTGAGAGCATCAGGTAGTGATGGATCAGAAGGGCATTCTGCATTCTTCCTGTTGTAGTCTGTGACACTCTTAATGGCCCTCCACATGCTGCGTGGGTCGTTCGATAAGAAATGACCCTGTATTTTTTGAGCATAGTTGGACTTTGCTCTCTTGACTCCCACTGTAAGGCTCCAGTCGAGCGGCTCTGAGTGCCTCTGCATCCCCTGCTTTAAATGCAGCATCCTTTATTTTCAGAAGACCGTGCACTTCTGCATTTAGCCATGGCTTCTGGTTAGTAGAGATGGTGACGGTTTTGGTAGTACTGACATCCTCCACACACTTCGCAATGTAGGCCAGGACTGATTCTGAATATTCCTCCAAGTTTACTGTATTTCTCTCTGTAGCTGCCTCTTTAAACATCTGCCAGTCTGTGGTTTCAAAGCAGTCCTGGAGCATTGGGACAGAATCAGCAGGCCACACTGTGATGGTTTTCTGTGTGGCTGTCATTCTCTTAGTCACAGGGCAGTATGCTGGGACCAACATGATGGAGATATGGTCGGAGGCACCAAGGTGGGATCGGGGGGCAGCTCTGTACGTCCCTCGTCTGTTTGTATACATTTTGTTGAGTGTATTGTCATCTCTGGTGGCAACAGTGACATGCTGATAAAACGTAGGGAGAGTGACTTGCAAGTTCACATGGTTGAAGTCGCCTGCAGCCGCATACAGAGCCTCCGGGTGTTTGTTTTGGAGCGAGCTAATAGCTTCATGTAGCTCGTTCAGCGGAGCAGTGGCATTGGCGTCTGGAGGACTGTATACTGCAGCTATGACAATGGCTGTGAATTCGCGTAGCAGGTAGTGTGGTCGGCATTTGATAATCAAATACTCCACTGCCTCGGAGCAATGCCTTCCAACCAGGAAACACTTTGTGCACCAACTTTTGTTCACATAGATGCAGACTCCTCCTCCTTTTGTTTTTCCTGACAGCTGGTTGCGATCCGAGCAGAAGAACATCCGGTCATCAAGTTGGAAAGCAGAGTCTAGCATGCCGTTGCTAAGCCAGGTCTCTGTCAACACACTTCCACAACAATCCTTCATTTCCTTTTGGTGTAGTCTCATCCTCAATAAGTCCATCTTGTTGTCCAGCGCACGCACGTTGGATAGGAAGAGTGATGGGATGGCAGGTCTGCTGGCGCTAGCTTTAAGCTTGGCTAGCACCCCGGCTCTCTTGCCCCTCTTCTGTTTCCTCGAACATCGCCTCCGCTTCCCCCTGAAGCGGTGAAGTCTGTACCTCCACTCCGATGCACTTAGTAGCTGTAATCTGCCGAGTTGCACGTTAAGTTCCGATGTAGCTTGCTGGTTGGTATTCAGCTCCAAAAGCTTAGCCTTGCTGTAGGTTAAGGTTTTTCCTACTGTGACAACATTAACAATAACATTTACAATATCATCTCCGGCAGCTAGAGAAGCCGCTGCACTGCTGCACGCCGCCATGGTAACACATTTTCGACAATAGATTATAAACATTTTCAGCAGGTGTGACCTATATTCCAAGTTTAGTGTGTTTTGGGGTATGTTCAGTCAGTAAAAAATGCAATCACTTGGGACAAAAAAGTCATCACTATAAAAACAATAGGGTCCTTGCAGGTTGAAACCTGCCTAGTAAATATGGCAACCCAGCAGAGTCAAATAAAGTGACAATAGAAGAACCTTTTGCTGATTATTCACAGTAAACAAGTTTGTGCATGCTGAACACATGAGTGGCTCTACAACGAAACACCTGTTTACTTCTGCTACAGTGTTACCTGTTGAGGTCCCGTGTGAAGGTGCACTCTGGTCTTCCACTCCTGTTTTGACAGCAAGTCTCGAGCGTAGACCATCACCACAGCTTTTCCTTTTCCCACTAGGCTGAGGTGGTGCATGGTGTACACCACACCATGCTCACTCACCCTGAAGTCAGAAGGGGCTCCGACCTCAAACCAAACCTTTCCTCCACTGCAGTCCATGAAGCTCACTAAGAGAAAAGACAGAGACAGGTCAGACTGAGTGGAAGAACCCATCAATCAAGCCTGATATCCTGTTTGTGTGTATATTTGTGTGTGTGGTGGGCGTTGTATGTGTTTAACTTTTACAACTCTACTGAAACCATCAATATGTTCATGTTTACATGTTGTGATTTATTTATTTAAAGATGTTTTAAGATGATTTAAAGGTGAAGTATATAAGAAATGGTCAAAACTAGTCAAATTCACACTCTGCAAAAAAAGCAACTTTTGCTGACTGTAGCTGCTCTACGGAGCCCAAAAAGGGACATGGGGAAAGATAAAAAGCCTAAACGTTTCTCGTGTGCTCAGGAAAATTTCTGGTGAGCACGAGATACTTTCTTGTGTGCTAATACTGATGTATAATAATTATTCCATAAACACATTTCAGTTGTAAAAACATCAGCCAACACAAATCTTAAATCAATATTTACCCATTGAGCACTGAACTATCTTCGCAGTCCCTGTCCTTATCCAAGATTAAATCAAAATGCATTAAAGAATGAATAGCCTACTGTTCATGTTTAACCAAACACAATTTTAGTTTTCATGTAGTTTGTGTGTGAAATCGCTGCAGCGGACAACACTGTGCTGTCAGTCGCACACTGCACACTGGAGACAGTGCAGCCTCCACACACACACTCTGCCTTCTCCAGGCAGCTCATCTGGATCATCCTCACCACCAAATGTGGAATTGTATGATTTATGAAAGCTTGTAGATTTATGAAAGCCTGTAAATAATGTCAGTGACAGCTCTCACAGAATCGTTACACTCCAATGTCCTCATTGTGAGTCCTAATCATGATTCAGGGCGTTTTCACCATAACTGCACTTTAATGAATAAATAGTGTTCACCTATCAAACTTCCATTTTCAAACAGTGTCCCAGGCTGAGGGACACCACTGATTGTCTCACATAATTTGGCCACGTGAAGCAGTCAGTCGGATCGTACACTTGCGAAAAGTTTCTTGAGCTCACGAGAAAAGTTTCTTGTGCTCACCAGAGAGTTTGAGTCAGCCCATCCCAGGACTGGGACGGGCATTGATTTTTTTAGAATAGAATAGAATAGAATAGATTAGAATAGAATAGAATAGAATAGAATAGAATTACTTTATTGATCCCAGACTGGGAAATTATTTTGTCACAGCGGCAGTGGGTCCGCGAAAAAAAAAAAAAAACACTCTGTACATAACATAAATAGAAAGCAAGATATACACAGTGTATATATACAGTGCAAACTATACTATAAACAATAAACAATAATAATATATACAACTATACAAGAAATAGACAATTCCTATGAATGTGCAATAGCAGAACCACAGGTAATATAAATAGATAAATAGACTAAAAAGAACCTAGAATATGCAGATGTAAACATGTAATGTATCATGTAACGTGAGTAAAAACAGTAGAGGGATCAGAGTTCTCACTCAGGCAGAGGTGAAAGAGTTATTGTGTATTGAAATGGCCTCTGGCAGGAAAGATTTCTTGTGTCTATTGTTACGACAGCGAAGCTGAAGCAGCCTTCCAGAGAAGGTGCTCCGCTGTCTGGACAGTGTGAGGTGGAGAGGGTGGAGAGGATTATCCATGATGGATAACAGTTTTGTCAGTGTCCTCCTCTCCACCACAGCCTCCAGAGTGTCCTGTTTGCAGCCAATAACAGAGCT
This sequence comes from Diplodus puntazzo, assembly GCA_963678695.2. Taxonomy (NCBI): domain Eukaryota; kingdom Metazoa; phylum Chordata; class Actinopteri; order Spariformes; family Sparidae; genus Diplodus; species Diplodus puntazzo. The sequence continues at coordinate 33,962,305 of OZ023163.1, forward strand.
AGATTTTCTAATGAGTTTATTGAGTCTATTGATGTCGCTGCCTCCGATGCTGCTCCCCCAACAAACCACAGCAAAGAAAAGTACACTGGCCACCACAGACTGATAAAAAATCTCTAACATCTTGCTGCACACGTTGAAGGATCTCAGCTTCCTCAGGAGGTAGGTCCGAAGTCTGCTCATCCCCTTCTTGTAAACAGCTTCAGTGTTAGATCTCCAGTCCAGTCTGTGGTTGATGGTAACACCCGGGTACTTATAATCCTCTACCGCCTTCACATCCTTTCCCAGAATGCGCAGTGGTTGGAAAGCTGACTTCCTCTTCTTCCTGAAATCTATCACCATCTCTCTGGTCTTGCTGATGTTCAGCCGCAGGTGATTCTGTCCAGTCCACTCCACAAAGTTGTCTACCAGTGCCCTGTACTCCTCCTCCTGTCCCTCAGTTATACACCCAACAACAGCCAAGTCGTCAGAGCATCCTTTGCAGGTGACATGACCTGGTGTTGCACTGAAAGTCAGTGGTGTATAAGGTGAACAGGAAAGGAGACAGTACAGTCCCCTGTGGAGCTCCTTTATCACTAACCACCACATAAGACAGAATACTGCCCATATGAACAAACTGTGGCCTGCCTGTCAGGCAGTCAGTAATCCAGGAGATCATTATGTTGTTGACACCCATCACCCGCAGCCTCTCCCCCAGTAGCAGTGGCTGAATGGTGTTAAAAGCACTGGAGAAATCAAAGAATGTGATTCTCACAGTGCCTCCTCCACCATCCAGGTGCGAATGGGCTCGTTGCAGCAGGTAGATGACAGCATCATCAACTCCCAAGTGGGGCTGGTAAGCAAATTGCAGAGGGCTAGCAGGGCTCTCACCTGCGGCCTCAGGTTTGCCAAGACCAGTCTCTCCAGCATCACATAAGATGTGAGGGCCACTGGTCGGTAGTCATTGAGGCCCGATGGTGTCGACTTCTTTGGAACAGGAACCAGGCAGGACGTCTTCCAGAGGTGTTATAGGACAGGAGACAGCTGGCTGGCACATGTCTTCAGAATCCTGGGGCTGATACCGTCAGGGCCTGCAGCCATCCGCTGGTGTAGTCTCTCCAGCTGTCTCCTAACCTGGCCTGTAGTCACAGTCATGCGGGGGAGGCTGCTGGTGTCTTCAGAGGAGGAGGAGGAGGAGGAGGAAGAAGAGGAGGAGCTGCAGAGGAGGGCAGTGAGGGCGGAGGGGAGGAAACATTTGGGGCAGTGGGGTTGTGTGGGGGTCTGGTGGTGTTGGGGAGATGGCAGAAGGCTGTGAACTGAACCTATTGAAGAAAGTGTTCAGCTCGTTCGCCCTCTCCAGGCTGCCTGATGACTGTCTGCCGCTCACCTTACACCCAGTGATCTGCTTCATTCCAATCCACACATCCCTCACACTGTTCTGCTGGAGTTTGGCCTCCAGCTTCCTCCTGTAGGTTTCTTTACAGGCCCTCAGCATATCCTGAGTTCATGCTGCACTCTCTTCAGTTCTTCGCTGTCTCCAGACCTGAGCACCCTCTTCCTCTTGTTAAGAAGGGCTTTCAGGTCATTGGTAATCCACAGCTTATTGTTAGGGAAGCAGCGTACAGTCCGGGTTGGCATGGTGGTATGTTCACAGAACCTGATGTATTCCGTGATGCAGTCGGTCATGTTGTCAAGGTCCTCCCCATGTGGCTCAACGAGTACATCCCAGTCTGTCGACTCAAAGCAGTCCTGTAATGCATCAGCAGCCTCCTGAGTCCACCTCCTCACACTCCTAGTGTGGACAGGCTGCCGCTGAACAAGACGGACATACTTAGGGGTCAGCAGGACCAGGTTGTGGTCAGTTCTTCCAGGGGGGGGGGGGGGGGGGGGATTGTATGCATCCTTAGCATTTGCAAAAGATCCAGTATGTTATAGTCTCTGGTGGGGCAGTCAACATACTGGTGAAATGTTGAGAGGGTTTTGTCCAGTGGGACATGATTAAATTCCCAGTGATGACAATGAAGGCACTGGGATGCTGTGTCTTTACCTGGGCAACAGCGGAGTGGATGACGTCACAGGCCACCGCTGCATCAACTTAAGGAGGAACGTACACAGTGATGATGATGGCGGACGTGAATTTCCGGGGCAAATAATAGGGCCGCATCCCCACAGTCAGCAGTTCAATGTCCGGGGTACAGAGACGTTCCTTCACGTGAGCATGTCCGGGATTACACCACCTCTCACTCACATACACTGCAATCCCTCCTCCCTTCTTTGTTCCGCTTCTTATAACGTCCCTGTCTGCCCGAACGGTGCTGAAGCCGGGTACCGCCACACCGTGTGTTGGGATGTGTGAGTGAAGCCATGTCTCTGTGAAACACAACACACTGCACTCACAATATTCCCTCTGAGTCTTTATCAGTGCGGCAAGCTCGCCTGTCTCATTCCCTAGAAGACCTCACGTTCCCCATAACGATCGCTGGTACAGCCGGTATATGTCTCCTCTTCTTCGCCCTCCTTTTCGCTCCGGCTCTGCAGCCCCGGCATCTCCTCCGCAGCTCCTTCGGGACCTCAGGCCTCACTCCGGGCAGCAGTGCAGGTTTACACAGCAAACATGCACTGTTTACATTGTTTTCATTGTGAAGGAAACTGAACTTGTTTGTAACTGAATTAGCGGAGCTACTTTGTTAGTGATGATCGGGACAAGCTTGTCATAGGTTTAAGACACACCTTCAAGCAGGGAGACCAGTTCTGATGGAAATGCAAATGCAATGGAAATGCTGCCTAGAGTCAAACTGAGTAGAGGCAGGCAGGCAAATATCCATCCATCCATCAATCCATTATCGTCCGCTTATCCGGGCCGGGTCGCAGGGGAAGCTGTCTGAGCAGGGACACCCAGACTTCCCTCTCCCCGGACACTTCCTCCAGCTCTTCCGGGAGGATCCCAAGGCGTTCCCAGGCCAGCTGGGTGGCATAGTTACTCCAGCATGTCCTAGGTCTTCCTCGGGGTCTCCTCCCAGCGGGACATGCCAGGAACACCTCCCGAGGGAGGCGTCCCGGGGGCTTCCAAAACAGATGCCCGAGCCACCTCAGCTGGCTCCTCTTGATGTGGGGGAGCAGCGGCTCTACTCCGAGCTCCTCCCGGGTGACAGAGCTCCTCACCCTATCTCTAAGGGAGCGCCCCGCCACCCTGCGGAGGAAACTCATTTCGGCCACTTGTATCCGGGATCTTATTCTTTCGGTCATGACCCAAAGTTCATGGCCATAGGTGAGGGTAGGAATGTAGATTGACCGGTAAATCGAGAGCTTCGCCTTTCGACTCAGCTCTCTCTTCACCACGACAGACCGATACAACGACGGCATTACTGCACTGCACCGATCCGCCTGTCAATCTCATGTTCCATCCTTCCCTCACTCGTGAACAAGATCCCAAGATACTTGAACTCCTCCACTTGAGGCAGGAACTCTCCCCCAACCTGGAGGGAGCAGGCCACCTTTTTCTGGTCGAGAACCATGGCCTCGGACTTGGAGGTGCTGATTCTCATCCCAGCCGCTTCACACTCGGCTGCAAACCGCCCCAGGACATGCTGGAGGTCCTGGCTTGAAGGAGCCAACAAGACCACATCATCCGCGAAAAGCAGAGATGAAATCCAGTGGCTTCCGAACCAGACCCCCTCAGGCCCGTGGCAGCGCCTTGAAATTCTGTCCATAAAAACAATGAACAGGGACTTCCGGTGGAGAGAGGAATGGAGTAGACGCGTGTCTCGTGCGCTCCTGCGTTCCTGCGCTGACCTGATATAACATAACTTTTTACAACCCAAACCTGTTCCAACTCTTCAGTAACAGTGAGTTATATGTTTTATAAGCTTAAATGGCCTCCGGAACCAGGCTGGCTAAGTAAAAAGATACTAAAAGAGAGGACTCGCCTGCCACGGCGGGCCAGACTAGCATGCCTGCTCTGACTAGCTTGCTGGAGGAGCACCGCCAGTCCATATCGGCGGCGGTGTCTGCTGAGCTTAAGTCGGCCTTCGCCTCTCTGGAAGCTAAGCTGGACACAGTACAGGCCACAGTGATTGACTTTGGTGAACGAATTGCGAGTTTGGAGACCAACGCTAATTCAACTGAAGGGCGCATCCAGGCCCTTGAAGCATCATGCTCCACTGTGTCTGAAGCTTGTGCTAAGCTCAAAACCAAGACCATCGATCTGGAGGGACGAAGCCGACGTAACAACGTTAGGATTATCGGCCTGCCGGATTCCATAGAAGGCCCACGACCCACAACCTTTTTCTCCGAAGCCCTGATGGAAATATTCGGGGACCAAGAACTGCAAACTCGGCCGGAACTTGACCGGGCCCACCGCTCCCTAGCTGCGAAGCGGCGACAGGGAGACAGGCCCAGGCCTGTGGTCGTGTGCTTTCACCGCCACCATAACAGTAGGGGCTGAATATTGGTAGGGACGTGTCTCTAGCGTCCCTACCCAATTCTACGCCCTTGGTAATTACAAACCAAACCGGAGATCCTAATACACTATTAGACAGCATTTTACAAGATTTAAATCTAATTAGAAATCACACAAAAAATCATTTAACATACAAAATACGCTAGTTAGACGCTATTCTACCCTCATTACCAAATTATACACAATATATATGATATAATGCTACCAACATCGGCCTATAGCTTAATTAGACGAATGTACATATTATATTAGGCATGGCCTTTATAATAGTCAGACAAAACACACAGAGTTCAGAGGAGAATACATTTATTTGAGTTTTATTTAACATAGTTTCACTTTCTTACAGAGTAATTTATTGATCATTAGAAGAAAACAGTACCTTAACTAAAGTCAAACCATACCGGTTCATATCTGGTCGCTACTACACACGTCCCTGGTTGTTAATAACAACGCCACCCTCTAGGTGGCGTTGTTATTAACTGTTAAAAAGTCAAGGGCGTTTTGGCTAATAACTCCCATATACTTTGTCCCACATTCAAAAACCTTATATCCACGCGTTCAGTGAGTTGTGCTGAATCTCATGGTGTAGGCCACGCCCATTTCCGCCTACCCTTTTTTTTGGCTACGTCGCAAAATGTCGAAAACGTACTTTTACTATCTCCTCCCAGGCGATTTCACCGATTTGCACGAAACTTGAGACACAATATCTCTGGACCGTCCTGACAAAAAGTTATTAAAAGAATTTTGATAGGCCACATAATACTCAAGTTATTAAATATCAACTTCCTGCAGATTTGGTTCAAAACAGGAAGTGTTGCATATCTCAATATTGGTATGGTCAAATGACACAAAACTGAGTTTACAACTTCGCCATAGGTCGCTGAGGCCCTGTGCAAAATCTCAGGCGATGACCACAAGGTGGCGCTCTTTAAACTGAGCTATTTTATATCTCCACATCCGTTCATCGGATTGATACGAAACTTTGTATACTTATTGTTAGTGCCCTCCTGAGGAGAGCATATGAAGGGTTTACCAATTTTACTCTAGATGGTGCTGCGGTGCCAATTTTTAATTTTATTTTTGGCACTGTGCCCACACCATAACACTTATGGAAATGAAATTCATAGAGGTGCTATAGAATGGCCCCTGTGACTTTCACACCAAAAATGACCAGCAGGGGGCGCTATTTTCAATGCAAAGCGTTTTTGGCACATAACACCCGCATTATAAGTAGCACATTGTTAAACCTTATATCTACGTGTTCCCTGAATTCAGCTGAATGGTGTGGTATAGGCCCCACCCACGTTTGCGGTAATTTTCCATTTGCAAAATCTAGAAAAATGAAAAACCTACTTTTTCTATCTCCTCCCAGGCGATTTCACCGATATGCACAGAACTTGTCACACAGTATCTGTCGACCCTCCTGAGAAAAAGTTATTAAAAGAATTTTGATAGGCCACACAATACTCAAGTTAGCAGATATCAACTTCCTCCATATTTGGTTCAAAACAGGAAGTGTTGCATATCTCCACATTGGTATGGTCTATCGACATGAAACTAAGTTTACTTCTTTGCCATAGGCTGCTGAGGCCCTGTGCAAAATTTCAGGCAATGACCACAAGGTGGCACTCTTTAAACTGAGCTAATTTATATTTCCACATCTGTTCATAGGATTGACACAAAACTTTGTATAATTGCTGTCAGTGCCCTCCTGAGGAGAGCTTATGAAGGGTTTACCAATCCGACTGCAGACAGGTCATAGAAGATGCTTCCTCTTTCAAATTTGAGCGAGCGTGGAGCGATTTCACCGGAGATAAATGAAATTTTAGGGGAGCGGAGAGTGGTCTTGGAGCGGTGCTGTCTGGTATAACTTTAAGCGATGGAACGAAGGAGCGAACGCTTTCGTGAGCGGAAATTCTCACCACTCAGCTGCGCTCACATGCTCTGCTACAGACACACATTGCTGGGATGGCATGTATGGGGTGTTTTATCCAAGATGTCCACTAGATGGCATTGTTGTCTTTCAAATCACATGTATCCCAAGCTTGACAATGACACATGGCCACAAATACAATTTTGATAGAAGGCAACTGAAGCAACTTTTCTGTGATGAACACAGTGGCTTCACCTGCAATTTGAAACAACTGAGTGATTTCTTTGGTTAAATAACACATGCCACAGCTACTGCAGGATGCTCGCCAAACCTGCTCACTTAACCGCTGTCCCTTTCCAGAAGGAAGAATCTCATCTCTGCATCAATACTGCTTTGGCCATTTAGCTTTTGGCCGCCATTTTGAAATATTTCCAGTCCTCAAACTGTAATGACATTCTCTTACAGATTTAACACAACAGACTTCACAGTCACTCACTATCATCTACAGACCTTTCAGATGAAAATCTGTTCAAAGCTTTCACCTACGTCATGCCTGCTGGCCTATGGAGTAAGGTAGCTGTCAAAAAGACGTGTGCATGATTCTCACATTCGTATTCGTAATTTTAACATTGGTGCACAAATAAAATTGTTATAAACAAAATTCTACTGTCACACACGTGAGTCTGAGAAATTATCTGGGTAAGGATTGTTTTTATGTGAGTATGAATCTTAAAGCTGTGAGTGCAAAGTCATGTGAGGACGACTCTAATTTCTACGACTACGAAGTCTTCACTGTGAACACAAATTCAAACTTTTGGTTCCGAGCTGAAAAGTGTTGAAATGGCAGGTCACAGGGGAAAATAATCGAACCCCGATTACTCCAAATGCGCATGCGCCAAAGCCAAAATTGGCTGACAGCAGTGGACAGGTAAAGTCAATAACGTGTATGTCAAGTATTTATTCATAACACTGCACTATTTAAGATAATATACAGTTCATGGACTTACAGACTTACTGCTTTAGCTTGCAAGTTAACGACATGCCGGTGACGCTAAGTTAGTGCTAGTCTTGCTGTAGCATTAGAAGTTTGCTTGTGCTAGTTAATTAGCACTGACCTGCAAAATATGAAATAATTAATTTGAGACATAATGTTGATCAAAATACGATGTTTATTGATTTTTAAATTTGATCAATTTCTGCATAACAGATAGTTGCTAGGGACGCTGCTCTAGAGGAGCACAGATGGAAAGAGGCTAAAAATGAACTATGCGGGACATTTGCTTTATGGTTTATTTGTTTGCCTTCATTAAACAGCTTCAGAATAACAGTGGTGGTTAAATAAACGACTTGTGACTTGTTACATGGAGAATGGAGCCTCCAACCCGGTGCCAGCTCTCGTCCCTGCAGCATCACGTCACAGAAGTGCTCTGTAACCCGTAATCTCTTGTTTATGACAGATAAGACTACGCAAATATACAAGTCATAATGTGTGTATGATAATCCATCGATCCACTCATTGGTTTCCCGCCAGCTTCCTTGTAGACAAATGCAAATGACCGAGAGGAGGGTTAGCAAAGAGGAAAAGAAACCATACTTAAACGATGGACAGATTTATGTCAATTTAGCTTGCCAGCAGAAAGTCTGTAAGTCCATGAACTGTATATGATTTCAAATAGTGCAATTTTATGAAATAAATATTGGAAATACACGGTATTGACTTTACCTGTCAATGTCCATACACTCACACAGAAACTGCATGTATGTATTCAAGATTTTTCTCTTGTAAGTCAAAAATATCACACCAAATAAAAACTGAAGAAAGAAACAAGTGATCAAAATACAATATAAACAAGGCATCGTGCAAACATATTATCTGTCAGTCTCAGAGTGCCATCTCTCACTTATCTATTGTCAGCCGCTTTGCAAAACGACCTCCAACTCCTTCTATGTTGCTATGTGGGTATTGTGCTCCCGGCTATCCTCGTGAACCTTCAGCTAGTGGCTTGCATTGTTTTTGGAAAATGTGGAACTGCTTTTTTATTTGAACTAGTCAGAAGAGATGTCCAGGCAGCACGTCCGTTGGTGCCTTTAGTCCTGATGCTGTGTCACTCTGCTGTGCTGAGGTAGAGGGACAGGAGCACCTGATGCTGTGTCACTGGGCTGCTGGTCAAATATGTAAAAAGTGCATCTGAAGAGAGAAGAGACGTATATGTGACCACTGGATGTTACATTTTAATAGATTATTATTATTGACGTAACTGCTGGCCGTGGTGGTGCAGTCCTTTTAAATCCTTCGCCATGAAGCATCAAGTCCTCGTAACTTCACCGTACAATGAACAATCTGCGCCAAATCTCTCAGGAATGTAGAGGGAGTCGCCCTGAATATATCTCTGCATCAAAACTGAGTGGTATCCATAGCGCCACCCACTGGATACAGGAAGTCAGACAAACATCATGCGATTGACATGACGTTTGCTGCCTGTTTTCTCCCCAGCAGCATCACATGCAAGCGACAGCCGAGCACGCAGGCCGACGCGCGCGGACTGCGAGGGCCCGTTCATCACTGCTCGCAGTTTTAATTTCCCACTGTTATTACAGTCTTATTATACTTACTTGCAGGGTAATTTGTGGCACAATTCAACTGAACTGTACTGTAAAATAAAGTGAAGACCTTCTCCCTGTTAAACCGTTATTACAATCTTATTAGGCCTACTTAGGAGGTAATTAGTGGCACATAACAACAGAACTGTACTGTAAAATAATGTGGTGCTCTCACTGTTAGACACTTATTACAGTCTAATTTGGCCTACTTAGGAGGTAATTAGTGGCACATAACAACAGAACTGTACTGTAAAATAAAGCGGTGCCGATCACTGTTAGACACTTATTACAGTCTCATTAGGCCTACTTAGGAGGTAATTAGTGGCACATAACAACAGAACTGTACTGTAAAATAAAGTGGTGCCGCTCACTGTTAGACCGTTATTACAGTCTTATTGGGCCTACTTAGGAGGTAATTAGTGGCACATAACAACAGAACTGTACTGTAAAATAAAGTGGTGCCGCTCACTGTTAGACCGTTATTACAGTCTTATTGGGCCTAATAAGACTGTAATAAGGGCCTAACAGTGAGCGGCACCACTTTATTTTACAGTACAGTTCTGTACAGCCTAATAAGACTGGAATAATGGTCTAACAGGGAGAAAGTCTTCACTTTATTTTACAGTACAGTTCTGTTGTAGTGTGCCACAAATTACCCTGCAGGTAAGTATAATAAGACTGTAATAAGGGTCTAACAGTGGGAAATAAAGATGCAATGTCCTGGCAGCTTCAATAGCTGATCTAATGTTACAAGGGTTGGATAGTGACGTGGCTTTAAATGGTGTGATGTCTTAACTATGGGAGTAGAGTGTCGAGGAAGCCACCTACAAACTCCACAAGACTCCAGAGAACATCCAGGTTACCAGGGACATGTGTAGTAGCGACCAGATATGAACCGATATGGTTTGACTTTAGTTGAGGTACTGTTTTCTTCTAATGATCAATAAATTACTCTGTAAGAAAGTGAAACTATGTTAAATAAAACTCAAATGTATTCTCCTCTGAACTCTGTGTGTTTTGTCTGACTATTATAAAGGCCATGCCTAATATAATATGTACATTCGTCTAATTAAGCTATAGGCCGATGTTGGTAGCATTATATTATATATATTATGTTTAATTTGGTAATAAGGGTAGAATAGCGTCTAACTAGCGTATTTTCTATCTGTTAAATAAAACTCAAATGTATTCTCCTCTGAACTCTGTGTGTTTTGTCTGACTATTATAAAGGCCATGCCTAATATAATATGTACATTCATCTAATTAAGCTATAGGCCGATGTTGGTAGCATTATATTATATATATTATGTTTAATTTGGTAATAAGGGTAGAATAGCGTCTAACTAGCGTATTTTCTATCTGATATGAATTTTTGTGTGATTTCTAATTAGATTAAAATCTTGTAAAATGCTGTCTAATAGTGTATTAGGATCTCCGGTTTGGTTTGTAATTACAGTATAATTTGGTATAATAGTGTCTAAGTATAGTCTATATTTTAAGTAATAAGACTGTATATGCAGTTTCTGATTACAGCATAATTTAGGTAGGCTATAAGGTGTCTAATTTGATACAAAGTACGGCCCGTTACGTCTTATTGGCGTCTTGTTTTGTCTAATTTGATAGAAAGTACGGCCCGTTACGTCTTATTAACGTACTGTAAAATAAAGTGCAACCCATTTTTTTTTTTAACATAGATCAACTTATGATCAACCCATATCAATTTCAGGCATACACTTCTGGTTTGAGCCTCACCTATTTTGAGCACAGATACAGGTACAGATAATATGGATGACTGAGCAGATACGCATAGAGATAATGGTGTACTCGCTTAACCCTACAGCTCAGTAGCCTTGCGTTCGGCTTGGGTTTTTCGACTTGGGCTAATGTAATAGTCGCTATCAGGGATGTCCCGATCAGGTTTTTTTTACCCCGATCCGATCCCAGTCCTTTAATATTGAATGTCTGCCGATACCACGGGCCGATCTGATACTCAGCCTTAACTAATCTTTTCCTGGATAATACTGCTGCATTAAGAAAAAAAGTACCTGCATTCCTTAATATTTTTTTTTATTTTGTTGAAACAAAGTACAGTGCCTTGCAAAAGCATTCACACCCCTTGAACTTTTCCACATTTTGTCACATTTTAACCACAAATGTAAATACATTTTATTGGACCACAAATTGATGTTGTGAAGTGGAAGGAAAATGATACATGGGTTTAATTTTTTTTTTTACAGACAAAAAACAGAAAAGTGTGGTGTGCAAAAGTATTCGTCCCCCTTTGCTCTGATACCCTTAAATAAAATCCAGTGCAACCAGTTGCCTTCAGAAGTTACCTAATTAGTAAATAGAGTCCACCTGTATGTAATCTAATCTCAGTGTAAATACAGCTGTTCTGTGAGGGCCTCTGAGGTTTGCTAGAGAACATTATTGAACAAACAGCATCATGAAGCCCAAAGAACACACCAGACAGGTCAGGGATAAAGTTGTGGAGAAGTTTAAAGCATGGTTAGGATATGAAAAAATATCCCAAGCTTTGAACATCTCACAGAGCACTGTTCAATCCATCTGAAAATGGAAAGACAACAACTGCAAACCTGCCAAGACATGGCTGTCCATCTGAACTGACAGGCTGGGCAAGGAGAGCATTGATCAGAGAGGCAGTCAAGAGGCCCATGATATAACTCTGGAGGAGCTGAATCTGTCCACAGGACAAATATTAGTCATGCGCTCCACAAATCAGGCCTTTAGGGAAGAGTGGCAAGAAGAGAGCCATTGTTGAAACAAAGCCATGCAGTTTGCCACGAGGCCTGGAATATGAACTACAGCATTTTCGGTCGTCTTCGGTGGATCTGTCTGGACGCAAATATTCTTGAAACGATGCCGAGGAAGACGGAGAAAAAAAAGATTGTTTTCGCCCGTCTGGACGGCCCCTAGTGTTTGTTGCTTCTGTGTCTTTGCCTGTATTGCTTGAGTGAACTCGTTGTATTCTTTGTATTTTTATTTTCCGTATCAAATGTGTAGTGTTAAATGCAGCTCTTTTGTTACACACCCTGCGAAACGGTTATACTGCAGATGTTACATGTCACTGTTGGACTACTTTCGCTTTCTAATTTCAGTTATTTCCACATGGCAGACATTTTATCCACAGGTTTGCCAGAGTAATGTTACGCATGCATCTGCGGTCTGCCAAAAAAATGCGCTCTGACATAAAAAAATAAAATAAAATCGGGCTTACGTCCACGTTCAAAATTCAACCAATAGTGTCACTGCAGCAAAGTGATGTCGGACGGTCTGACTCTGTACCACCGGGCCCGATTTCCGATCACGTGATCGTATCGGTATGTTTTGAGTCACTGCTATAAGTATATGGAGACTCAAGCTTCCGCTAGTATTATGCCTGTGTGGCTGTGGATGGGCTCAAACCCAACGCATCTCTCCCTTACTCTGCAATCTGCACTATCAAAGCAAAAAACAAATGTGAACTGATCTGTATGTGCTTAATCTGGTATTGAATCAATGATTGCAGAGAAATATTTAGCCTGTTTGATTTCTGATGCTGTAGGCATGGCTTGCACATTGTATCCCCCACAAAAACAAGTAAAAGTAGACATGTGAAAATACTTGGGATTCCAAACCAAAAAGACGATAGGGAAAGCACCAATTATTTATCCTTTATTTATGCAGGAAAACCCTATTATTTAAGATTACTGATTAAAGATTATTCTATTGCTTTTCACTTAAAATGTGTGTTTACATTGATGTGTGTCCTATCTGGGATTAAATAAAGAATACTTGTTTATACTAAACTGTAAGGTTAAAGGGATTCCAGTATGTTTTAGTACATTTTAGTTGTATTTGATTTTTTTTTTAAAGAGTATTTTGATGGTTACTGGGATAACATTTTGAATCACATTATCGGCCGATACCGACCACCAATCAAAAGGACATTTTTTTACTTTGTCCTTTATATTTTTTATTTATCATTGTTTTAAAGAAACAAACAAATGAAAAGTTATCTTTAGACTAAAAAAAGAGATTCAAGAAAATGTAAAAAGGACACAGAATTTAATAACATGGAATTTGGAGCAAAAAATTCTGTCTCAGTGTCAGTTGTCCCAGTCTTTGTACTGAGGTCTTCGTACCCTGAAAGCCACTACTCCACCACCTGGTCACTGCTTGTATCTGGTTACTAAATCTCTAATCTCTTACTAAAAACTGATCAAATCCACATTGATGTAAAGTGTCTGGAGGAGCCATTCTCCTAGTTTGCCTGAGTGGTGCTGTGGGGTGTGGTGGAAGGACACCTAAGGCGCCCACTAATTGATGCAGGTGTGACGCATAAGAAGTATTTTGTTTTCGACCGCAGGCTGGCGGCAGTTTTGAGTTCTTGGTTCGACCATAATGCTTTTGTTTTCAAAGCTATTAAATGGATTGGCATATCCAAAGATATATTTTGCCTACAGAACTATTATTGTGATAGCTTAATTGACAAGGGAGCCAAGTTGAAAAATCATGCCGAGGCCACGAGTGCATAACGAAGCCAAAGGTGCGTCATCAGTGTCCGTAACTCTAAACTCAAGGTACTTCCACCTCAACACTGTATGCAGCTTAAGTACTTCATTACATCTATTTAGTGTATACTTGTGTTTTCACATTAATATGCAAATAAATGTTTAACATTACATGTCCTCCTAACAGGAATGTTCAGTCCGGTTGTGTGTATAGCTCCGCTGTAAGCAATTACCTCCAGTCGGCTTTTAGCTCTGAAACAAACGGGGTCGTGTCATCCCCCCACTCGGGACAGCAGAAAATGTATTTCTTATGAACAATCCCAATTGATAAATTGACCTATACCTTATGACTATCTTTACAATGAATGCAACGGACCAAGTCTTCTTATGCTGTTACCATAGTTATCTTTATATCTCCACAGAACTGTTTTCTACACTAGTTTCAATCATTGGCTGGCCTCTCAGCACAAATGGCTCGCTGGTTGGACCTCGGAAATATGTTGTTCCAAGAGGTCACTGAAAATCTGTTCTGATATCGGCAGATGCAGAGCCAGTTGGCTGTTAGCAGCCTGTGAGCAGTAGAGTCCTACAATGTGTGTTGCCATGGCATTTTAGCAGCTCATAGACAAAAGGTCTTGTGTGTCAGCTCTTCTGAATGAGATATATAGAGACCACTGATCAAACTTTTTATGTGTATCAATCAATAAAGATGGGTTTCCGGCGGAGCACTCTTACATCCCAAACTTAATCAATACTGCTACCAAACAGGTAGATGTCAAGATATTTTAATCTGAAAGTTTTGTTGATATAGCGAACAAAGTGTTGGACAGCATGACATCCATTCAGCCAACCCTGAACTGAAATGAATAAATCATACCTTGGAGTGGTCCAAATCGAGTATTTTCTACTACAAAATTCAAGTACAAATACCACGTTACATTTGGATGGGGAAACATATAAGAGCAATGAACATCCCATTGCTTAGAGGTTAACGAGCCCCTAAGAGACAAAGCAAGGGCTAAAACAGAAGAAAGAAAAAGAGTGGGACTATTTCAGGAATCAGAATCAGAATAAGAATTTCCTTTATTTGTCCCACAAATGGGTGCAGGTTTCCACTGGTTGCCTTACCTGTAAACAGTGGGCTTGTAAACAGGCACGAGATGCACCAGGTTGTGGTCAGATCAAAGTTTGGTGTCCTTACTGCCCGCCACATTTTAAAGCCATCCAGAATAGTGTCAGTGTCTGGGGTCAGTGCCGTTTGCCACGTCTCAGTGAGCACCATGATGCTGCACTCACGGTAGTCCGTCGGACGCCGGGTCAGCGCCGTTAGCTCGTCCATCTTATTGGGGAGAGATCTCACTTTTCCCATTATGACAGATGGGAGGACGAATCTGTAGCATCTCCTGCTACGGCGAGCCGCGCTGGAACGGTACCTGTGTATCCTCTTCTCATACCGGGAGGCTGGCATCCCGGTGCCAGGAGCCCCAGTTGAAGCGAGCTGCTGTGGTTGCTGGACACGGGAAGCAGAGGGCGCTGGCATCCGGGTGCCAGGAGCCCCGGTTGAAGCAAGCTGCTGTGGTTGCTGGAAACGGGAAGCAGAGGGCGCTGGCATCCCGGCGTCAGGAGCCCCAGTTGAAGCGAGCTGCTGTGGTTGCTGGAAACGGGAAGCAGAGGGCGCTGGCATCCCGGTGCTAGGAGCCCCGGTTAAAGCGAGCTGCTGTGTTTGCTGGAAACAGACAGCAGAGGGCGCTTGCATCCCGGTGCCAGGAGCCCCGTTTGAAGCAAGCTACTGTGGTTGCTGGAAACGGGAAGCAGAGGGCGCTGGCATCCCGGTGCCAGGAGCCCCGGTTAAAGCGAGCTGCTGTGTTTGCTGGAAACAGACAGCAGAGGGCGCTTGCATCCCGGTGCCAGGAGCCCCGTTTGAAGCAAGCTGCTGTGGTTGCTGGAAACAGACAGCTGAAGGTGCTGGCATCCCGGTGCCATGAGACCCGGTTGAAGGAATCTGCTGTGGTTGCTGGAAACAGGAAGTAGAGGGCGCTGGCATCCCGGTGCCACGAGCCCCGGTTGAAGCAATCTGCTGTGGTTGCTGGAAACAGGAAGTAGAGGCCGCTGGCATCCCGGTGCCAGAAGCCCCCGCAAAGATTGGCTGTTGTGATGGCTGGATCTGGATGACAGTGGGCGCCATGACATTTGCCCTTGATGTTGCAGGCTGCTGGTACCAATGATGAAAATCCTGATGGGAGTTGGAGGGTCCTGAAATCCATCTGGACGCTCCCTCTGGAGTGGAGTGATGACGAGAGGCGGCAGCAGAAACTCTAGAGTCATTTGATCTGGCTGAGGATCTCTGTCTCCACCTTTGCTGCTGCTCTTATTATGATTTAATTGTACTGTCCCTTTAAACAGCGTCAACGTCACGGCGTGTTGGGATGCGTGTGATGACATCACCCGGAATAGAGCTGGTGTTGACGGAACAAGCTAACATGAGTGTGGAGAAAAGTTTGGTTTTATTGTCCATTCGGTGAACCAGAATTCCTCTGTCCTTTAAAGTTTTCTGAAGAGTGGCTACTGTCCAATCGGTGATTTTAGAAGATGAAAGCCGGTCAGGAGATCTCACCTGAGCGTGGTGATGCTGCGACCGGCGAGTTGTTCGGTCGGTGTTGTCGGAACGATGGCGCCTCTCGGAGGCACCATCATTTACTCAACAGGAAGTACAGGTCCCTCTTGGAGGCGAAGTAGTCAGCGAAGTAGTTGGCGAAGTAGTCGGCGAACTACGACGACGGCGACTTTCTGTTCCAGAATTTCCTTGTCCTCTCTTTGCTGCTGAGGTGGAGGTGGAGGTGGGCTGGGAGACACGGAGGACTCGTCGGGCAACTATTGTAATCTTGCATGTTGAGGAGAGAACTATGGATGAGATGGAGTTGGTGCTCTTCGAACTCGCTCTCTTCCTAGACGGCTTTTGGGCGACTGGAATCGGGGTCTCGGGTACGGAGGTGACGGGAAAGTTGTCGGCTTCTGATGAATGGTGATCCTGATCTCGTCTGAAAAGATCATCGTCCGACGGGGATAGTGATACGAAGTCCATGATGAGGTGAGTAGAAGCTGATGTTGCTCATGCAAAAGTTTGGATGTGCTCGAGGAAATGTCGCGTGATCTCTTTTCTGGCAGAATACGAGAGCGAAGACGAGGACAGGGTCAGATGGTTATTTATAGGAATGTCGGTAGTTGGCGCTGTTGAGGTGTGGTCCTACTCCTGAGACTTCGCCAGATAAGCTTCAATTAGAGAGAGAGGGCAAGAGATAGGGAGCTCTCATTTTATATCTCCACCATCCTTCCTGATTAGAGGAGAGACAGTAACATATGAAGCTAGAGTAAAGTAGGGCAATCTCCTGCATGACAAGAGAAATAAACAGGTAAAGAAAGGGAGAGAGAAAGGATGGGGATTTAGTGGGAGGATGTGAGGAGATAAAGTGTCTGCAAGCTTGTGGGATGGGGTTTCCACGGCTGTGTATGGCATTGCTGACTAACACTCACTGCCTTAGTCGGGAAAATGGACGGGAAAATGGGAAGGTCAGAGCAGTCAGCCCTGCTTTACTCAACAGGAAGTACAGGATAGCCACTGACCTCAGCCTGACACACACACACACACATACACACACACACATCTTTTTGTTTTGCAGTCATTCTAAGCACATACACATACACACACAAAGGACTGGTCTGACAGCAGCTAAATCAACTTTCTATTCCCTATTTATTTTTGTTTCCTTTCTACAGAAACGGAAACCTGACTCAGTGACGACTGCTTTCAGGCTGGTTCTTGTAACAATGACAATTTACAATGCTTTAAGGGTAGACTTTCATCAGTCCAAAACCTATTCACCATAACAGAAGGGCAGGTCGTCATTTGAGAAATGTCCAGTACCTGGACGCATTTGAACTGACTGACCATTAACTGGAATTCTCTATAGGTTCCCTACTGTACTTTTAAGGGTACCGACTAAAGTATGTCAGTATATCGAGTAGTGATTTGTGCGAATGTGCGAATGGATTTGAAACAGTGCTCTTGGATTCACACTCTGCATGCACAGAGTTTGCCCTCTTCTCATTGATCAGCTGGAGGCAGCATTGATACAAGCAACCAAGCACAGCTACTGACTTATCTTTCTAAATGGAGTTTGCCTTTGACAGTGATCAATAAACAACAAAGATGATGACAACAACTCCGTTTGACTGTATATGGGTAAAATGCTCTCTTTGAGTGGAGGAGGAGGAGCGCTGTGGTGCTTCTGTGTGCGTAATGTGGTGTATGGATCTCAGTCCTCTGATCGGACTAGACAGGACATACAGACTGTCTATCTGCTATATAGCAGGCTCAGTATTCTAATAGTAAGATGAACCTTCATAGGCAGGTTCACAACGCATGTACAACTGTGCTTTAATGATTAGAGAGGCTGCATTCAGTCATTTAAAGCTTTCCTTTCCATGCATGTATAGTAATGTTACTGTAGCAAACGTAACGGCTCATTTAAGTGGAGCTTTTCTGACCAAATAAACTGTTTCAAGACTTTAATGTCCTTTATTGCTCAAAAACATGTAAAAACAGTATAAGAATCAAACACTTTGAGGTTGTAAAATGTATTAAGTAGGTAGATCCATTTCCTGGGACAGGGACACAGTCAAATAAAATAACATGTTTTATTTCTTCACATACTGTGCGTGTGTGTGTGTGTATGTGTGTGTGTGTGTGTGTGTGTGTGTGTGTGTGTGTGTGTGTGTGTGTGTGCAGACAGAAGCAGCTGGGCCAGGAATCTACTGTGACTACATACCTAAAAAGCATTACAGTGGACCTTTTTGTTCACTCGTCTAACAGGTCTTCCAGCAATTTAGCTAGTTAAACCTCATCGTCTCAAGAACAATAACCAATAAAATTACAATTTGGCGTACTTGGATAAAACCAGCAACAACTACTAACAGCCATAGTCCTTACAAACTTCACTAATGTGTTGTCACAAGTTAGATTGTCAATATAAAAAAATAACAGCTTAAATCCCTGAGGAGCTACATTAGCTTTAGTGACGGTTGCCTCCACAAGTATGCAGTTACCTATAGTTCCCACAAATAATGTAGTGAAGACACATATTAGAGGGGATTTAGAAGTCGGTTTATCATGCCAACTGAAAATTAACAAAGAGTGATATAATTTTGGATAAACTCAACAATAACAATAATAAATAAAAACAATCAAAAAAGACAGTATTTAAGACAATGGACTGTATCACTGAATCTTCAATGTGACAAGCTGCTCAATGCAACGTCCTGTTTCCCACTATTGTCTATCCCTACGGTCTGACTAAGTACCTTTCCTCCACAACCCCAGACACTCTGTCTGTCTGTCTGTCTGTCTGTCTGTAGTTATTCCGCTTCCCTCCATCTGCTTATTAATATTTCAGTCTTCCTCTGCTCCAATTAAATAATGAACAGCGCCCTGATACATCAGATTGTAACTCAGCGAAGACACCCAGCACTGGTCCTCGAATCATCTTCAAATGGCCAGATGAGTCCCTCACATCCTGCTTCCACGCAAAATGATCTAAATACATTATCCAGCATTTCTGAGTAATTATGGAGTGAAAAAAGAAAATTCCATTGAACTTGAAACCATATCTTCAACAGAGACAAAACTTGTAACTATTCCTGATATATTTTAATTAAAAACTAGCAAGTCAACAAATATTTAAACACTGATTTAAATAACTTTTCCTTAAGTATTTCACTACTGAACATGTAGCCTTAAATGCAATGCTATTTTCACATGTTTACAACCATGTTCTGCACTAAGAAATTTCAGTTTATCACTTAACCCTTGTGCCCTCCTCGGGCATTTTTGTACATTTTTCTCGACTTTTTTTTTTGATTTAGCGATCATTTTGGCTGTATTACAGCTTGTAGCATGGATTTTGGCAGGAACTCTTCTTTGTAGTCAAATTTTTGAAATCCAGTGTCTTTTACTCTTACATGTCTTTTATTTGCCTGTAATGCATTTTGTACCCTTTAACCACCTGCGTGGCAAAAATGTACACGCACAAAAAAACTGCCATTAAATCACCATACATCTATATTTTTTTCTGCTTTTTTTTTCATAAATCACTTAAACAACTTCAGACTTACTCAAAACTAATCATTCAATAATTTTCAGGATTTTAACCCTTTAAAAGCCGTTGAATTATGAATTATTTATTACAAAAGAACCACAAAAAAAGTCTTATTTTCCATATAATAAGTAGTAGGCTGATGGGGCTTTGATGGTGATTAGAGTCTTGGATATATCAAAGATTACCAACAAAATTGATTTCATTGCATCATTATTTTTTATGTAGTAACAGATACTCCCTCTAACCACCTTCATGGCCAAAAATGCCCCATTGACTTCCATTATAACCACATTTTTTAATCTCACTGCCATAACAGTATAAAACCATGCATTCTGTAATGTCAGCATGCCATTTTGAAGAAAAGTAGTGATATTTGACATTTTTGTTGTATTTCACCAAATTCAACCATTTTCCCATTGTAGGCTGATGCATGAAATTGTTGTGTTTTTGCCAGTTATATTATGGAGCCGGGTGGCTACCAGGGCCCAGTGTGTGTGTGTGTGTGTGTGTGTGAGTGTGTGTCTGTGTGTGAGTGCGTGTGTGTGTGTGTGTGTGTGTGTGTGTGTGTGTGTGTGTGTGTGAGAGAGAGAGATAGAGTGCGCGAAAGAGATAGAGTGTGTGTGTGTGTGTGTGTGTGTGTGTGTGTGTGTGTGTGTGTGTGTGTGTGTGTGTGAATCTGTATGCACACACTGATCATGTCAGGGGTGAAAAAAGGTGTTTCATGTGTCTTTAAAAAGGTGCTTGATTGAAAACATGCCTTCAAAAACAAAGCAAAAACAACTGTTAGTGTGTTTATGCACCTGGCTGCTTTCAAAGCCAAAGATAAACATGCAACTTGTCTGAGGGGTCATTTCAGTAGTGAGCAGAGACGGAGCAAAAATGAAATGCATTTCAGAAGAGAAGAGGCATTAGAAATGGTCATGTAGCCTTTATCTGACAGCGAGCTGCAGGAAGACACCATCTTCGAGGGTGAGTCTGACACAGAAGGCTCACTGGAGTCTTCCACCTCTGTGAGTGCCTCCGACCCATCCTCTGAGAGTGAAGTGGACACTGAGGATCCTGTTCATCCTAAAAGTCAGTGGACGTGCAAATGTGTGGTCTCCATCTCATGCTGAGACTCTGTGCTACATGCAGGCACCCACCGGCATGATGCCAGGGCCCACGAGATATGCGATATCAAGAATCCATGATGTAGCATCATCTTTTGGCCTTTTCTTCACTCCTGAGATCATCCAGCTCATTTTGCAAATGACAAACTTATATGGGAGGCGTTGAGTGTCAGGATGGAGTGATGTGGATGCCCAAGAGATTCGGGCATACATGGGACTTCTCATACTGACAGCGCCATTGACCAGCTCCACTAGAAGGAGAGGTGTTTGCTGGTTGTGCGAGGCCTGAAAAAGAGGTCTTCCACCACCAAGTGTGCATTTGTAGGGAATGCTAGGTCACATGCTGCAGGACCACACACACACACACACCACACACACACACACACACACACACTTTGAAAATTTGAAACCTCCTGTCTGTCCAGAAGAAGAAACAATAACTTTGATATTTCAACAGCAGCTGTAAACTTGTATTTTATTTAACCCTCAGATTACACACACACACACACCACACACACACACACACACACACACACATCCACACTGTATCTCTCACACACACACACACACACACACAATCACACACCACACACACACACACACACACATCACATAATCAATGCCTGGATATTTCTGTTTATATTCCATATTTTATTCATATTCCATATGTTCTATTTTGTTTTTTGTTGTCTAAATTTCCAAAATTGTTGCAGTTTGCACAGTAAGAGTTCACATTGATGAATCAGATGTTGATTTAAGAACATTTCACACACACACACACACACACACTGGGCCCTGGTAGTCACCCGGCTCCATAATGTAACTGGCAAAAATACAAGAATTTCATGCATCGGCCTACAATGGGAAAATGGTTGAATCTGGTGAAATACAACACAAATGTCAAATATCACTACTTTTCTTCAAAATGGCATGCTGACATTACAGAATGCATGGTTTTATACTGTTATGGCAGTGAGATTAAAAAATGTGGTTTTAAAGGAAGTCAATGGGGCATTTTTGGCCACGAAGGTGGTTAGAGGGAGTATCTGTTACTACATAAAAAATAATGATGCAATGAAATCAATTTTGTTGGTAATCTTTGATATATCCAAGACTCTAATCACCATCAAAGCCCCATCAGCCTACTACTTATTATATGGAAAATAATCATTTTTTTTGTGTTTTTTTTGTAATAAATAATCCATAATTCAAATAATAAAACCGGCATTTAAAGGGTTAAAATCCTGAAAATTATTGAATGATTAGTAGTTTTGAGTAAGTCTGCAGTTGTTTAAGTGATTTATGAAAAAAAAAGCAGAAAAAATATAGATGTATGGTGATTTAATGGCAGTTTTTTTGTGCGTGTACATTTTTGCCACGAAGGTGCTTAGAGGAAGTTTTTTTGAGGAGGGCACAAGGGTTAAAAGAAGATAAAGAATAGTCCGTCGATGCACAAACCACATTGGAATATATCGACTATCACAACACACATATCTCCCTATATGCTCTGATGCTCTGTAATAAATGACATCTCCCTATGTGCTAGTGGGGAATAAGTTTCAGTCCGACTATTGATTGCCCTCTGTGGATCATGTTTTAAGCCATATACAAGATGATGTTTCTCCCTACCTAGATTGCTGTTCAATTGCAGACAGTACAGAGAGGTTTCTTCTCATGTGAAACTACACACATTGGAAAATTGAAAATGAAAAGGGTTTACCCCTTTTCATTTTCAATTTTCATTTTCAATTTTCCAAAGTTTTCCAAATTTTCCAACATTTTAGTTCTAAACTGACACTGCAATACTTTATTCCTCTGAAATATATTTCGATAGGAAAAAGATACAGGCAGGATTTTAAAAAAATATAAACAATATCATAACGCAATCAGTCTCGCAATAATCCAACACGAGAAGTGGAAAGTCTCGCTGGTGCCTACCCCTGCTTTCACCTCCTTCGAATCCACTGTTTGTCAGCTCTCTGGACCGACTCCCACCATCATTGCTACTGTTTACCGGCCCCCAAAACCAAATATTGACTTTCTACATGACTTTGCTGCTCAGCTCACCCACCTATCCACCCTTTCACCTAACAACATAGTACTGGGAGATTTTAACATTCACATGGACAATACCAACAACCCACTTACCAAAGACTTTACATCCTGCCTCGACAGTTTTGGATTTCAACAGCACACCGATACCCCCACTCACTCCAAGGGTCACATTCTGGACTTAATCTGCTGCTCTGGTGTTTCCCCTTCCGATCTAACTGCAGTTGAACTCCCCATAACCGACCACTTCCTCCTCTTATTTAATGTAAAACCCCCTCTCTCCACTACCAAGCTCCCCCGTCTCATTTCTTTTCGCAATATTAAGGATATTAACTTAGATTCCCTCTCCTCCAGCATTGACTCCCTCATGGCCACTCAGAACTCACTCACCCTCGAACAGCTGGTTTCACACTACAACACTGGACTCCAACAGATACTCAACTCCCTTGCTCCGCTAAAAACCAGATCTGTCTCCTTCTCCCTTTCCGCTCCCTGGTTTACCCCCGAACTTCGACTTATGAAAGCTAAAGGACGACAACTCGAGCGGCTATACAGGAAAACTGGACTTCATATTCACAAAGACATTTACAAAAATCATGTTACATTACATGAACTGCATTACCCAAACCAAATCCAATTATTACACTGCTATAATCTGTTCCAACAAAGGTAACACTAAGTCACTATTCTCACTGTACAAGAACATCACCCAAGCCCCAGAATCTCTACCATCTCACCTCTGTTCAACTGCTTTCTGTAACTCCATCATGTCATTCCTCAGTCAGAAAATCCAGATGATCCACCAACATCTCAGCTCACAAACCACCCTCAATGTCATATCCGAACTTCCTCCTCCTACCCACTTTTTCTCCTGCTTCCAGCTCCCCACCTCCGCAGAAATTTCAGATCTTATCCGCAAGTCCAAGCCATCCACCTGTCAGCTAGACCCTCTCCCCACGGTTCTGGTCAAAGCCTGCCTCCCTTCCCTGGTCCCTCTCATCTCTGCCATCATCCACTCCTCTCTCTCCTCTGGAACTGTTCCTACACCATTCAAGACTGCTGCAATTACCCCAATTTTGAAAAAACCTGGTGCAGATCCCACAAACTTCAATAACCTACGTCCAATCTCTAATCTCCCCTTCATTTCCAAGATTCTTGAAAAAACAGTAGCAACTCAACTCCATTCTCATTTATTCAACAACAACCTGTACGAACAGTTCCAGTCTGGTTTCCGCCATAGCACAGAAACTGCACTCTTAAAAATAACCAACGACCTCCTCATGGCAGCTGATACTGGTTTACTCTCCATTCTCATCCTCCTCGATCTCACTGCAGCCTTCGACACCATCTGTCACACCACCCTCCTCAAGAGACTGTCCTCCCTCGGTATAACTCATACTCCTCTAAACTGGTTCAAATCATATCTCTCCTGCCGTACTCAGTTCATCCAGCTCAAAACCTTCACATCCCAACGTTCCCCTGTCACCTCTGGTGTGCCTCAGGGCTCTGTCCTGGGGCCCCTCCTCTTTATCATTTATC
The DNA here is from genome assembly GCA_963678695.2 of Diplodus puntazzo. Taxonomy (NCBI): domain Eukaryota; kingdom Metazoa; phylum Chordata; class Actinopteri; order Spariformes; family Sparidae; genus Diplodus; species Diplodus puntazzo. The sequence continues at coordinate 33,986,580 of OZ023163.1, forward strand.
TCCTTCCCCTTGGCAATATCTTCCGCAAACATAACATCACTTTTCACTGTTATGCAGATGACACCCAGCTCTACCTCGCCAGCAAACCCACTTCCAACCTCCCTCCCTCCTCCCTTACCGACTGCTTAACTGAAATAAAATCCTGGTTCACTTCAAATCTACTAAAACTCAACTCTGACAAAACTGAGATTCTTCTCATTGGCACACAGTCAACACTTTCCAAAACCGACAGTTTCCCCCTCATCATTGATAACTGCTCCGTTTCCCCCTCCCCACAGGTTAAGAGTCTGGGTGTCATCCTCGACAGTACACTCTCCTTCCAATCTCACATCAATAACATCACCCGGTCTGCTTACTTCCACCTACGCAACATCAACCGCCTCCGCCCCTCCCTTGCTCCCCGTACCACTGCTATCCTCGTCCATGGTCTCATCACTTCCCGTCTGGATTACTGCAACTCCCTCCTTTCCGGTCTCACCCACAAATCCCTGCACAAACTTCAACTGGTCCAGAATTCAGCTGCCCGTGTCATCACCAGAACCCCCTCCATCCACCACATCACTCCCGTCCTACAGCAGCTCCACTGGCTCCCGGTCAAGTCCCGCATTGACTTCAAAATCCTTCTGCTAACATTCAAGGCCATTCACAATCTTGCCCCCCCATATCTTTTCAATCTTCTCCATATCGCCACTCCCTCTCGCACCCTCCGTTCATCCTCCTCCATTCTGCTGACTGTCCCCCCTGCCCGTCTCACCACCATGGGGAGCAGAGCTTTCAGCCGCTCTGCTCCCCGGCTCTGGAAATCTCTGCCACCCGAAATAAGGAACATCACTACACTATCTGATTTCAAGTCCAAACTCAGAACACACCTGTTTAAGATCGCCTTTCTTAGTTAAATGAATTTCTGTCCATTTTTATTGTTTTCTTCTCTTGTGTACTTTTGTGGCTTAAATTGTCTTTGTTTACTGTAAGGTGTCCTTGAGTGACAGAAAGGCGCCTATGAAATAAAATGTATTATTATTATTATAACATTTACCAATAAATCCTTCACAATAAAAGTCCCACTCTATGTAGTTATTCAAAAGCTTTCAGTATGAAGCAGCGAAAGCAGGAAATGTTGGGTTTTCACCAGCAGTAACTTTACAATACTCTTGAAACAACTGAAAGTGACACCAAGTTAGCAGCTACAAGTCAGGCTACAACATTGTTAAACCAGAGGTCTACCAACTACCGTTTTCTTGAAATGTAACATATTGTAACAGTGATGGGAACCAGATCACTTCAAGTGATAGTGGGCAGCCAGCAGATGGAGCATCAGTTCTGGTTGGCCAACATCCAGGACCCCTGCATTATTGGCCTCAACCTCCTGGACAAGTGGGGGACTGAGGTGGATGTGTCCAGAGCAACACTCTCCCTGGGCACTGAAACTATGGTCCTTCACAAGTCCAGCGACCTTGAGACCCCAACCCGAGCATCAGAGCTGCCAGTGGGGACCGCTTCAGCTGATAGGATGACACCTCCATGGCCTCCAGTGGCAGCAAAACCCCCATTCACACCCCAGCCTCAGACCATGGAAATCAAGCGGTCCATCAACAATCTCTTCGAGAGGAGTTGTCAGGATTTGAACAGGGAGCAGCAGCACCAGCTTAAGGACTTACTGCAGACTTTCAGTGATGTTCTCGCTGTCAAGGACGAGGACTGCACCCACACCAATCTGGTTCTCCACGATATAGACACAGGGGAGGCCCACCCCATCCGCCTCCGCCCACGATGCCTTCCCATTGTCAAGCGCGTCGAGGATATGCATCGGGCATGTATCATTGAGCCCTCGAACAGCCCATGGGCGGCCCCACAGTCCTGGTCCATAAGGCACCTGGCATTTTTGTGTGGACTACAGGCATCTAAATGATGTCACTCGCAAGGACTCTTACCCTCTGCTACAAATTGATGATGTCCTGGACTACATTGCTGGCTACTCCTGGTTTAGCTCCCTCGACCTGCGCAGTGGTTACTGGCAGGTGGAGCTGACACCAGAGTCCCGCCCTAAGACAGGCTTCTCGATTGGCCAGGGGCTGTGGCAGCTTAAGGTGATGCCATTTGGACTGTGCAATGCCCCTGGAACCTTTGAACGCCTAATGGAGAGGGTCCTGGCCGACATACCCCGCAACCGCTGTGTGATGTACCTTGATGACTTCCTAGCCCATGCTGCAGGCTTCCAGGGGGTGCTCCAGAACCTACACGATGTCCTCCAAGCCATCCACCGAGCTAGACTCAACCCAAAGAAATGCCACCTATTCCGCTGGAAGGTCTCCTTCTTGAGGACTGATCACACCTCACTCAGCTGGCTGCTGAACTTCAAGGAGCCAGAGGGGCAGTTGGCCAGGTGAATGGATATCCTCCAAGACTACGACTTTGACATCCGGCATTAGGCTAGCAGACTCCACAAAAACGCAGACGCTCCCATCCCGGTGGCCATGCGAGGGTGAAAGGTGCAGGTTCTACCAGCGTGTGTAGAATCATCACTTACCAGGCCCCAGGGTGGCTACATTACAAGTTGTGGTGACATCCAACGACAACGACTGCAAGACCATCGATCCCCAGCAGCTCCAACAGGACCAGCAGCAAGATCCTGTCCTCTCTAAGGTTCATGCCTCGGTGGGGGCCAGGCACCGTTCAGCGCCAGCGCTAGACCTGGAGACCAAGGCGCTGTACTCCCAGTGGCCCTGCATTGTAGCCCAGGAGGGCCTCCTATACCGTCGCTGGAAATCTCTAAGAGGTCAACGTGAGGTTCTGCAGCTCCTGATTCCTCGCAGCCTTCGTAACCATGTCCTCAAGCTGGTCCATGGTTCAGCGGGGGCAGGACATTTTGGCGTAGCCAAGACCCTACACCAGCTGAGGGGACGATTCTATTGACCAGGCTGTTGTCATGATGTGGAGCTGTTTATCTACTGCTGCAATGCCTGCACTGCCAAGAAGGGCCCCACAAGGCAGTCACATGACCCCTTGCAGCAGTATCGGGTGGGGGCACCGTTTGAGAGCGTGGGCATCGATATCCTGGCCCGTTCCCAACTACCGACCAGGGGAACCGCTACGTCCTTGTGGCCATGGACTACTTTACAAAATGGCCAGAATCGTACGCGGTTCGTGACCAGAGCGCCACCACCACTGCAGAGAATTTGGTCAATTAGATGTTCGTCGGTTTGGGGTTCCTGAGGAGCTCCACAGTGACCAGGGGTGAAACTTTGAGGCCTTCAGGAGGTGCGCCGTCGCCTGGGGACCACCACCCTCCATCCTCACAGTGACAGCCTGGTGGGGCGGTTCAACAGGACCATGGCTACACAGCTCGCTATTCTTACTGACTGACAACGAGACTGGGACCGTCAATTACCCATGGTCCTGTGGTCGTACCGGACAGCAGTGCAATAATCAACAAAGTGCACCCCTGCAGCATTGATGTTTGGACATGAGCTGCGAACCCCAATGGACCTGGTGTTTGGGCCCCCTCCAGAGCAGGAAATGGGGGGAAGTCCTTGGCTGAGGCCAAGGTGCAGCAGAAACAGGCCTTTTATCTCCACGCCAAAGGGGAGGACTTTGCAGCTGGTGCGCAAGTGTGGGTCTACAACCCAGTGAGGAAAAAGGGACGCTCGATAGCCACTAGGTGGGGCCCTGCACTGAAAAACTGTCTGATGATGTTTACCAGGTGCGGTTGCTTCAGAGGAACCTGCTGGTGGTTCTTCACAGAGACCATCTGGCACCCCACCAACCATCAGCCTCATCCAAGGAGCATGCTAAGGGGGAAAAGCCAGCCTTACCACCCAGTCCCCCACAGGCTACTGAGGCTAGCCCACGATGCACAACACATAGGCGACGCCAGCTTCCTCGGCACCTTCAGGACTTCATTGTTGCTACATAGATTGCTGAGGACAGCTAATCCAGCTGGGTGGGGGCCGTGTAACGCCCCTTGTGGGCTGTGGCGCAATGACTTGTGGGTATTCTGTTGATGTTGTAATTACGGTTCGTGAATGTATTTGTAAATAAGATGATGTGGAAAATGGTTGCAATAGTGTGTTAATTCATGTCCTTTGTCCTGTGGTTAAATTGTGTTGAGTTAACAAAGATGATAAAAATGTTGGCACCGTGAGCGTAGGGGTGTTTGCTGGGAGAGACTTCCAGTCTGTTCAGTTGTTTGGGTGTGTTATGTAAATCGCGAATTTCTGATTAGAGCTTGCCAACATAAACTCTGCCTACTCCTTATTGCTGCCGCTCGCTACAATATGCAATCACATTAATCAGTGGATTAAGGGGCGCCGTTTAGCTCGGCGGGTAGAGTGTGTGCCCCATGTGCTGAGGCTCTGCAGCGGACCCAGATTTGACTACCGGCCTGGGTCCCTTTGCTGCGTGTCACTCCTTTCTTTCTTTCTTTCTGTTTCCTGTCATATCATCAGCTGTTCTATAAATAAAGCCCCCCCAAAAAAGTCAGTGGATTAAGTGGTCTCTACATTGTTTCACTTAATTCCCTGTCCACCAATTTAAGTTTTTTAGAGCAACTGATATGGTGCATCATTTATGAAGTTCTAGATGAGCAACTTAAATTGTGTAAATACTGCTAACATGATTATTAGTGCTTAATCCACTCTAAAGTATTGCCACCAGTGCAGCAGGTATTACGACGATTTCTTGTATATGCCAGTTCCCCAGTACCAGAAATATCCACCCTAACCCCTTAATTCAACTGGAAATGTCTGTTATCTGGTGTGTCTGCTGCTGTTTTGTTCCGTCTTCCATGCTGCTCCAGTGTTTCAGACTCTGTTTATTTAATCGTTTCACCTTGGATTTTGTGGTTCTACACTAGTTGAATAGGTTACGAAGCTTACCCTCTGGGGTCTGGGGTATATATGTAGTAGTAGTAGTTTTTGACTACTTTTGATTTTACCTTTATATTTCACCTTAAAAACTGTTTATCTTGCCTTGTGTGGTGTCATTTTTTAAGCACAACCTCACATGTATGAATTTACAGTTATTATTTCATTTTGACATACTATATTAACACACTGGATCTAAATTCACCAAAAAATCATAAAATCCGAGTAGGAAACCATAAACATGTTTAACGAACTCTTTTCATCACTTAGGATGCAAATATAAATTGTAATCTTCAAAACTTGTGTACAAGATTTGCAAACAACAAAGTTATATACAACAATTCAAACTAAAATGCAGGCAATTCCTCAGGTGTTTTTTGTACAACTATTTACAAAACAATCAGCTGTCACAATAGGATGCCACCAAATTATTTGTGCCACTCCAGAAAGCAGTTCCTGTCTATCACAAGTGGCTTGGTGGCTTTTTGCCCAGGATCAGTGGCTGTGTCAATGGGCACAGGGACATGTTCAGCTCTCCTGCTCTGGGGAACACCTGTCTTGTCCATGCCACACAGCTAACACACCAGCTCCACCATGAAGTCTTTGTGTGTCATGGACTGCACCTGCCTGGCACTGCTGATCTCCCGGTGCAAGATGAACGCATTTGTCGTTGCAATGTCCAGGAAATGCAGCATCACAGTCTTGTACCAGCACGCCGTTTTTCTGTGGGTGGAGTAATATTGGATGAGCTGGTCCGACAGGTCAACCCCTCCCATGTTCTTGTTGTAGGCCACGATCGGTGTGGGACAGGGAATGTCTCTCACAGCCCAGCATCCAGCTCTATCCTTCACCCTTCTCTGTGCTGTCTCACCAGAAAACACAGGATGGATGGTGGAACACACAGACACCTCTCGCGTGTCCATCCACTTCACAAAAACAAGTGGCCCCTCTCTGATCCACCTCACAGATCCTCTTTCAGATTTCTTGGTGAGAGCATTTGCCACCCTCTTGAGCATCCCCTTCGGGTCTCCCTGCAGGTTCCACATGCTCCAAATTTCATCCCGGCCAGGTCGATGAACAGTTTGGGACTGCCGTAAAAATTGTCCATATAAATATGGTACCCAGTACCAAGACAGGATGGCTGGATAAGGTTCATGACCACATCATAAGACAGCCCATGCTCACTCGCAGTATTTGTTTTTCCAATATATATCTGGAATCTGAGGGTGTAGCCACTTCTCAACTCAGCCAACAGAAAAAGCTTCATCTCCCATTTAGTCGGCTTGTCTTTCATATACTGTGTCATGCCCGTCCTTCGTTGCAACCATCCTTTCATCCACCCCCAGCTCTCTCCTCGGGTGGTAATAAGCCTGGCAGGCACTGAGAATGTCGTCATAAAGAGGCCTGACTCTGAATAGTTTGTCATGGCCTGGTGTCCCCCTCTTCCTCTCATTCTGTGCATCCTCTTCAGGATCATTGAGGTGGATGTTCCATGATATGGATCTGAACCTGTCTCTGGACATCACTTTGGCTGGCAGGGGCACCGACAAAATGTGATTTTGTCTTCAGTAATCTTGGAGACTTGGCAGAGACACCAGTGACATGTATACCAGGAGACCAAAACACTTCTATAAGTCTTCCATCTCCACGTCAGTCCACTGATATTTACAGCCTAACTGTTTTTTTTTTTTGTGTGTTGCTGCAGAATGTCCTGACTGTGTCAGTAGCAAAAAAACAACAAGAACAGGTATTTTGGGCTGTAGGGGGAGAGTGTCTCTAATTGGACTCCTGGTGTTCTCCTTGGCTGAAACCGGCTTACCGCTGGGGCAGCGTCAGCATCCTCTGCTGTCTTCCAGGGCACAGAGCTAGGGAATGTCTCCGCTGCCTGAGCCAGCGGAGATCTGGACCTCATGGACGCGCCGTGCCGTCCTGTCCTCTACGCAGACCTGCGAGGAGCGCTCTGTGTGGACGTCAGAGGCTCCTCTTCCTCTCTCTCCTCATCTAAAACATACGCTGGATCATCCACTTCATCGTCAGAGTCCTCACTCTCTGGCTCAGACTCTGGCTCAGCGTCTTCTTCAGCTCCATCCAGGTCAAGAAGAGCTGCACTGCCCGCTCCACATTCAGGAGTGGCCTCATGGTTTTGGCACACAAAACTAAAAGACGACTACATTACACACTAATCACACGAAACACACTACACTGCACGCTAATTATACATTCAAAACACACTGATTATACACTCAAAACACGCTAAATATCACAAATCTCGCTATAATTATCACTATCTCCGTCAATATCAGTCTCTCTTTTGCCGCCGTCACTCCCACAACCTTCCCCTCTTCCTTAGCAACCAAATGCTGTGTTTTTATGGGTTTAGACGGTGCACTTTTCCACCAATAGGAAATAGGAAGGGGTGCCCGTCTTTATCGCTTCTTCCTGCACCAAACGCGCACCAAACATAATGGCAATATTCGCAAAAAAGCATGGCGTACATTATTTATCATATATCTGGTTTTACTTGGACTATCAATACAATTTAAAAACTCGAATAAAGTTTGAAGGCTGGGCTGCACCAACACAAAAAGACAGAAAAGAGTCTCAACGAGGCTGCGTCTCCCTGGTATGTCACATTAAAGCGGACATGTGATTTTGACGCGCCGGCAGGTCAATCAACCCCAGAGGGTTAATTGTTTCCTTATTTGTCTGTTTTAAGTGTTTATTGTTATATTTCCAACTTTGTTGTGCTTTAGAGCCATAGTTGGCACCAGGTATTTTAAAAGTTTGACAACATGAAAATAAAAATCTAAAATCATCTTTCTTTAGAGCTGTTTTCAGAGTTTGTCTACATTAGCCATAAATCAGAATCAGAATCAGAAATCCTTTAATGTCCCGCAGATGGGGAAATTTGATTGTCCCACCAGTGACGGAATATTACAGAACAAAAACCAATAGCAAAGATAAACAATATAATTAAAAAGGGACGAAATAGAATAGAATAGATGCATATTTACATGATATAGTGCAAAATTAACAGCAAATTTTTATACACAGATTTTAAATACAAATAATAAATATGGGTGTTAAGGAAATTAACCAGATGAACAGAAATGAGTTTTGTAGGGACATATTGCACAGTGCAGAGTGCAGGGTGAGGACTATAGGGAGCAGTGCTGGTTGTACAGTCTGACAGCAGCAGGAAGGAAGGAACTTAGATACCGTTGTATCAGTCTGTTGCTGAAGGAGCTCCCCAGTGCTGTGAGAGTGACCTGCAGGGGGTGGGACTCCTGCACCAGCAGCGATGACAGCTTGTCCATCATCCTACTCTTTCCCACTACCTGCACTGGGTCAAGAGGGCATCCCAGGATGGAGCTGGCTTTCTTGATAAGTTTATCAAGTCTCCTCCTGTCTGCTGCCAAGATGCTGCTGCTCCAGAAGACTACTCCATAGAAAATGGCTGATGCCACCACAGAGCCATAGAAAGAGGTCAGGAGTGCCCCCTGCACTCCAAAGGACCTGAGCTTCCTCAGCAGATACTGTCTGCTCTCACCTTTCTTGTATGTAGATGTGGTGTGATCAGTCCAGTCCAGTTTGTTTGTCCAGTTTACTGCGGAAATCCACCACCACCTCTTTGGTCTTCCTGGCGTTGAGCTGGAGGTGGTTCCGCTGGCACCAGTCCACAAAGTCCTGAATAAGTTCTCTGTTGGCTCTGTCTTCCCCGTTCCTGATGAGGCCGACGATAGCAGAGTCGTCAGAGAACTTTTGTAGATGGCAGTGAGGGGATTGGTGGTAGAAGTCTGCGGTGTACAGGGTGAACAGGAAAGGGGCCAGAACTGTTCCCTGTGGGGCCCCTGTACTGCAGATTATTGTGTCCTGAGTCCTCAAATACTGCAGCTGGTTAGTGAGGTAATCGAGGACCCAGGATGTGTGGTGTTGGTTCACCCCTGCAAGCCCCAGCTTGTCCCCAAAAGTGTCAGCTGTATAGTGTTAAAAGCACTGGAGAAATCAAAGAACATGATCCTCACAGTGCTTCCAGGCTTCTCCAGGTGAGACAGTGATCTGTCCAGGAGGAAGATGATGGCATCATCCACTCCGATGCCAGGTTAATATGCAAACTGGAGTGGGTCCATAAAAGGACCCACCAGAGGGCCGAGATGGACGAGGACCAGCCGCTCTAGGGTCTTCATCAGGTGTAAAGTGAGAGCAACTAGTCTGTAGCTGTTAAAGTCTTTTGGGTGAGGGATCTTTGGTACTGGTACCACGCCGGAGGTTTTCCACAGCAGTGGCACTTTTCCCAGTTTCAGACTCAGGTTGAAGATATATTCCACAATCCTGCACAACTGGTCTGTACAGGACTTGAAGAGCCTGGAGCTGAACCCATCTGGATCCGTAGCCTTCATCACCTTCAACTTCCTCAACTCATTTCTCACCTGGAGAGACAAGAGGGATAGAGTGGAGCAGGGGGATTGAGAGTAATATTTTTTTCCTCCGTCTTCCTTGGTATCATTTCAAGAATATTTGCGTCCATACGGATCCACTGAAAACGACCAAAAACACTGTAGTTCATAGTCCAGGCCTATAGGTGCCGATTGAAATTCACCAAAAAAGGAGAAGAAGAGATGGAACATGCACATAAAGCTTGCACGCTGTAAACAGTCGGCCAAAACGATGCAATACATGTGCGTTTCCGCAAAAGAGCGTATTCGTGTGGACGGCCTCTGAGAGTCAGATCGGGGGGGAGGGTGAATGTCAGCGGTGGCAGTAGGGGGAGTCTGCGACATGAAAGCTGTGGAAAGGGAGATAGAGGTGAGAATGGGGCAGTAAGCAGGGGGGATGGAAGAGGTGGTGGGGGGCAGCAGAGATGACTGGGCTGGGGGAGGGGTGAGTGTTTGGTCAAGCCTGCTGAGGAATAAGTTCATGTCGCTCACCCACGTCTGATCCCCCACAGCCTGGGAGTCTGGAGTCCTCTGCCCTGAGATTGTTTTCAGCCATAATTCTCCGCCGGGAAAAAGTCAGAAAAAGGCGTGGATAACACAAAAAAACACAAGAAATGACCTCGGTGTTTGGCGAAATAGACAGGTTATACTTGTCCTGTGTGAAATGTCAATCGGAAAAAGTTGCATTCCATTAATATGTCTTTGACGCATGTTACAATATACTGGACATTGTTGCGAAATTAATTCTCCTCATAAATACATTTCTTTATCCAATATCTTTTCATAGGCTTTGTCATGGGCTTGTAGGCAACTTCTTTATTTTCACTTCATGCATTGCGTAGCCTGAATGACTTTTCAATGGGCTGCCCTGTCACTCAACAACGAATCACCGTTGTCACCGCTTCTAAGTGCGTCCTTATAAATTGATGTCATCCATAGCAACAGAGAGTTACTTCTAGTTTAGGAGTTCGCTGTTTTCATAACTAAAAGTAGGTCTCAGTGGCTTTGTGAATTACTTTTAAGAAACGACTCCTACATAAAAACTTTTAGTCCGATTTAGGAGTACTCCTAACATCTCTCTATAAAAGCAAGGAATCTCTGTCTGTCTGTGTGTGTGTGTATATGTGTGTGTGTGTGTGTGTGTGAAATATCTCTGCGGATCAGGATCAGACTGACCTGAGAGTTTCAACATGGCTGCTGCTTGGTTCAATGGTGTGCCATGCGGATTTGTTTGGATTACAATGATACCGTTAATGAATTATTTCATAAATGCTTTACACATTCTGGAGCATAGTCTATCGGAGCCCCCACAGCGACATGCGCATTAGAGCCAGTCACTGCAGAGCTCAGGACTACGACACACATTAAGAAACAAGCGGATGTATACCTGCGGCAGCGCGAGCTGGACCAGGAGTTAGACGGCGGTTCGGTCCCGTTCTGTTCTGTGCATCTAAACTGACTGTTGTGGATTAATGAGACCAAACGAGACCGGATCGTGTCTGTTCGGGTCTGAGGAGAGCGGATTTATACCTGCAGCGGCGCGAGCTGGGCCGGGAGTTAGCCGGCGGTTCGGTCCCGTTCTGTTCTGTGCATGATCTAAACTGACTGTTGTGGATTAATGTGACTAAACAAGACCGGACCGGTCTGTTCGGGTATGAGGAGTGCGGAGACGCGCGGACAACAAAGTGGAAACGGAATCTGTGGATGCTGGTGTGTAGCTAGCTGCTACCTGCTAGCCGCTAACCAACCTACACGGCAAATACCTGCGGCAGCGCGAGCTTGGATAAAATGGACAGGGAGCCAGTGGAGGGAGGCGAGAATGGGGGTAATGTGGTCATGCTTACGAGTCCCTGTTAAAAGATGAGCAGCCGCGTTTTGGACTAAATGCAAGCGAGCGAGGGAGGCCTGGTTAATGCCAGTGTAAAGTGCATTACAGTAGTCCAAACGGGTCGAGATAAAAGCATGAATCAAGCACTCAAAATCATTAAAAGATACAACAGATTTAATTTTAGATAAAAGCCTCAGATGATAAAAACTAGTTTTAACTATTGAGTTTATGTGTTTATCAAGTTTAAAATCACTGTCCATTTTTACAACAAGGTTTGTGACTATGGGTTTTACATATGGCTGCAGAGAGCCCAGGTCTATAGAAGAGACACCACAGGCTCGGCTGGGACCAAACACCATGACCTCAGTTTTTTCTTCATTTAAGTTTAAAAAATTAAAGCCATCCATGCCTTAACGTCTTTTAGGCACTCTAGTAGGGGTGTCAGGGAGCTCTTACGGTTTCTCTTAAACGGTAGGTAGATTTGGGAGTCGTCCGCATAAAAATGGTAGGAGATGCCATGTTTTTTAAAAAATTAAACCAAGGGGGAGCATGTATAAGGAGAAGAGAATGGGCCCAAGAATAGAGCCTTGGGGAACTCCGCAAGACAGGGGGGCAGAAGACGATGCAGAGTCACCAAGCCTTACTGAAAAGCATCTCTCAGACAGATATGATCGGAACCACTCCAAGGCAGCATCCCTGATACCCACACATTGCTCGAGACGGGAAATGAGAATTGTGTGGTCAACTGTGTCAAAAGCCGCAGTAAGGTCTAAAAGCATAAGAATGGCAGAATCAGCGGAGTCAGTAGTTAATAAAAGATCATTAAAAACCTTTAAAAGTGCAGACTCAGTGCTATGTAAGGCTTTAAAACCAGGATGAAAAATCTCAAGAATGCCATGTACTTCTAAAAAGGACTGCAGTTGTACAAGTACGGTTTTCTCTAAGATTTTAGAGATAAATGGAAGCTTAGAGATGGGTCTGTAATTGGAAAGGACTGAAGTGTCCAGATTTGCTTTCTTTAACAGGGGTTCCACGGCTGCTTCTTTAAAATATTCTGGGACCACACCTGAAGCAAGACTGCTATTTATGATTTTTTGGACATAAAGTCCAATAGTCTCCCAGACCTCTTTAAAGAGGCTAGGAGGAACAATGTCTGTGGGACAGGAGGAGGGTTTAAGTTCAGTGACAATTTTTGTGAGAGTTGAAAGCAACACAGGCTCAAACTGGTTTAAGACAGTTGAGCAAGTGACGGGTATGGAAGGGTCAAAAGAGGGGGGTGAAATATGAGTTCTGATGGTTGCAACCTTATCAATAAAATAGCGGAGAAAATCTTCACAGACTTGGGGAGAAGCTTCCAGACAGGTGGATTGGGGGGCATTTAAAATTGAATCAATAGTTTTAAAAAGGACACGTGGTTTATTAAGATTTTGGGTAATTATGTCAGAGAAATAGAACGTTTTTTCTGCTTTGACAGTTTTTTGATATTTTCTCCAGCTTTCTTTAAGAATATCATAGGACACATGAAGCTTATCTTTTTTCCACCTGCGCTCAGCTCTCCTGCACTCGCGCCTGGCTGCACGGGTGGTATCATTTAGCCATGGCTCAGATTTGGGTCTGGGGCGCATAATTTTTAGAGGAGCAACAGTGTCAAGAGTGCTGGCACAGGTGGAAAGAAAGGTTGAAGTCAGTTGCTCGGTGTCAAGGAGGGCAGAGGGTCTTGTATCAAGCTGATTTTCAGCAAAAACTGAAGAAAACTGAGCAGCAGTGGAGGGTTTTGGCATGCGGCAGTGGCGTACAGGAGCACCCTGTTTTAAACTATGACAGGACAAATTAAAATCAAATAAAACAGGCATGTGGTCAGAGAACACTGCGTCACATACCTTAACATTTGAAATAGGTAAATTGTGTGATAAAACAAGGTCTAACGTGTGTTCATGTTCTTGTGTGGGTCCAGAAACATACTGTACAAGGTTAAAAGCATCAGCCAAGTCTAAAAAGTCTTTAGCCAATGGCTTAGAAGGACAGCAGACATGCACGTTGAAATCACCAACACATAAAATCTCATAGTTAGTCATAACACCAGCCAAAAATTCAGAGAAGTCTTTTATGAAGTCTCTGTTATATTTAGGTGGCCTGTAAAAAACCACACATAGTACTGGGTCCGGCCGACCCAGTTCAAACAGGCTCAGTTCAAAGGAGGAAAACGACATAAGCGGTAAAGGCTTGCAATAGAGGCAGTTTTTAAGAACAGTCGCTATTCCTCCTCCACGACCAGATGTCCTCGGTGAATTAATAAAAGTACAATCAGGAGGCAGAAGCTCTGGGAAGGCGGCTGACTCACCCAAATTTATCCAGGTCTCAGTCAAAAAAAGTACATCCAGTTCATCAGCAGTATGTTTTATGAAGTCAACCACAAAACACATATCCTGTTGAGCATTTTCATATACTTATACTATACATAGACTGAATTGCCCAATTCTGACAGTAAAACGAGTAATTTTGCAGGGGTTGAGAGGCTTTTTACAGACAGGTCTTTCAGAATGCTAGCTTTTGGGAAAAAACTCCCTAGTGCATCACATGACGATGTAATTACACAGGTTGGCCAAGACAACTAGACAAACAAAACCAACATGAGAAAACCAGCATCATGGCCTGGATCTCGACAACGAGGCCAGCTGCCTTCTTTGTGGAGGAATTTATGATCAAGCCAACAGCGTGAAACAGTCCTCCTCCTCTTCTTCGTTGGTTTTACCAGCGCACTAAAAACCACACCGCCATCCACTGTATCAGAATATATAACATCATGCTATTCACTGACAGTTTCGCTGTTTTGAGTGAGTGAGAATGGGACGCACAGCTCCAAGAATAGTAAATCAATATGCGATAGCCAATGTTGATATTGTGGCTGACCGCCATAAATAAATTAATGTGTGGGCAACACTGACAGCAGTCACTTGCCATCTTCCGCAAAAGACTAAAGATTCATTTGTTTAGACTTCACTTCGACCCCGCATAGCATGACTCACTGACTCGCATGACTCACTTCTTTTGAGTGACATCACCCAGAAGAAGTTAAAAGGCCATGCTACTGGCGCGCAGGTAGTCGAGTGGTTAGCGCGCATGCCACAAACGCAGAGGACCCTGGTTCGAATCCCGGCCAGCGGACCTTTGCTGCATATCACACCCCTCTCTCTCCCATTTCACAAATCTATCCACTGTCTAAATAAAGGTGTCCATGCCTAAAAAAAATCTTAAAAAAAAAAAAAGGCCATGCTACAAGGCAATTTGATCGACACAACTTTTTATAATCAATACAATCGATATTTCAAGTTGCTCAAGATTTGGTAACATTTTCAGAAGACCTCAAATAAATTAAATATAGCCGCAAGCGGCAATCCGCGGGTTCTAACCTCTATCGCCCCAAACCGGCCACCCTGACCCTCATCCCCCACGGTTGGTAACATCGGCCGCTGTGTTCCTCAAAGATCTGTGCTGCACATAGCCATGATAAGCACCAGATTTCTCCAAATTGGGTTTTCAGCTACATGCTAATGGCATTTATAGTGCCCCCTATAGGTTGAGCTCAACATGCTCTGTAAGGCAGATTCCCAGTCCTGTTTCGAACCTACGCACCAAGTTTTGTGATGATAGGACAAAGGGTGTGGGAGTTATGGCCAATAATTTCTAAGCCCCGCCCATTGCAAAAATACATTGGTCCGTGGCGGCCATGTTTGTTGACCAAGCTGGCTGATTTATAGTAGAAATTTGTCTTTTCATCCCCCGAAGCCGTATACCAAATTTGGTATTGATAGAGTCAGTCTTTCAAAAGTTCTATTCATTTGACTGCTTTTAACGTTATGCAAATAAGCAAAAAAATTGGTAATAGCAGTTTTCATGGTGCAAGAGGCTTTTTTGTAGAGGACTATGAGGAGGACGTGTATGAAAAATTTCAAGTCAGTAACATTTATGGCTTAGCAGGGAGAGCCTTTCGAAGTTTACATCCTATGTTATAGCGCCCCCATTTGACGGATAGGGATCAAATTTTTGGAGCAGCATGTGGACGTCATTTATACTCAACGTACCAAGTTTCGTGTCTCTGGGTCCTTCCAGCTCGCCATAAATTAATAAAACGCAAAAAAAGATGGCTGATGACGAATAGGCCATGCCCACTTTCACCTATCAACATGGCACTCAAAATATTAGTTAATACTCGCCCCAAGAGCATGCATACCAAATTTGGTGAAATTCCATCAGATGGTCTTTGAGATACGCATGTGTAGCATTTAAAGCGCCCCCTATAGGTTGAGCTCACCATGCTTTGGTAGGCAGATTCCCCGTACAGTTGTGAACCTACCCACCAAGTTTTGTGATGATAGACCAAAGGGTGTGGGAATTATGGTCAATAATTCCTAAGCCCCGCCCATTGCAATACATTTGCTCATGGTGGCCAAGTTTTTTGACCAATCTGGCTCATTTATATTGGAAATATGTCTTTTCATCCCCTGAAGCCGTATACCAAATTTGGTGTTGATAGAGTCAACCTTTCAAAAGTTCTATTCATTTTACTGTTTTTCACATTATGCTAATTAGCAAAAAATCTAAGCAGGCGGAGCTTCATGGTCCGATTGGCTTTTTTGTAGAGCACATGGAGCTGGACTTGTGTGTCAAATTACAAGTCAATCAGATTTACGGTGTGAGGGGCGTGGCCTTCCCAAAAATGCATTTTAAATCCTTAGTTACAGCGCCACCATCTGGCTGACGGGGCTCATATTTTAATAAAAGTTGATGCACATCATTTCCAATCACTGGGCCAAGTTTCAAGTTTCTGGCCCATTCCAGCTCACGGGAATTTGAGCTCAAGCGGCAGACAACAAATAATAATAAACCGGCACAATCTTAGAAGGGTTCTACCCCTTCGGGGTTAGAACCCTAATTATTGAACCAATGTATGTGGTCCACTCATTCCATCACAGAAAAATTATAGTTGGAGAAATAATTTGAAGTCAGAACTGCCATGATATACATGTTCTTTACAAGTGAATATAAACTTGACCATGACTGTAGGCAAGGTCACATCACAATCAGTAGATTTACAGATGTGCCTCTGATATCGGCCTTTTTGTTACATACCTCCAAGCAAGATCAGGGCAAAAATCTTGCAGCGTGAACTTGGCATTACGTAACATCACCTGCAACTTATACTCAAAACAAATTTTGTAATTGAAGAATGATATATTTACATATATAAATACAGTATTACTCATTTCAAAAAAAATCTAGAAGTATTGCAATAATAGTCTATCAAGAGTCTACCATATGGCCAGGCAATGTAAGATTTTAAGAGAAGAACTAAAACATTATTCACAAACATTAAAAAACTTCTGTTCAGTCAATACACACAGGCTTTTTGGTTGACTAGTAGAATATGGTGGCTTCTTGATTTTATAATTAAATGTATTATCACAACTTGACAACCTGACTGGTTGTTAAGAAGCCCACAGTTTATCCAGGTTATTTTAGTTTGGCTAAACAGGTGGTTTGCTTAAAAATCTGTTGTATCCTGTGACCTCATATTCACAACTCCTTCTGACTTATTTTCAGCAAGTGTTACATTTCAACATCTTAGTGATTACTCTGGTGATTACAATGCTACCATAACCGAAAGAACCTCTTTAAGTGGTTAAAGCTACAAAGATGAAAACCAAGTGCTAATAAACTTGCTTTCTTTGAAGAAAATTACTCGCTGGCTTCCAAAACTTCAAACTTTATATCCCAAAGCAGTAATGACGATGCTTATACAAATATTTAATCACTTAATTCTTTCCAGAAGTAGACATCCCCCAAGAATTGTGTATTAGTGACAGGATAAAAACCCTGTTTAACAGCACTGAGACCAGCATTCAACATCCTACCCTTCCAAAAAAAATAATTAACAAGACAGCCAAAGAATGCTCAATTCACCATTCCCAGTCCCATTTCATCATAATAATCAAACCATGGTAATGAGGACAACATAGATTGGTCCACATTCTTCTCCTCACTCAGTCAGCATAAAGGTCAGTCCTCTTGAAGCTCCATTATGGTTCAAATATCAGTACTCTTACAGAAGCATTTCACCGGTGGAAACATTAATCTTCATTGAAAGAGGGTCATATCTGTAGTCAAACTGTAACATAATTTTCGAATTGTGTGCATATTTGACGGAGAAAAGGCAGAAAGTGACTTTAGGGTGCATTTGTATGAAAGACAACAACTCCCACAATACACCACAATGCACAGCTCTGCAAGCCACTCCCACTAATCCGGCACACCACACATATCTCCGTCCGCTGTAGATATTTCGTCGCGAACAAACTGGCATCTCTGGAATTCACTGCAGCAGACAGAGTCCAGTTCGGTGTCCATAGGCGCACAGCGAGAGCACCGGTACCACCGGTCCGCCCCTGCTCGAGCCAGTCCGGGCTCCTCGTACGGGACAGGCAGGTCTTCCGCCTCGGCTGCAGCAGCCGCCACAGCCGAGGCAGAAGACCTGCCGCCTCCATCTCCCTCAGCCCGTACAAGTAGCCGCGAACATCTGACTCGAGCGTCATGCTTTCGAAATCACTCTCTTCGATATCTGAATGATCATCTTGAATACAAGAGTACAAGCCTGGCTGCACAGCGTCTGTTCGCTTAGCGTCCAACAAAGATGGCGGCTATGTATTTTCGTTTCTGCAAGTGAAGTCCCGCCCATTGGTCTGTGATAGGTCTGTAGCGTGAGTGGGTCCCACCTCTAGCCCCGTTTGTAGTCTTACCCCCTCGACACAGATATAGGACTTCCTGCTTTCAATGACGTAAAATGACGATTTTTACATCATTGAAAGCAGGAAGTCCAAAACTGAAATCTGTATTTCTCCGTCTCAGGGCAAACTGAGAGAATGATGCACGACCATTCAAAAACATGACTGTTTTCCTGAAGATACAAAGCTTAATGCAAATCGGTGAAGTTTCCCTTTAAACAACCCCCACCCAACAGTAGGGGATTATTACTGGAGCTGTCCCCTTCAGGTCTCCGTGTGCGTGTGTGTGTGTGTGTGTGTGTGTGTGTATGTGTGCTCGTGCGCGTGTACTGACCGTTGAAGACAGCCTGTCCTTTTGCCAACTCTTGGTCCATTTCTATGATGTATTCCTTCTGAGTAAAACCCCTTGTGCACGGCAACGACCCCTCCTTGCTTGGCAATGAATGTTCTGCCTCTCCACCCAGAACAACAACCTTGAGAGGGAAGGAATCGAAAGATGAAAGGGAATTTTTTTTAAAAAATCTGATATTTGCACGCATTTGAGATAACATCTCAGTGCCTTCACAACCTATTGGCTGAGATGCTTTGTCACTTTTAATGACTTTTCATCAAACTGAAGTTCGACTCTCTTGGATGCCCTGACAATGATTTATCAGCAAAGTTTATTCTCTAAAATGACATCAGTGCACTGAACCTCTGGACTATATATATATATATAAATATATATATATATATATATATATATATATATATATATATATATATATATATATATACATATATATATATATATATATATATATATATATATACATACATATATATGTATGTATATATATATACATACATACATACATTTGGCATGGCTACAGCAAAAATCCAATGAACATTTCTCCAGCTAGCGCGATTTTTCACCTGTGATCACTCGGTTTGGTCTTTTGCCCCAGTTTAAAACACACAGTAATGATCTGCCTGGCATTCTGGTTGTTACTATTATCATTAATCTGTTGGACAAAATATGACTAGTAGGACCATCATGCTAGTAGCATAACAGCATAGCAGCTTCACCGTTCAGCAAACTGATCTGCGGGGGTTCCTGACATATCATACACACTGACCATAGAGTGACTCTCCCACAATGCCACACAAACCTGTGGCATTTTGTCACAAAATTTGGTTTGAATGTAGCCTTAAAGATGCAGTAAGTGTTGGCATCATTGAACTTACTTCCTGTCAGTTATGCGGTTAGCAATCCATTCCCTTCTATCTACATCACCACATGACAGGTAACTGTAATCCCCAGACATTGCAGCAAACAGTAGGATCATGCTCATTCACAAGCAAGTAGGACCAGAAAACCAGAAATACCAGAAAATGCATTTCTTTTTTCCTGCTTGAGGGGGAGGAGGGATGTGGGTTGCTGACCAACACTCTGTAACACTGATTAATGGTGGAATATAGAGCTATTTAATACTTATATTAATAAAAATGTATCACTTACAGCAGCTTCAAGGGTGGATATAAACAAGGGAAAGAGGACACTGAAAAGCAATTATTAGATCAGTGATTTAGTTTTCCACATTAGCTCATTATCCATCACCATGAGGAACAGCAGACAACTGGGTCAATTAATTTTGATAATAACTACATCTAGACTTTTGTCTTTCTTGCTGTTTTAGCCCCAGCCTGACATGAACCCCACCCCCACAACCACTCTACTTCTGGCCCACATATGGGCACACATACAAGTATCCCAGCTCCTCTGCAGCGCAGACAGCATCTGTTGCAGCTTGTTAATGTGTGTACTTGTGTATGTGTGTTAGTGTGTGGGGGTGTTCTACTGTGATTAGAGTAATGACTCCAAGAGGTTGTTGTGATTTGCTTTCACTTAACCCAAAAACTTTAAACCTTCATCATCCTCACTGCCCATCCTGACATGCCCGGAAGAAGTGGGGGAGGAGGATTTAGCAGAACAGGCTTTCGTATCTCTGCCAATAAGCATAAGGGCAAATGAAGTAAACAGACATAGTGAGACTCTGGTGTGGTGCTGTGTTTCTGCATTATGTTACACAGGCTTCAGTGGTGACATTTAGAGTGCAGGCATAAAGGGAAGTGGGGAAAAATAGGGGGAGTTTAGGGCAGGGCAGTGGGGAGTATCAAACTACAATATCTATCCAACTGCAGTACTGTTATTCCACTACACCACTATTTTCAATTTCCTCTGGCATATCATAAACCAAACAATTATTCAGTTTATTCAGGAAGCAACTGTGTGTTGACTGCTGAATGGAGGTGGATGGGAATTTATTTGTATGTAGACATTATGGAGAGTGGAGGGGAACAGAAGACAGAGAATCGCAGTCTCTTGGTGAGTGAAAAATAGTAACAGTTTACCTGAAACACTGCATGAGTAAGGCGAACAAACACAAATGGAGTGTTTTACCCATCAACATAACTGAAATGGCCCATATTCCAGTGTGAAACAGTAGCTTCTAGCATAACACTACAACAGACCATACAAAGTTAGCTCTACAGTTGGTGAGAAATGTCCTGTGTGTGTGTGTCCAAGACCATCGACGGGCTGCGCGGTTAGCTCATATTTAATGCAGTTACTCTTTTTAACACTAGCATGTATAAATATCCAGTTCTTTCTAGAATATACCAGATACTAGATTTATGCCAGATGTATTACATTTAGGGTTGGGATGTAGTCATCATCGGTATGATATTGTGCCATGACATGGATTTTGAAATACCATCATCACTGTGATACATATATGGTAACTTTAAAAAAAAAAATGCCATTTGACTTTTTCCCCAAATCTTTAGTTGTAGTCTGAATACTTATCCTTACATTCTACAGTATATATCTTCTTACAAATAAAAAGTTAAAAATATCTGCAACATAAACAGACAATAGACATGTCTTTTGTTTATACCATATAATTGCAGAGTAAAATTTGACTGCACAGTGTTATGGCTGTATAGAGTAATCTCCCCAGAAGGTTCTGCTCTATTTCTCCATTATAGACTAAATGATGACTAAAGTCACATGGTTTCCTGTGTTATTGGTAGTTGTTACTCAGAGAAAAAAATGAAATTAACTAGTAATCTTTGCAACAGTGGTGCCAACAGTAATAACAATTGAAACAATAGGGGGTTTCATTTTCTGTTTCCACATTAATAAAAACTAGTGCATTGCTGGTAGGAGGTATGTATTCCTATAGAAAAGTGGGAGGTTAATTAGCTTTTTTATGGATGAGGATGTGTTTGAAGGTGGGTCGTCAGGGATATTTAGGTTTGTTGTGAAATTCGATATTCCAGGGTATAATTGGCCATTTTTGACTATTTTTGATTTTGCCATTATATTTCACCTTAAAAACTATTTACCTAGCCTTGCTTGGTGTCATTACTTTCAGCATAACTTCACATGTGTGACTGTACAGTTATTTTTTCATTTTGACGTACTGTATTAACACAATGGACCTAAAATCACAAAAAATCATAAAATCCGAGTAGGAAGAAGAGATTTTTTACTTTGAAAACCACAAACATGCTTAACAAACCATTTTTATTACTTATAATGCAAATAAAAATTGTTGTTTGCTAAATGTGTGCATAAGTGTTTGAAATTTACAAAGTTATATGTACTGTTTACATTTAAATGCAGGCAATGCCTCAGGCTCAGGCCTCCCTCAGCCCATTCATGCCTGCTCCACATTCAGCAGTAGGGGTGGCCGGATCGATCCAAATATCGATAGTATTGATACCAAGGTGAGTATTGGTATCGGATCGATACTAACGCGATGAGATCGATATTTTTTGTTGTGGTTTCTGTAAGTTCAGCAAATCACTTGTATTTCTTCACAGAGTTTGTGTGATCACAGTGTCTCTCTCAGTCCTTATGCGCAGTGCTCTTCTCCACCTCTCTCACTCCGCTCACTCAGGTTCACTCTGGAGTATGAATATGGCAGAATATAATAACCCTTTTGTGTATCTGTTGAAGGAACATTAGTATTCTTATTTAGGCTACATGCAGATAGGTTATAGATTTAATTGTGTTAAATATTGTTTTCTTATTTGGCTAAAATCTTTGTCCCATGTTTTATTATGATCACGCTAACTTATACACTCCAAACACGCTAAATGTCACAAATCTCTCAACTCTCAAAACTCGCTGTCTTTATCGCTGTTTCTATCACCATCACTGTCGCTGTCACTCTTTCTCTGCCGTCCCTCCCACAACTTCCCCATGTTCCTCAGCAACCAAATCACGTGGTTTGCCATATCATTTTGTGATTGGTTGGTGTGGTGCCTTTTTCCACTAATTGGAAAGTGAGTAGCACAGGTTTTTTTGCTTGCAAACACTCATGCTTGCGGACACTTTCGATAGAGAAGCCCGTTTATTCCTGCACCATTATTTATCATAAGTCCGGTTTTACTTGGCCTATCAACACGATTTAAAAACTGGTATATAGTTTGAAGGCCGCACCAACACATACGTCGGAACTGAGACTCACGGAGGCTGCGTCTTGCTGCTACGTCATCTAAAACTGGTCATGCGATTTGGACGCACCGGCACGTCCGTCGACTCAGGAGGTGGGGCTTGGGGGTGGGCTCTGCAGTGATTGGCTCTGGTGCACACATGGCTTTGGTTGACAATGCTAGCAGAATTGGTAAATCATTTATTAAATCATTTTAACGTATGTATCTTTGTAGTCCAAACAAATCCGACTTTGCACACCCCTAAACCACACAGCAGCCATGTTGAAAATCTCAGGTCAGCCTGATCCTGATCTGCAAAGATATTTGAGGCACACACACACACACACAGACAGACGGAGATTTCTTGCTTTTATAGAGAGATATACATTCAAAAATGTAAGTTCCCATTACGTCATACCCCTAACCCGCGGACAGTTTATAATCATACGGATGCTGTTATAATGTGTTGTATTGAGATCCTGACCCACCAAATATCCTGGAAAGTGACAAAGTTACATAATTACATAATCACCATTAGTAAACTGGACGCTGTCTGACTCTCACACTCGTGGAGAGGGAGGCTGTTTTCTCAGGAAAAGTTCACTGAAGTCTCGGTCGCATTCCTGCACCAAACGCGTAGCAAATGTGACGGCAACGTTCGCGAAAAAGCGTGGTGGACATTATTTATCATAGGTCCGGTTTTACTTGGCCTATCAACCAGGGGCGATTCTAGGATCTGACCTTTGGGGGGGCTCAGCCCCCAGGAAGAAGCTGACAGATTTTTCATAAAAGCGTGACGTGCAATTCTGATGTCAAAAGCACATTTATGGAGTAAAAGAGAGTTATTAGACACAATGTTCACAAAATGTCATACCGGATAACTGTCCGGACCTCATGATGAAATGCAAAAAAGCTACAAAATACTTGAAAAGAAAATAAATGTAAAAATCTCTTCCCCAGGCATTATTGTATGAGTTCTGCCTTTGATATATGAAATGTTACAAAAAAAAAGACATCCAGTGGATGTTATGCTTTGGAGCAGCTTGTCCCAAAACTGGTATGTCAGCTAATGTCATCTGGGATAACAAGGAATCTGTAGCAAATTTATGGGGCATTATGGGGCACACATTATCAGACAGGAAGTTAGACCATTAGGAAGACTCAAAAGGACCCCCAAACAATGGTGAAAGGTTAAAAAGTCCCTCTTAAAATGTGCTTTATTTACTCTTTTCAGTCACTGGTACACTGTAGTAAAATCCTGTGTGATATGGGATAACGCTAAAAAACATATTCTGAAAATTCATTAATGTTATCGTTATCCAGTATGACACTTTTGACTGGTGTCAAATAAAATAAATTTTTTGAAGATGAGATTTTAAAAATGAGCAAATAACATCCTCAACAAAAGGTAAAAACTACATTGATCTGCAGGTTTAACCTATTTACATTTTTGGTCAACTTGAAACCTTATTCGTCACTGATTATCCAACCGTGATCTATGAACAAGTTCCACTGACATACAATCCCTCCACTAAATCAGCCATTTCACTGGATGAGAGTCTAATATCTTCCTAAACCTATGATGTATAACATTAATGATTATGGAGGAACAATGATCAACTTTTCTCCAAAAATTAGTTTATGTAAACTGAGGAGAAGGCTCAACTGACCACAGCTGTCTGTCTGTAATATTGTGCTCTGATACGATTTTGCAGTGCTGCAGTTATACGTGTGTGTTATGAAAACAACACAAAGTGTTCCCGACTGAAGGATTACTAGAAGAGCTTGTGTTTGTCTCTTTTTGAGATTTGTGTGCTGGTGTCAACACAGCGTGTTTTATTTTGAAAGGTAACCGGATGTTATATTGTTGTTTCTGTGCGTGTTCCTGTCTGTTCAGTGCTAAATTCCGCTGAATTGCTGCGTCCTGCTCCGTCCGCCGAAATAAAGAGTCCTGCGTATCTGCTCCGGACTGCTGGAGCAGATATGCGGCGCAGCAGACCTGGTGGAAGTTAAGACATTATCTAAAGTGAAAAACCAGCTCAGCTCCGCCACGCAGCGGACAGGTATCTGGTAGAATCATGCAGTTCGTTTCGCCAAATTATTCGCTGAAAGTGAAACCTTCTCCTTCTGCGCTCGGAACAACTTTCGGACCCTCCCCCCCACACATTAGCCACTTACAGTGCCAGTCCCTGCGCATCTCACACACATTGGCCTGCCAGCTGTTATTCTAACAGACTCTCTAGGTCGTAGTCTGAAGCCCAGGATATATGATTTGTGGACTAAACGATAGGATGGGCTAAGGCAAGTTTTGGATGGGCTTGAGCCCACCCAAAACAGGGCTAGCCTCGCCACTGCTATCAACACGATTTAAAAACTGGTATATAGTTTGAAGGCCGCACCAACACATACGTCGGAACTGAGACTCACGGAGGCTGCGTCTTGCTGCTACGTCATCTAAAACTGGTCATGCGATTTGGACGCACCGGCACGTCCGTCGACTCAGGAGGTGGGGCTTGGGGGTGGGCTCTGCAGTGATTGGCTCTGGTGCACACATGGCTTTGGTTGACAATGCTAGCAGAATTGGTAAATCATTTATTAAATCATTTTAACGTATGTATCTTTGTAGTCCAAACAAATCCGACTTTGCACACCCCTAAACCACACAGCAGCCATGTTGAAAATCTCAGGTCAGCCTGATCCTGATCTGCAGAGATATTTGAGGCACACACACACACATACACACAGACAGATGGAGATTTCTTGCTTTTATAGAGAGATATATATTCAAAAATGTAAGTTCCCATTACGTCATACCCCTAACCCGCGGACAGTTTATAATCATACGGATGCTGTTATAATGTGTTGTATTGAGATCCTGACCCACCAAATATCCTGGAAAGTGACAAAGTTACATAATTACATAATCACCATTAGTAAACTGGACGCTGTCTGACTCTCACACTCGTGGAGAGGGAGGCTGTTTTCTTGGGGAAAGTTCACTGAAGTCTCGGTCGCAGAGATCTATTTTCAACTCAAACACTTGGTGAGTTAAAGTTTTTTGCCGGTGACAGACGTTGTTTTTTGGCCAGAAATGTGAGGAAGAGTCGATAGGATGGGCGGGAGGACAGACACATCTCCACGTCTATCTGCGGTATTTCTTCCCTCATATAAGTTGCCAAAGACAGTTACAGTCACTACGTTACTTTAGTTTGGTCACGTAACATTGCTTTGTGGGACATTTCTCTTTATTAAGATGAGTGAGGGACCTCTATAGTTATCAGAATGTCAGATTGACACGCCCTAGATACGTGCAGCCGGCTTATCTGTTCACACTGGTTCAGTTTGCCAATAATGTGCCCCTGATACTAACTCCAGAGGTGTATCAGCGCCAGAGCGAAATTTCACCCCTCACCGCCTCTGAGAGATTCACACAGTGGCGGAGGTGGAGATATCCTCCTGAGACCCAGCAATTCATTTTTGTCCTCTCTAGTGGATATTACGTTTTTGCTAAAATCTCTCATACTATACATGTCACTCTATTAGGTCCTGTTGTTCCTTAAAGAGGACAACTGGAGCTTTAAAATGACACCTCATTTGGGGGTTTTGGCCTTGCCAACTTGCCTGTGCATGTCTTTTCAAAATGGCTGCCATCCCAAAAAGCACATTTTATTGAAAAAAGAAAGGTATGCATTAGGCCTGCACGATATGAGGAAAATCTGCCATGTGCGATAACACTGTTAAATATTGCGATGACGATATAACTTGTGATAAATAAACAAATATTGAAGTTTGCATATTATTAACTATACAGTTAATGCATCTCTCCTGAATCCAAAATAAGTCCATATAGCAGTGTGACGGTGCAGCTCTGTCACTAGTTGTGGGCAGCGCATATGCACACACACAGCATAATTATCTGTGGTGTCGCTGGCTGCAGGACACACACACACACACACACACACACACACACACACACACACACACACACACACAATGCATATTGCTCCGTGGTGTCGCTGGCTGCAAGCAGCACACACACACCTGCCCGACACAGCTCTCACCCGAGTTAAAAACATCCCCTATAACAATAATAGCAATTCATTCACTTTACTGTTTAGTAGCGTGATCAAGGGTGCACACTTGTTCGTCCTACTATTTCCTGGATACATACTCACACAATCAGCACACACTCAGTGCTGTTTCTTTTCACCACAAGGTCTTCGTCGACCCTTTTCATCGCTTTTCTCTCCTCCCTCAGCCATCATAACCTGGCAATCACCACCAAACTGATGCCGATTAATTTTGTCAGGGTAGCCAACGGCTAGCTGGGGCTTCATCTGATTGGCCCTTGCATCCAGGGCTCCGCCTGATAGGCTAAATATTGGCATGCTCACGGTGCATGCATGGTGCATGTAAACAAAATTTTTTTTCTTATTCATCGCGTGTCAGGCAGTCTTTTGCGATGTGTTTATCACACGATCATATAGCGATGACGATGAAAATTCGATTTATCGGGCAGCCCTAGTATGCATGATATTCATAATTGAAAAACAATAATAATGCTATTTTTCAATTGTTTTAAGTAAGTAAACATTTCAGGAATATTTGAGTGAGTTTTGAGAGCTGAGCTTATTTATTCTCATTTGAAAAAAGCTAATTTATAAATGTCCTCTGTACTGGACGTCAGGACTGTGTACTTATGTTTGTTTCACATTTGTTCAGTAGACAGCTCTATGACGGAGGCAGAGAGGATTCTTAACAGAATCATTCAGTGAGATTCAGACATACACTTATCAGGCATAACATTATGTCCACCTGCCTAATATTGTGTTGGCCCCCTTTTGCTGCCAAAACAGCCCTGACCCATCGAGGCATGGACTCCACAAGACCCCTGAATGGGTGCTGTGGTATCATGAGTCGTCAAACCATCACAATTTTGCCCTTGTCAAACTTGCTCAAATCCTTATGCTTGCCCATTTTTCCTGCTTCTAACACATCAACTTTGAGAACAACATGTTCACTTGCTGCCTAATATATCCTACTCACTAACAGGTGCCATGATGAAGAGATAATCAGTGTTATTCACTTCACCTGTCAGTGGTCATAATGTTATGCCTGATCGGTGTAGATTTATCAGAGGATGATACCATGAAGTGTCAAACGTCTAATGAAGAAATTACAAAAGGTAGAGGTCTAATGGTTACAAAAAGATAAATCTACCTTTGCTATTTGTTTTGTATTTGGTGTATTGGATGATTCCAGTGGAACTTTCCATGTACATACTCAGCCTTTATATGTTTCACATTTGAGAACAAGTAAGTCCCATTGTCCAGTACAGAGTACGTGTTGTAAAATTTGAATAAATTCAGTTTAAAAAATGTTTTGTTTGCAAAATGTATTTGGCCATCTCAACACTAAATCTATGTAAAAAAAGAAAGAAAAAAAAAGTAATTAAAAAACTTTATTTTTCCTGGGTCTCAGGAGGATTTGGCGCAGGATCCCTGCATCCAACCGGCAGTGTGAATGGGGCTAGTAACTACAACAATACAGTAGTGAAAGATGACAAAAACATTTTGAGTTTAATCCAGTGAAGGATCAGTTTAGTTGTCAGACTGCGAACTCCATCAAAGAGTTGCAACCCTGTCCTACGCTGCTAGCTTACACTTTCAGACAAAACGTTGATTCACCTCTGTTGCAGCCTTATTATTACCTCTGATGGCGGATTAGAGGCAAATGAAATTGTCTCCCCATTCTGTCTCTGCATGTTTCGTACAGAGGACAAGGCAGAATAACGTCACCATATTTCCACCAACAAAAGCAGTGTGAATGGGGCTTATGTAAGCACATGTACAATTTTGTTTTTCAGGAGGAAAACATGGCTGAATCATGATAGAAAAATTACAAAGAAATGCATATTTTGTCACTTTCCTGTCATATACTGTTAAACAGGTGCACATTATCAACATGGATGTGGTTTCAACAGTTAAAATAGCATTTTTAAGCATTGTTTGAATTCCTTTAGAAAGGATTTGATTGTAACTGAAGTAAATGTGTACACTAGGTCCGCACTGCAGTGAGTTCATTGAATCATATGAAATCCAGAGCTCTGAGTAGCAGCAGCTAATAGTTAATTTTGCACTCTGAGCTAAGCTGATGGGTTCTTTCTTAAGAAAATTAACACTCAGACAACTCCTTATGTTTACACATTCATCCTCTCAGGTTCTCGGTCACTCTGTTTTTTTTCCTGCCTATCTGCATGTGCATGCATCTCACTGACACAACCATTCAAAATCC
Source organism: Diplodus puntazzo (assembly GCA_963678695.2). Taxonomy (NCBI): domain Eukaryota; kingdom Metazoa; phylum Chordata; class Actinopteri; order Spariformes; family Sparidae; genus Diplodus; species Diplodus puntazzo. The sequence goes on from OZ023163.1 coordinate 34,015,264, forward strand.
CATCTGTGCTTGTTATGTAAATACTATATGACACACGCGGACACCACAACTGTTTATGCCTTTTGATGAAATGGCGTTTATAATCAATCGATATTATTAATCTAGCAAGTCCAGCAAAGTGGGTTATAGAAATAAAAACAAATCCATAAGAATGTTATCCAGCAAACAGGAAGAAGTGTAACACTCTTGGGCATCTGGTCCATCTCCTTTCCAAGACCTCATCTCACTTGTCCGTATGTCTTTTTTGTTCTAGCATACCTGCAATATACACGCAGTAGGCTACAATAGAAATAGTGAGCACTATCTATATACCTTCAGTTTTTAGTGGTTTGAATAAACAGGACCTGACTTTTGACCCTGTGACACAGCACCGTCCTCTCTAAGAAAGAAGTATCTTTTTGAGTAACTTTTGCCGAATGAACAAGAGGGCTTAGATAGTTAAGAATATTGTATACAGCGTAGTAAAACAAAGTTTTTTTTTTTTACAAATCAACAAGCCTCAAAACTTTTGTTCTCCAAAAGAGATGTTGAATGTTAGTTACCATTTACTGGACTTGTTCAATTTCACACCCACTTCTTGCAACAATCTTGTAAAGTAGATAACAACAACAGTTATTTAACTTAAATATGAAAAGGTTTGACAGCACACAGCTCACTGAGAGAAAATTGTGTGGTCATTGTCACTGTTACTGTCATTCAAAAAAAAATATGGTGCATAGGTCCTCTTAAATTTTTTTTTCCTTTAACCTATTTATATCATTAATGTAAAGAACACTCATTACATTGAAAGATTCAATATTTGTGAATTCAGTTGATTCAATTCAATTTAGGATCTCAGAGTCTCCGGAGACATGGGTTGTGATACGAGCAGTATGGTATTTATGTTTGTTTTTTTATCTTTTACATTTTAAAACGAGTCCACGTCTACTTCAGTTGTTTAGAAGAATGTTGTAATGCTTTTTTGCTGTGAAGCTTGCTTAATGTTTAGTGGACTATAGAGCTGTCCCAAACGATTATTTTTCAAATGATTTCTAGCGCAGCGTCGATCCTCCTGCCTGACCTACTGACTCCTACCATCACATTTCTGCCCGAAAAAGAGTGTCTGTCACTGGCAAAAACCTTTAACTCACTCAAGTGGTTGTGTTGATATAAATCTCCGTGACGGTCAGCCCTCCCGACCGAGACTTCAGGGAACTGTCCCCCAGAAAATAGCCTCCGTCCCCGTGAGTGAGGGAGTCAGACAGTGTCCAGTTTACTGATAGTGATTATGCAATTAGGTCATTTAGAGCGAAAAACGTATTTGTCACTTCCAGGATGTTTGGTGGGTCAGGATCTCAATCACTACACATTATAACAGCATCCATATGATTATAAACTGTCCGTGGGTTAAGATTGACAGGAGGGGAAACACCTCGAAAAACACACAGACATTTTCATCATGACATGTATCCTCATGCCTCTTTATGAGCCGCAGCGCCGGCTATCTGTGTGAATTACACAGTGGGTCGCCTTTACTCCAGCGGTGCTTGGCTCTGTGTGAATGTCCAACGGCAGAGAATTGGTGAACGGCCGCTGCACCGTTACTGCAGCGTCTCTGGGACGACGCGTTGACGCAAATTATTCATGAAGACAAATTTATGTTGTCGAGTACGTCGACACGTCGTCCCAGCCCTAGTGGACTACTAAACTTCATCTGACTTTCCATCAGCATGAGGATGAGTGGATAATGAAAAAAGTTTCTCCTCCAGCTTCTCCTTTACCATTGCTTTTAACAACTTTTTAAACAAAAGCCTATTTTGTTTGTACATTTTTTTAAAGGTACTATTTGTAATGTGATTTCTGAGTTGTTTACATTTAGCAGACACTTTTCTCCAAAGCAACTTACTAGGGATGCTCCGATCGATCGGCGCGCCGATCGTCATCGGCCGATATGGACCCTGAACAGGTTGATCGGTGGGCTCTCAAAGTGCCGATCAGAAAAGCCGATCGCATATAAATATGTTTATATTTTTATTTTTTTACCCGAGAAGGCATTCTAGAACGCGCCACACAACAGAATATGGCGAGTATGAGAAACAAGCCAGGGCAAAACAAATCCCGAAGACACCCGTCACTCAGCTCACTGTAAGTGAAACTCTTAGACGTCCGGAGCCTTACAGCAGGGAAAGTAAAAGGTGGAGCAGGGTTCTCCCCAGACGGTGGAATAGCGGCGTTGCGCCGCTATACTCATTTTTAATGTTAGCTGCATTATAGCGGGTGTTTGTGGGCTGCTGGGGTCTTCTTGTAGTGAACAACAAGTGTCCAATGCCACAAAACCAAGCTACTAACGAGACAGTGCCGTTGTATGAACTACGGGAGCCCATGAGGAGCGATCTCCACCCCACTGAGCGATCTCTCTAAAAAGTTGATTGTGGTACATAATGATCTTGATTGTATTTATTATTTATTTTAGTACAAATGGTTTTACCACTTTAAGTGGTGCACAAGGCTAGATTGTAAATACAGGACATTGAGGATTATTATTATTATTATTATTATTATTATTATTATTCTCCCATCCATTCTGTGATCGGTGATCGGTATCGGCAGATTTATGATTCCTGTGATCGGTGATCGGATCGGCCCCCAAAAATGCTGGTCGGAGCATCCCTATAACTTACAATAATTCATACATTCATACACTGATAGCACATCAGGAGCCATTTGGGGGTGAGTATCTTGCCCAAAGATCCTTTGACATGCAGACCAGGGGAATCGAACAAGCGACCTTCAGATAACAAGACAAGCTCTATCCCTGAGCCACTGTCGCTTATAATACCCACGCTTTGGTTTTCCCAACTCATCAATAACTGATGCTTTGGGGTGGCAGTCAAGTTAGGTCAAGTTGGGATTGAGACTCAAAATCAACTTTTCATACAAATAATGGGCTACCTTTAAATTGCAAGTTGAAATACAGGACATTAGCTGACAATAGAGAAAAACAATACAAAGACAAAAGTTCAGTCAGAGAACAGGGGCATGTAGTTTTTTTCATCATCTTCTCATCAGCAAGTGGCTACCAATCATTTTGCTAAATACATTTCAATGAAACCCTTTTTTTAAAAAAAGGTAGCTTATATTCAGGAGCATGCTTAGCGACGGGCTAAGCTGCAGCGATCTGTATTAAATGGAGTACGCCAAAATCGTGAAAAACGTTCCAAATGAGACCTTTTGGGAATGGGCGGAACAGCAGGTGGCCCAAACAACATCACTGTCTGGACTAGAAGCTTTGCGTGTCCTGTTTTCTGTCATAGCTTACATGTAACAGAGCCTTTATTAAAAAAACGTCACATTTTTTTTCTCTCTGAGGATGAGTTGAGATATCACGAGAATAACCTTGTGCTTCAATACTTCATCTCAGTCACACAATGTCCACTTTAACATAACATTGAGTTCATTTTCTCACTACGCTCACGTACAGGCCAAGATCCAGAACATACATACAGCTGCGTGTTAGCCTACAGCAGTAAAAATGAGTTAGGTTTTTTTTTTTTTTTTTGCGAAATGTCCTAATTTAATATAGAATGGTGCCACTGATCGAGGAGGCTTGAGAATACCGCACTATGCAGCCTGCAATATGTAGTGCAGACAGGGTGCTTAAAAGACACGACACAGAAAACGTCTTAAATCTTGCTCCAGCAGCCTGTAATCTGAGGACGGACGGATGTCAAAGAACAAACCTCATAACCTTGTTTCTACCTGGACTTTTTACGCATTTCATCTGAAACGTTTATGTTTCATCACACGGACACCGCCAGCCTGTGAACGCATCTCTCTGGTTTGTTTGATAAATTACTAAGGGTGCAGCGAAAACGGGGCAGGTCTGGGATCAGCAGCACTTCACTGCCAGTGTGAGAATACAGGCTGCTTGTGTCGGCCCTATACTTAGTCGAGGATGTTATAGAATGAAGAATTGAACTACAATGAAGCAAACAAACGCGGGTGCAGTGTCAGTTTGGATCGCATTGTTCTCTCTCGACTAACGGGCATTCTGTGTATCCTACTGTAGCCTCAGCCAATCCAAGCTGAGTCTATGTAAAATTGAAAATAGTCTTACCTGCAGAGCCGCCATCAACATCCATATCCCCAAAATATACATTTTGAGATGTTTTAATTCCTCTCTCCAGACCTGACAGAGCCCGTGGCGCAGCGCTGGACGTCAGATTATTAAATGCCAGTAAACCCCGGCGGCATAAAGCAGCCTTCGTCTCTCCACAAACCTTCCTCCGTGTCTGTCTACGGTGCGCGACTCGGCGGATCTCGAGCCTGCCTGCGACGGACTCAATGTCGGCCCCTCCATGCGCCCTCTAGTGGACATCAGGAACACTGAGCTCGGCTACAGAGATGCAGAGATAGTCTGTTAACGAGTCTTTATGATGTCAGACAAATTATCAAGTACTCACTCAGCAACACATCAACGAATTGTTGGAGATTAATTAACTAGTCTACATAGCAGCACAACGCAAATCTCCAGATGACAGCTGTTTTTGACTCAATGTGTCAGCCAGAAAGCTGTGAAACCTGTGCCATAGAGAGAGTTGCGACACTCTCTGATGTCGCTACCAGGGCAGTCACGTGGTTCATGTAAGCAACAATAGTTCCAAAACATGTGTAGCAGCTTTAATCTGGTTGCTTTAAATTTGAAGAACACCACTCAGACCAGGAATCAGGATCTGCACATTTATTTCGCCATAATGCACCTACACGGTCAGTACACACACACAGGCTGTCAGGCTCTCTCTCGGATTCAGTGCCAGATCTTCCCAAGTTTTTCTGCCATAACACAGGAATAATCTCTTTATAAGAAAAATAAATTGCACATATGGCTCATCTTGACTTAAACTGCGCAGTCTTTCATAAAAGCACATAACAGGATTCAGATTAACAATTTTATACCATAACGCACCTATAGGAGTAGTGAGGGACACGGTCAGCACACACACACAGGCTGTCAGGCTCTCTCTCAGTCTCCTGCAGCGGGTCATAAAATATGCAAATGAGGGCAAAATCTCAGCAGTTTTCGCCGGCCAAACAAACGTGAATATATTTAGCAATGCATTAGCAATGATATTGTTACATTTATAATCAGTTTAAAACGGAGTAGGGGTGGAACGGTTCACAAAATCCACGGTTCGTTTCATATCATGGTTTTGTGGTCACGGTTTTCAGTTCGGTTCGGTATAGGCTGATCGTTAGGAAAATCAATTATATCTTGTATAGTCAGGTTAAAACTGAGAGAATGAGGCAGTCTCACATTTGATACATCATTGTGACAGTCTGAGGTAAAAAGTAGGTAGATTCTGGCACTGCAAGAGAGCAGACATTGCTAGTTCCAACATGCTTTTTATTTATTTAGCAAAGAAAGTTATGTTTAACAAATTCTAAGAACAAATAGTTATTCACTGTCACTAATTTAATGTAATGGGCAGTCACAGTCAGGAAACTTTCAGTAGCCCTGGAGGTCCATCCATCACTAGTAAGTGCTACATAGGCTATGTTAGACGATTCCTCGTCGTGTCTCTTCAGAAAGTGCGGGAATTACCGTGCTGCTGAAGTGTTTGCGGGAGGGGATTTTATTTTATATGTAGTGGCTCGAGTGTTTTAATCATACAATAAAATCCCGCACCCTCCACCACAGCAAAAGGCTGCATATCTTAGGCTATGAAACACCACTCCTTTCCTTATGCATTTTGCCCTGTCTGACTCGTCACTGTAAGGCTGTTTAAAAGCTGCAGGGAGTAGAAGTTGTCCTGTCGACTCTCTCCCTTTCCTCCTTGAGCTGCCAGTTGTTTCACTGGGATGATGTCTTTGCAGATGAGCTGCCTCTTAGTTGTGTTACTGTTAGCATAAACAACACATGTTGCATAATGCTTGCACACTGTCGCACTTTTGTCAACAACTGGTGCATTTTCTAGCTCCGATTCTTTTCCACTCGCCATGCCCACAAACGTCTCCACAGCTGACCCAAAGATACTCTATTACTATCTGCTACACCGCTTCGCTTCTTCTTCTCGTTTACTGGCAGTTGGCATCCAGCTCAGTACAGCCACCTGCGGCTCTGGAGTGTACACGCTTCGCCTCATTAGTATGAGAAAAAGAAGTTGCGCGTGCCTATGAATCAAACGGTACACACGCGTCCCGAACCGTGACAAGCGTACCGAACGGGACAGATTTTTTAAATGAACCGTTCCACCCCTAAAACGGAGTAAATTATGCTAATTTAGCCAAAAGACAGAGAGCATCGTCTTACCAGTGCAAGATCTTCCCAAGTTTTCCCAGCATTGTTATAGCCCCGGATGTTTTGGGAATAGCCCCGGATCTCTGTGCCTTGAAAAAAAAAAAAAAATCAAATATAATTGCCTAATGGTGAAAGGTTTTTATGTGGTTGCATGTAGAACGGCCAGCAGCCACAAATGCGACATTGTCGCCATGCGCAAATTGCGCAGAAGCTGGCCTGGCTTTCCTCATGGCATATATGGGCAGAATAAGTCAGAGTCAGAATAATTTTTTGCAATTCAACATCAGTGTCAAAGACTGTTTGAAGGATGAAGTAGGTGACTGGATCAGGATTTAGGAGTTCGACTATCTACTGTGGGGTGTCGTCGATAAGGACACGGTAGGCAGGTATACGTTTAATAACATTTATTCAGGTTCCCGAGAAGCACAGAGGATGTACAGGTAGGTATGGTTGCTGAAAACAAAATACAAGGAATGGAATATCAGTAATTTGCACTAATAAACTAATAAACTGATGCATAATATGTTGTATGCAATGAAGAAAGAAATAAATGGAAACAAATTACAACCTAGGCAGAAATAGGTATCTCACAGAAAATATTATCGGAACGTTACAGGAAAAATACAGGAATACTACAGGTATATTACTGAAACATTGCCAAAGTAACATAAATATATACAAATGATCCATCAATGATAGATAAATTCAACTTACATTCTTCATGAACGCATACAGGCTGTTACTCTGTCAGGTGGAGAGTCAAACTGACTCCTATGGAGAACATGTGGGATTAAGCCCCTCTATAGGTGACCGAACTATGCCTGAATGAAAATAAACAATTAAAGAGACAGTACCACTGGTAGTCTCCAGGGGGCGCTGAGAGATACTGCAGTGACCAAGTCACACTTTCGTACAGCTGCCCCCAAATTTAGGATAAATTTGTCCATAAGAAAGGGTGACTAATCAAGGGCAGTACTTGTTGCTTCCGGGAGAGGAGGAAGCTCAACAAGACGTGTGACAGGCCGAGTGTAGGTTCGGTCTCTCGTCCTCACTTCTGCCACTCGAATCTGTCCATCGCTGCCAGGGTAGACCCGATCAATCTTACCAACTGGCCACAGAGCCCTGGGCAGTTGAGGGTCTACGATCATTTCGTTTGGTTTGGAGTGTCCCTCTGCCATCTCTGCCTGGATTGTAGGGATGGCAAGTAGTCCTTCGTGAACCGGGCCAGAATTGGTCAGCGAGGACCTCACTGTGTCGCCATTGACGCCGGCCAAGAAGCTCAGTATCTGCATACACCACTTGGGGTAAGGAAGGGTTTGGCCGCCCTATTAGAAGAATGTTCGGAGTGATGGGGTCTGGGTCAGAGATGTCAGCAGAGGTGTACCCAAGTGGCTTCGAATTGAGAATACCCTCAATTTCCACCAGTATGGTCCTGGCTAAGGAGATCCAGATACACTGCTCTGGTGGTGAGGCATTTGAAAATAATGCCCCACCTCTTCTCTGTTCTGCGGCCGAGTTTCACCGCGTAGGGGCCGAAACAATCTGCTCCTGATGAATAGAACGCTGGCTTGTGAAGGCGGAGTCGAGCAGGTGGCAAGTCTGCCATTTTAGGGGTTTTGACCTTGGCCCGCCATAGTTGGCATTCGAAGCATCCATGTTGGTACTGTCGAATAGCTTGCCTTCCCCTCAACACCCAATGCTTCCTTCGCATTTCGGAGAAGACCCTTTCGGGGCCTGGATGACACAACTTCTCATCAACATCCTGGATGAAGAGCTTCGTAACTGGATGTTTGGGCTCCAGGACAATGGGATGTACAGAAACTGTATCAAGCTGGTGAGCCTGTCGTAAGCGTCCTCCTACTCTGATTAGCTGAAAAGTGCTGTCCAGTTCAGGAGCAAGACAAATAAGCCTACTGTTAGAGGGCACGGGCTTGCCTGCCTTTAAGCAGATAATCTCCTCCTTGAAGTTGTGCAACTGCGCTTGCTGCAGGATGACCCTCTCAGCTTCTCGAAAATCCTCCGCAGTAGGAGAACTAGAAGGATCCGCGGCCCCGTGAATGACTCGCGCTGTGGCTTCTAACAAGGTTTGGAAGAAAGTGAACCGGCTGGCTTCTGGATACGCTGGAGTCGTAGTGGTCTGGGTCAGACCACAGAAGACTGATTTGCGGAGTTCCTCCTTGTGATCCGCTTCTTCACCCGTGGGTTTCTGGGGCCACTGCGCAGGAGGCTGTTGCAAGAACAGTGGTCCATCATGCCACCTGTTTGGGGGGCTCAAAGCTAGGAGGGATTTGCCTCGGGTTAGGTCGTCCGCTGGGTTGGTAGCTGAATCGACGTAACCCCAGGTGCACTGCGAGGTGGGCTCCTGTATTTCTGCTATCCTGGTTCCTACAAATACCTTATACCTGCAGGAGTCAGAGTTGATCCAGAGCAAGACAGTGGTTGAGTCTGACCAGAGAAAGGTGCTCTCTATAGGCAAGGTGAGTTCTCCATGTAGGATGTGAGCCAACTGAGCTCCACTAAGGGCTGCACTAAGCTCTAGCCTGGGCATAGATAGTTGGCGTTTTGGAGCCACTTTGGAACGTGCCATCAGGAATGAGACTGAAACTTGACCACTCGCGTCTTGGCAGCAGAGGTAAGCGACAGAACCATAGGCGCTTTCTGAGGCATCACAGAAAACATGGAGTTGTCTACTGCTTTTCTCCGATCCATGATGTCAAGGCAGGATGATCTTCGATAGATCCTGCAATTCTGCTTCCCAGCAGTTCCATTCATACAACAAGGTGTCAGGGAGAAGGGGGTCATCCCATCCACGGTCTTTGTCCCAAAAGCGCTGGATCAGTATTTTGGCACGGGTGGTATAGGGGGTAATATAACCTAGTGGGTCATATTGGCTTGCTAGCACCCGATAAATGTTGCACATGGTGGGTTGGTCATAACTGACAGGATGATGACGGTAGGTCAGGGTGTCCGATTCACAGTGCCAGCAGAGACCAAGAGTCAGCTCTTTAGGATCAGTCTTATTCTGAGAGAGCCACAGTTCACTACTGTCGGACCTCGCTTCCTTTGGGAGGTGGCTGATCACTGTGGGTATGTTGCTGGCCCATTGCCGAAGATCAAAACCTCCTGTAGCAAGTAGTGCCCTCAGCTTGTCAAGGGGGTGGCGTGCAGCATCGGTATTAGGGAAGCTCTGTAAACAATTATCGACATAAAAACACTTCTCTACTGAGAAGCGGACATCCTCGTCTGGTCGACTGTTATCAATGACATGTTTCTGTACCGCGTAGGTAGCACAACATGGGCTGCACGTTGTCCCGAAGGGGACTACCTGCCACTCATATGTGCTTGGGGGCTGTTCCTTCTTGAGGTCTCGCCAGAGGAAACGCAGGAGGGGTCTGTCCTCTGGCAACAGGCGGACCTGGTGAAACATCCCCTTAATGTCACCACTGATGCCAACGGGATGCTCCCAGAACCATAACAGGACCCCAAGGAGGGAGGAGCTTAAGGTAGGTCCTGGAAGCAATAGTGCATTCAAACACTGGCCCTTCCACTGGAATGAACAGTCGAATACCACACGATTCTTACCATTGTGCTGTACCATGTGATGTGGTATGTACCACGTCTCTTTGACATCTTCTTCAGATCCTGGTGGTAACTTGCGGGCATAACCGGAGGTTTCTAGCTTGTGAATCTCGGCGATGTAAGCCACAGCCTGCTCCGGGTTCTTGGCTAGTTTGGCTTCGGTGCTGCGGAGCCTTGCCATTACTGCTTCTTTAGGGGCCTTCGGGGGGGGGCTATTTTTTACACGATGCAAAGGGGTAGCATAACGGGCTACTCCATCCACTGTCACCCTGCAGGTCTTGGCGTCAAGGAGGGAAATGGCCTCATGATCCTGCTTGGACCTGGTGATGGTCTTCTCATGGCGATGTGGTAGCGTGTCAAGCTGCCACAACCTCTCTACGTTGCACAACAACTCAGTGGAGGGAGAACTAAAACTTAGGTGGTAACAGTGTTGTGTGGCTTGGTTGTCTCCTATATCCCCAGCTGGGCCTTGCAGAGTCCATCCCAGTCTTGTCTTAACCGCTGCAGGACCACCCGGAGGCCCTCTGCGAATGGCCTCAACAGGAGTGATAAGGTGAGTATTGTCAGCCCCAACGAGGAGAAGAGGCTGAGCGCTCTCAAGGTGTTGGAGAGGGAGGCCTCGGAGGTGTCTATATCTCTTCTGAAGAGCAGCGATTGGGTGAGAACTATGAGACAAAGTCAATCCATCTGCCTTTAAAGCATTGTTTATCCTATACTTCTGGCGTGGTTTCTCAGCAGAAGAGATCTGGAAGGACACGGAGGATCCAGGTAGGAAGGAAACATCCTGTCGGACGGTTCTTAGTTTCAGCTCTTCGTGCTTTCCCTGGAGTTTGAGCTCGTTAGTAGCTGCTGGGAGGAGGATGGTCCTCTCCGATCCATCAACCAAGACTGCATATGTCTCAAGCGACTGATCTCCATTGTGCAGGATGACCTTACTGACCTTGAGGAGAACACTACCACCAGTGGTTGCTCTGTCTAAATAGTACAGTCTAGTAGCGGCTTCATCTTGTGGAGAGGTCATAGCAGAAGACTGCGCTAGTTCTGAGGTAGGTGCTGCATTGGACGCTGGTGAGGTGGTCCTCTTTTGGCGTTGGTTGACCTCATGCAGGGCTCTAAGGTGCTTACCGTTACAGAGTGAGCAGGTCTTCTTCAGGTCACATTGCGCTGCTTGATGAGATCTGCAGCACCTCCAGCAACGGTTGTTGGACTTAATCCATTGCACCACTTGCTCCTTTGTGAGTTTCTGAGACACTGAGTTAAGAAGTGATCTGTCTTCTGACAGTAAGGGCAATAACATTTACGAGGCGGCTTGGGATCTAAGTTAGAGTCGGCACTCAACTCGGACTTGGCCTGGGTAGGTTTCTTCTCCCTACCATGTAACACAGTAGTAGGACTACCTGTGGACTTGGTAGTTCTAGGTCTATCTCTCTGGCTGGTAATAAGGCGCTCTCTTCTTGGTTCACATCGGACCTCCTGTGGCAGCCAGGTGGGGAAATCGAGAAGGCTATAAGACAAGGCTCGTTGCTTTAAAATCATAATGTACCTCTTGAATTTGCGGTAGTGTTCAGCAGGGAGCTTCTCGAGCAAGCGTTCAACATGTGACCCACAAGCGAGCTCAGCAGCACCTTCCTGGTCGAGCGTTTGCAGCAGTCCAACTAGGGAATGCACTCGGAGAGCGAAGTTATCAAAGGCAACACCATCTCCCTGGCGAATGTTGGGTAGCTCCATGATAGCCTTGATCTCTTTCTTGGCTAGCTGCCGAGGCTGTCCATATCTCTCATCGAGCGCTTGCATTGCACAGGTGAAAGGATTGAGGGCATTGGTGTAGGCTAGCGCCAGGCGTCGGGCAGCGTCTACTTTAAGATGATCTAGCAGCAGATGGTACTTGTAGTGCTCTGATTTGTCTGGGTGTATCAAATTCGCCAAGGCCATCTTCAGCATCATGTACTGGGTCTCATCTTCCTTTGTCAGGTTAGGAAAGGAGGGACCCTCTATTTTCCCATGTCTGTAAGGTCTGGCAGGTGGATATGAATAGACAGCTGGAGAGGGGCCGATATCAGACTGTTGTGGCTGACTATACAGATCAGCAGCATGATGAGGCCGAGAGGAAGGATAGTGCCACGTTGGTACTGGATGGCTATAGAGCTGTTGAGCTGCCTCGTAAGAAGTGGGTGGAGGAGGCCTCGGAGGAGAAAGAGACACATAGTGGGAGCTACACCTTGACGACATGGATCGGTGAACTGGAGGTGGAGAGTTGAAACTAAGGAGGTGTTCAGCTCGGCGACTCAAATCATCTACAGACAGACTGTTATAGGAGGGTTCAGGAGGTGAAGACTGCAGTGGACCATTCAAGGCTGTGTGCCCAGAATATACAGGGGGAACACCAATGACTGATGGATTGCTCTGTTCTAGTACTTCTCGCTGTGTGGCAACGTTAGGAGCTGCTGGTAGGTAAGGTTGCAGTCCATCACTCTGAGGTGCTGGTGTACTCGTTGATACCCTGGATCCAAGGTGAAGGGAGGTAGCTGAACTCATCAGCGTGTTCTGTTGCTCCAACTGCTCTATCTGTTTTCTTGCAGTTTCGGCCAGCATCCGATTTGTGTCACTCTGCCGTTTTACGGTTTCTAGTAAAGATTTAATCAGGTCATCCTTACTATCTCCCCTGAAGGAGCTTGAATGAGCAGGACTGGGAGGGGAAGAGGCATGGATGCTGGAGCGGGTAGAATACATGAGGTCTTCTTCCTGTGAGCTTGGCCTGGTTTGCTCAATAGGGGAGTCTGTCAAGGAGTCATCCAAATAAACTGGCAGAATAGACTTCCACTGGGAACGTCTAGGGGATGCTGGGGCTGATACTGAATCCATGATCCACAGGAAATAGTCAACATCCAGCTCGAAGAACCATGTCAAGGACTGTTTGAAGGATGAAGTAGGTGACTAGATCAGGATTTAGGAGTTCGACTATCTACTGTGGGGTGTCGATAAGGACACGGTAGGCAAGTATACGTTTAATAACGTTTATTCAGGTTCCCGAGAAGCACAGAGGATGTACAGGTAGGTATGGTTGCTGAAAACAAAATACAAGGAATGGAATATCAGTAATTTGCACTAATAAACTAATAAACTGATGCATAATATGTTGTATGCAATGAAGAAAGAAATAAATGGAAATAAATTACAACCTAGGCAGAAATAGGTATCTCACAGAAAATATTATCGGAACGTTACAGGAAAAATACAGGAATACTACAGGCATATTACTGAAACATTGCCAAAGTAACATAAATATATACAAATAATCCATCAATGATAGATAAATTCAACTTACATTCTTCATGAACGCATACAGGCTGTTACTCTATCAGGTGGAGAGTCAAACTGACTCCTATGGAGAACATGTGGGATTAAGCCCCTCTATAGGTGACCGAACTATGCCTGAATAAAAATAACCAATTAAAGAGACAGTACCACTGGTAGCCTCCAGGGGGCGCTGAGAGATACTGCAGTGACCTAGTCACACTTTCGTACAATCAGTGTTATTCTTCCTCCCTACTGTTTAGTGCCATTGCAGCGTTTATAGCAGGGATGGAAATTAAGCCCGCCACCCGCCAAATGCGGGTGAATTTGTGTGCCGGCGGGTGAATTGAATCAGTTTACCAGGTTAAATCCAGTCAGATCTGATCCAATTAATCTCAATGATCGATATCTTGGTTAAGGTATAACAGCACGCTTTCCACGACCCAAGAGTTAGATCGGGTCAAATTATATGTTTCTGATTGGACCAAAGTGTCAGTTGGACTTCAGAAGGGCCAGAATTCAACATTACAATAAGTTCAACATACTATAACGGCCGTAAGCGGTCATTGGGACCGCTGGATTTAATCCCTATAATGTCTCATGTAAATACCCAGCTGAGTGATGAATGCATTCATTGTGTCATTTTAACAAGTTTAGTTGGGGGTGGGACTAGATAAGCTTTGGCTTCTCCCGCTTTTCTCTTTCGGCCATGTGTATTATTCGAACAATGATGAAATGTGATGATGATGAATTGACATGCCCGAAATAAACAACATAAATAAATAAATAAATAAATAAATAAATAAATAAATAAATAAATAAATTATAGCCTAAATGTATCGATATCATAGTAAACCGTAATTTTTGCTGTTTACACAAGATTTTAATAGAGAAAACTCAGAACAAGAAAATTAAGTTATTTGATTATGAAACATTTTATTTTAACACTTAATATATAATAAAACAAATGATACTAATTGAAAAGCTGGAAACGAGTTGATCTAAAACAAAAAAAAGAGCCGTTTCGATCACTTTGAGCACTCCTTGAATAAGATGCGGGCATTGATCCCAGCCAGGTTGAGGATGTTATAGAAGACCGCCACTGGCCATCTTCGCTGACACAGACACGAAGGCAGTGCCGGTCCGAAAGAGCTTCAAACGGAACCAAACATCGGACACTTGAAATGCCACAACCCCGTGTGCGGTAACTGTGTGAGGAGAGCGGATATAATCTGCGGAGATGTGACCAGTGATCACAACGGCTCTTTGTTGGCTTTAGATCAGCTCGTTTCCAGCATTTTGGATTATTATATTATTGTTTTATTATATATTATTAAGTGTTAAAATAAAATGTTTCATAGTCAAATAAGTTACTTTTAATTGTTAGTTTTCTTGTTCTGAGTTTTCTCTATTAAAATCTTGTGTAAACATGCAATAATTGCGGTTTACTATGTGCGATGATGTGAATATTGATAAATGTATAATTAAACTTGTTAACATGTTCATTTTGGGGTTATTTCGTTTTTTTTTTAAAATATCATGACACAATGAATGCATTCATCACTCAGTTGGGTACTTACATGACAGATTATAGAGTTTAAATCTAGCGGTCCACATGACTGCTTACGCCGTTCTAGTAGTGTTGAATTCTGGCCCTTCTGAAGTCCAACTGACACTTTGGTCACGGGGGGATCCGTTGTGTGACAGCGGAGAGTCAGCAGCTGGATTTTGCGTCCATGGTCAGTAGTATTAGTAGGTGTATAGGCAAACAAACAAACAACAACCACCCCCACCATTATTCATTGTATTATTACATTTTTGGGAAGTTATTACAATAAAGATTTTCATGTCCCCACAAATAAATCATTGCAAACGTAATAGTTATTACATGTGTAGGAAATAGCATGTTAGTTTGTAGTAGGCAGCGGCTCTTACGGTTGTGGAAAATGTATTACATTTGTGGGTTTATTACATTAAATGCTGCAGATTTTTATTATGTTTGTGGGTTTATTGACAATATTAAATGACGATGTTTGTCTCTAAATACCATACAAAGCCTCCTGTAGGCCTGATGCAGATAGACAATGAAGCCAAGAAATTCTAATCGGGAATGTTCTACCTGCTCTTATATGCCACAAGTCACGTATTCAGCACGAGCACAACATGTATGTAATACCATGCAGCGACACAAACAACAATGGAGGGAGGAGAGAGATGCGCGTTTTTCTAGCTTGAAATACAGTCATTATTTTGAGTTCCTGTCAGCTAAAGATGAGAATATTAAGGTTTGTTGTTTACTCTGTGCTGGCGACAAAGTACTATCAAGCTTTGAAGGAGTTTAAAGGAGTAATCAGTAATCAGTAATCAGACTACTTTTTCAAGGTAACTGAGGCAACACTGTGCGGGGCCAAAGCCCCAGATGTTTTGCACTCCTAGCGACGCCCCTGCTGTTAATTAAAGTCCCTCCATGCTACAACAGGTGACACAGAACCATAAAGAAACTTAATTTGATTTAACACTGTTTTTCACAGAAACATGGACATAAGGAACGTGGTGAATATTACACACGTATGGGCAACGTTAGCATAGCTTGTTACTACTTCTTAACATACATCACTTTGTGCAATATAAATGTCTCCCAACAAAAGGGAAAGTGGCATAAAGAAGCTGGCCAGACTTCTAATATTCACTTGCTAAAGAAAGTGCCTTTTACACAATCTAATACTGATGACTAAACAACTGTTACTCTTACTTGAACTCACCCAGACTGCACATTCGCAGCGAACTTAAGATTACTCGGGTGACATGACAACTGAGTGTCACCTACATGAACATAGTCTTTGCAAACTCACTGACCAAATTGTTTACTTGTGCGTTTTTCTGAATCATGTTCTGGATCAACCTGTTAACTGGCCTTACAATCCTGCCTACTCTTGTCCTGGTGTGGCTCACTGAGCTACTTGGTGGCAGCCTGTCTGGTTCTAAAACTGCCCTGTTGGTGTTTTCTCAGGCTGTTTGACTCCCTGGTTTTTACTGTTCTCCACTGTTCTCAGTCCCCGCTTCACTGCCGTTGCTTCCGTCTATTACAGTGTGGAGTCCTGACTCATCTCTGGCATTGTCACCAGCCATAACATCTGGTTCAGTAGCACAACAAACACCATCACTTGTCTGTGGCTCCGGAACAACTGAGCCAGGGTTATCAGGGAGCACTTGAGGGGGGTCTGGAGGTGTATGCTGTCTCTCCGGAGAGTCTTCCAAGGAAGCTGTCTCTGCTACCCAGCTGGCAGTGCGTTCTGACCGGTCAAACTCAGATTCAGTCACCAGGCTTCAGAGACAGTCCAGCTCTCTCTCTTCTTGACGGCCGTCTCCCACATGTGACAAACGGGATGACCTGTGACAGTGTGGCATCTGTTCTCCGTTCATCTTGGAGCTCTTGAAGCGAGAAGACAGGGAGAGCACTCTGACCGGGTGGGACTAGCCTCTCCAAGTCTTGAGCGAGCCAAGAGACCACTCTTTGTTTGGAACCATGATCCCACTCAACATGGTCCGCCAAGACTGCTGACATCTCGCCATCAGTCAGAGAACAATGTTCCAAGTCTTCTGGCAAAAGTGGGCACTCAACACTCTGGTGGTTGGTACTTACTCTAAATAACTCCTGGACCATACCTTGTTGGACCTGTTGCGACTCCTCCAGTAGTACCTCATATGGCTCTTCCATGAGCCTCTGGCCAACGCGACTTTGGACAAAAGGACGCCTGCTCAGAGCATCAGCCATAACTTTCTTATTACCGGGTATGTACTTGATGCTGAAGTTATATGGTGACAACTTGGACACCCATCTTTGCTCACATGCATCGAGTTTGGGTTTTGTGAGAATATATGTCAGGGGGTTATTGTCTCTCCAAACAGTGAAGGTGTGTCCTTTCAGCCAATTCAGCCAGAAACTCTAAGCGGTGTGCAGCGATGGGGCATGCCTTACTTTCACCCTCTTGAACCTGAGATAATACGGCACCCAAACCATCCTGTGAAGCATCCGTAGATAGAATGAATGGTCGGCTGAAATTGGGATGTGCAAGCACGACAGACTCCAGGAGTTTTCAACTGTTAAAATTAGCTGTGATGTTCCTCTCTCCAATCACTTGGGTGTAACTTCCTGAATGTAGCAGCACCTGGTGCATTTCCTCTCTTCCCTTCGACGAAGCGGTGCAAACAGTGGCTTGGCTATTCGGGAGCAGTCCTGTATAAACTGCTGATAGTACATGACCATGCCCAAGAATGACTGGATCCTCTTCTGAGAAGGCGTAACACCATCCTCCATCATAAGATCAGATTCCATCATTGAAGCAATAGCCTTCACCTCACCAGGGTCAGTTGACACACCGCTTTCATCCACAACGTGTCCCAAAAACTTTACACTTCTCCTGAGTAGCTGACATTTTTTGGGGGCCAACTTTAATCCATGAGTACGCAGCCTGCTAAAAACTGTCTCAAGCCTCCTGAGGGCTTCAGCTTCATTAGGGGCATACATGAGCACATCATCAAAATAGCAGAGTAGGGTCATCGAGTTCTGGTCACCGAATATGCCCATCATGAGGCGCATGAAACTTGCAGGGCTATTACACAGACCCTGAGGAAGCCTATTGAACTCATAGAGCCCCATAGGTGTGGTGAAGGCTGTCAACTTTTTGTCTTCCTCTGCCATGGCGATGTTATAAAAGCCAGAGGTAAGATCCATGGCACTGAATATGGCACTACCTCCGAGAGCTGCCAGACAGTCTGATTGATGGGGCAAAGGATGTGCATCCTTGATTGTCCGTGCATTCATCCAACGGTAATCCACACATATCCTGAGATCCCCATTCTTCTTCCACACAAGCACTATGGGGGATGCCCACTCACTGTTGGACTTGCGAATGATCTCACGTTCCTCCATCTCTGTAAGAACCTGTCGGAGCTTGTGGTAGTGTGCTGGTGGAACACGCCGGTATGGGAGTCTGAATGGCCGCTCGTCTGACAAATGGATACGGGGGAAAAAATCCTTAGCCAGTCCACAATCAAGCTTGCTCCTTGAGAAGTCATCCTCATACTTGTGGATGGATCAGCTGCAGTAATTGTGACTTCCAGAGGTCTGACAGTTCACATGAATCAATATCTAGATCATCCAATCCCAGGCTATGTAAGCTGTCACAAAAGCTGGAACAAGGAGAGGGGATTGGACCACTTTCTGCAATTCTGCACTTTGATTTTTGCAGCTGCCTTCTGCTCTGGGGACGTATCCAGATCCTCAATGGCTATGCAGTTGGACACATCTGCTACTTTGGTGTGACGCTTTAAGGTGACAGCTTTGTCAGACGTATTGAGGATCCTGACTGGAATCCATCTGTCACCATTCATAGAACTTACAGACCTGCAGACTATGATGTTTTTTTTGTGTGTTTGTGTTCTTGATGGTTCAACTACTATGGCACTGTCTTCAGAAAGGGGTGAGGATGCAGGTAGCTTGCCCCAGACCAGGTTCTTGCTCTGGCATTGTATCACCCTTCCATCTGTTGATGCCTGCCAACATGTTAAGAAATTGTACTACCTCGGGTACATTTGCAGACTCAGTTTTGTTCAGAACTTGCCAGAAGTGAGGAGACTGTTTGAACTGCTTCAAGAGGTGTTTAATGGCATTTGTGCCCAAGATCAGTTGATCCTTCTGCCCAGGAACCATTAAGGCAGGTACACTGAACATGCACCCGTACACTTCCATCTTCGGATGGTGAATACATTTGGGCTTGACTTGAATTCCACCACAACCAACGAGTACAATATCAGTGCAGACAGTGCTAGGTTCTGATGCTAATCCAACATCCTTAAGCATCTATTCAGCCTCTTCACTAATGGTGCAGGCCATGGAGCCAGTATCAAGTAGGGCTTGCAATGAAACTTTATTGTCTACCTGTGCGTTAGTGTAGAACAGACTTAAACTTTATCAAGTTTGGTTATGTTCTGGAACAGAACAACAGCACCAGGTGGGGCAGACTTAAGGCTTTCTGCATAAGCAGACTGTATGTCTTCACTAGAGTTGAGGGTCTCACCACTGTCGCTCACTCTGTGCCCTCCTAAGTGTAAGTGGCTTAGTTTCCCTGATTGGGTGAGCTGTCGTCATGCTGGGCAGTGGTTTTAGAACAGTCTTTTTTCTGATGCCCCACTTCCTGGCAACCTAGACATCTCCTTTCTCTCATGCAGTGTGTGTGTCGAGTGAGAGCTGTTGCCACAGAATTGGCATGGGGTAAAATGAGCTGAAGGGGGAACTGGGGTTTAGCAGTATGAACAGGCTGGCTGGTACACTCTAGCACTCTTTCTAAAGCACTCTATTCTGAAGCAGCCGCTTCATTTGACTTTGTTTGGATTAATTGGAGTCAACTTAGACGTGTTCATTTGGGCATAGTCAGTTTCAGGTTCTGGAGAACCAATAGCTGTAGCTACTTGGAGGGCATGTACTCTGGTTGTGTTTGCGTTTGTTTTCTTTACGTGGCACTCTTGCTGGTGTTTGTCAATAGCCTCCTCCACTTCTGTGAGTGACCACTTGCTTGTTGGCTTACACTTGAAAACACAGGCAAGGCCAGGATCTGAACAGCTCCTGATGAACATCATGGCTATTTCTGCATCCATATTATCCATTTTGCTCCCCTGGAGTCGCAAGTGTCTGTCAGCTGCTTCAGCAGCTCTATTCAGTCTGACCCAGTAATCTACTGGTGTCTCCTTCGCTGTTGGTTGTGTGGCGTAGAAATGAGCGAGTGGTAAACAGGACCCAGGGCTCTTGCTAAAATAGAGTCTCAATATACTATAGATTGTCTCAGGATTAAAAACTGTGCTAGATGTCGAACTGCTTTTCAGTCCTACTTTGACAATACTTTTTTGCCCTGCCAAGAAGGTGGCTCAGGATCTCATCTCCTCGTTCATCGTTTGACAGGTTCCTCTTGTGCAGATACACCTCCATCATATCAATCCACTCCTGTATGGAGTATTTGTCATTTCCATCACCACGAAACATGGGAGGCTCCTTGATGTCGGGCTGACTGGCTACTAAGCAGCTAGCTATGGATTCACCTATCTGGTTGCTTAACTCACCAATGAGGTCATGCAGCTGTTGGGTGGTGTTCTCACTGCTAACTGCAGGAGCAGAGAACTAAGGCTCAAGTGGGGGAATGTCAGGGTTGTCGTCTGAATACTCACTAGCTAGCACTGCAGTTCTATTCCAGACTTCTCTATCTGTGTTAAACAAACCCCTACCCCTCCCAATAATGGGAGTAAAAACATCAAAAGTGTCCTAACTTCTGCCTGCCATATCTCACATATCACATGGACATACAGTATACAGTTATAGGAAGCAAAACAAAGGTAAACAGTGTTAAAGGTTCCACAGAAAGTTACAACATATACTGATATTCCTGATTCCTTTTGTAGAGTATGTGTATATATATATATATATATATATATATATATATATATATATATATATATATGTATATATGTATATATATATATATATATATATATATATATATATATATATATATATATATATATGTGTGTGTGTACACAGAATACCAACAACCACTTTAGCAGGCAACGATATCCACAGGTCTACCAACTTGGCATCCCAGACGTCACAAGCACACAGCTGAACCTCGGCGATCGGCAGCGGCTGACCAATGGATCCAGGTCACAGCACCAGTTTTATGTATCAGCTTTACAGTTTTTTTCAATTGCTTAAGCACGATTTCGAATAGAGGGTCAGGTTTTTCAAACCACTACACACAATTAGCACAACCATACACACAATTAGCAGAACACCTCACATCCTTTGCAAAATGAAACACTCTTGTAAAAACTATACACTACTTTATAAAAATGATATTTTGTTACCATATGAAAACACACACGTTTCATATGACTTAGTTCTGTCTGAACCAGTTACACACTGCTGCGCTTAACCTAAAACACTTTTAGCAATTCTACTCCTCAGTTATTTGAGTAATGTAAGTGAAGTACACAGAGAAAGTGCAAATATACAATACTAAAAATTCACCAAATACAACACAAGACCAATGCTGAAGAGTGATGAAAATATAATTTATTTATCTAAAATCAGTCAAAATTTCAACAAAAGATGTCCATGCTACAACAGTACTGTGCATAACACCAAAAAAAAAAAAAAATCCAGCAGGGAAAATATTATGGATTATCTCTTCACCGAGCTGGATCAGGCCAGAGAATTTCATCGACATCACAGGCGATATCTTCATTACCAAGACAACGAGGGAAGAACCGCCGTGCATGTTGAATCCATCCTTGTATGGCTATGGCGTCAATTTGGTCACAGGCCTCCTCCATGGCCTCAATGAGGGGCACTTGAGCCTGGGGCTGCAGATCATACACCTTCCACCGCCACGTTGAGAAGAACTCCTCGATTGGATTGAGAAATGGAGAGTATGGTGGAAGGTATAGCACAGAAAATTGAGGATTGTGCTGAAACCAGTTGTGGACCTGTGCAGAGTGGTGGAATGATACATTGTCCCAGATGACAATGTATTGCATCTGTTGTATTCGGTTCACTGTGAGAATGTTGTGCAGAAATGTCAGAATGTGAGCTGTGTTATAAGGGCCCATATTGGCATGACGGAGGAGGACCCCATTCTGTGTAATGGCAGCACAGAGGGTGATGTTACCCCCACGCTGTCCTGGGACGTTGATTATAGCCCTGTGGCCAATGATGTTTCTGCCTCTCCTTCTTGATTTTGTGAGGTTAAACCCTGCCTCATCGATGTAGATAAACTCGTGTGGGATTTCTTCAGCATCCATCTGTAAAACTCTCTGTAATACAGAGAAAGACAAGATTGTGTAGTTTAGCATGGATCTAATACACAGTAAATTTAGCTTGCAGTGTGTAACATCACAGTGCTAAAGTGAACAATACATACCTCCACATATGCATGCCGCAGTTGTTTGACCCTCTCCGAATTCCGCTCAAAAGGCACTCGATACAATTGTTTCATTTGAAGTTGATTTTTTTCAGGATGTGTGCCATTGTTGAGAGAGAGACCTAATGAACATTATTGAAAATGCCATCATTGCCAGTGATGTTGACTTGAATTTCTCTGAGAGTTATTGCATTATTGGCCAGAACCATGTTTATGATTGCTCTTTCTTGTTCTTGTGTAAAAATAGGCCCCCTCCCTCCTTGTCGTTCTCGTCCCTGAATCCTATACATAGATCTCACAGGAACCAGTATGAACAGTGCTGATATGGTACATACTAAGCAGTTGATTACTTTTGTAGAAAGATTTGTTTTTACCTGTTTTCTTGGCGAAATGTCCTGATCACAGATGCCACTGTATATCTGCTAAGATTTGGCTGAACTCTCAGTCCAGCCTCCCTCAGCGTCAGTCCATGGTTCACCACATGGTCAACTAATGTTGCCTGAATTTCATTTGATAAATTTGGTCCTCTCCTTCTTAGGGCATGTATTCCTGCTTCCGGTCTTCCTCTGCCTCTGCCTCATCCTCATCCTCTTCCTCTTCCTCTTCCTCTACCTCCACCTCGGCCTTGACCTCTGGTATGGCCTCTGCCTTCACCTCCTTCTCCTTCTCTTTGAATTCCTCCTCTCATTCTTACTCTTCCTCGTCTTTCCGTTCCATTGTGGTAGAAGACAGGTGAACTCACCTGCTGCCTTTTTGTAGTGCTTGAACCTGATTGGTGTGTCTACAATTAAGCAATCATGTGTTGGTGCACCTGAGTGTTGTGTTTAACCAATTAGATAATGAGTATGGTCATTTGAAAGTCAGTGCTTTGGAATTTGCAAGGAAGTGACATCATGATATGCATCTGTGTCTAATGTATACAAGTGGGTTTAGTGTTTTGCAATTTACTGTGTGCAGTCATTTGAAAAAAGTGTGAAGCTGACATTGTGCTTATAGTTGTGCTAATCTGGTCCGGAGTTTTGCTCCTTGAGTGTAAGGTTTTTATAATTGTGTACGACTTTTGATTTTAGTGTTTATGCAATCCAAAAAAACTGTAATCTGGTTGATTTTAACTTGAAGAACACCATTCAAACCAGGAATTAGGATCTGCACATTTATTTCGCCATAATGCAGCTATAGGAGGAGTGAGGAGTGCTTTTAATTTGAAGAACACCACTCAGACCAGAAATCAGGATCTGCACATTTATTTCGTCATAATGCACCTATCCACCTGTTTCCTCCGAAGCCTATGGGGGCTTCCATAACAGATAACTACTTCCGCCCGGTGGTTTCCTGTTTCTGGTTGCCTGCAATTGCATGACGGACGGCTGCTGCCAAGCTAGCCCTAAACAACTAGCGTTAGGTCATAAGTGCTAAATTGTTTTTAAAATGAGCTCAGTTACAACATGTGCCGTTGTTGATTGCCACAACAATTCATGAAAAAAGTTTTTTTCAGAAACGTCTCATGTAGTACATCAACAACTTAGACAAACATGTCTGTGCCCTGCACCCCACACGTCATGCTGAGGAAGGAAGAACGGAGACTAGCGTGACTCGCGGCTTTGACACTAAAATAAATATTTGGGTTTATGAATATCTTCCACAGCTATCTTCCATAGCTGCTGCATGACTACATGACTTCCCTAGCCCGACAATGCACAAGCATAAACCAGTCTTAACATAGAGGCATAAGTAGGCGGTTGCTTGGGGCCCCTCCACCAGCAGTGGTAGGGGGGGCCCCACTAACCTCCAAAAATGGTGTTCACCATGAACACTTCAAAAACTTGGTACACTTTATTAATATGTAATTCATTCTTTAGAAAAACGTTTAAGTATTAGTTAAAATGTCAAGTTCATGGGTATCTTTCTCACATACACCCCCTACTTTCACAATGAAATGGACTAGTCCGTGACGGACTGCAAAAGATGAACACAAACGACACTCCAGTCCAGTTGGTGGCGGTAATGCACCGTTTGCTAACCGCCAATAAACCACACAGAAGAAGAAGAAGAAGAAGAAGAAGAAGAAGAAGAAGACGTAAACAAACAGACACGGAGTAAAAGCTAAAATGAAACGAAACTAGCCGAGCGGTTCGAATAAACGGAAAAAGAAAAAAGACGCGGAGAAATATTTTTTACCACCGCTGTTACCAGGGATACAGTCAACAACGTCCAAAGTGTTGGACATGCCGGCGGCAGCAGCAGCAGCAGCAGCAGCAGCTAACGTTAGCTGTGAAGTGTCTGATGTTGACACAGACGAAGTGGAGGAGTTGTCCAGTGACGGCCATTTCGACAGCGATGATGACCATAGACATATATACATAGACGCCTCATTGAGCGTTGGACCGTACGTCGACGTCGCCGCCATATTGGAGGAGGCAGATCCGCCCCATGAACTAATTCAAGTCAATGGAGGGAACTTTAAAAAGCTCCTTCTACAAAGTGCTATAAGTTAATGTCTCGCATTTACACATTCACACACGTACAGATATATTCAGGAAACAGAGAGGAACAAAAAACAACGTCTGTCACGTTCTCTGAAGATAATAAACATTAACTACTCCTCATGTGTTCAGTATACAGGTCCGCACCAAACCATTTTATAATGTTTTTATGCAGTGTTTACAGCTGCTAATGTATGTAACGCTGTTACTATGATGATACATGACAGTTAAATAATGAATCTGTGTCTATAATAACCACATCCTGACATGTAAATGGCATATGTGTAAATAAAAAACACCAACGTCGTTTTTATAAATACAGTATTTTTTGATGATCCACGTACTAATAATAACAATCATGGTAGCAAAAACTTAAAGTCTGCAAATCAAGATAAGAAACTGCATCAGCAGTGAGCTTTTTTCAGAACACTATAACATATGATAATGTATACAATAACATTTCATTGTTTAAAAAAAAAGTAAAGTTGCAGCAGGCTACTATTATAAATATGCACCATATAGTTTTCATCATTAGGACCCTTACTGATGGCAGAGGCTACCTCTCAGGGTGCCAACTGCACATCAGGAGCAATCTTTGGGGTTCAGTATCTTGCTCAAGGATACTTCGACGTGTAGCTCAGTTCCGTCCCGGGGAGCCGGGATTGGATTCGAACCAGCAACCTTCCAATCACTGGTCCAACAGCTCTACCCACTGAGCTACAGCCGCCCCTGATATTCCTCATTCGTAATGAAACAAGTTGACAGTGTGGTAGACAGACGTCACGTTTATATGTCAGGATGTGGGTATTATAGACACAGATTCAATATTTAACTGTCATGTATCATCATAGTAACAGCGTTACATACATTAGCAGCTGTAAACACTCATACAAACATTATAAAATGGTTTGGTGCCGACCTGTATACTGAACACATGAGGAGTAGTTTACGTTTATAATCTTCAGAGAACGTTACAGACGCTGTTTTTGGTTTCCCCGCCTTTTCCTTCATATATCCGTACGTGTGTGAATGTGTAAATGAGAGACATCAACTTATAGCACTTTGTAGAAGGAGCTTTATAAAGTTCCCTCCATTTACTTGTATTAGTTCACGGGGCGGATCTGCCTCCTCCAATATGGCGGCAACGTCGACGTATCGCAGCAGCGGGCCAACCCGCTCAATGAGGCGTCTATGTATATATGTCTATGATGATGACGATGATGATGACAATGGTGGGGTTCTGGTGAGTCAACCTAGTTCTGCCAGTTATAACCCTGCACTGCATGAAAAGTGGTATTTTCATCAGTATGCGGCACTGTAGATTGTCGTGGAATTTCAGGTTTGCGACAATTAATGGCAATTTGCAGGCAACACCGAAAACTGCCGTAAATTGTCAGAAATTGACGTGGGCCTTGCTTGGCAGTTGTCCCCCCATGACCCCACTCCCCCTGATTCTATTGGAGGGTTTAACATGTTAATGAAAATGCTGTGAGCTATACAAATGCAAATCAGGGTAGCAGGGGGAGTTTTACCCCAGGTGACGTTTTTCTAAAAGGTATTAACTTCATTTTAAGAAAATATCTGGTATAAATAGATGAGGCTCAGTATAGCCTAATTATAGACGCTTACATTTTAGCTTGAATTGATTTATTTAATTAAAGTATGCTAGATTAATTACTGTGTATGTCATTAGCAATGGCCAATGTTATGTAAAAAATATTATTTATTCTTTTTTTTCTCTCTCCTGAGAACAAATAAAGATAAAACGCCAGTTGTTAAGAAGTTAAAATTTGCATGACATATTTTGAGATAAATAAGATATTGAAATGTATAAATCATTTCTGTTTAAAATGTCTGACATTAAAAATATAATTTCATGGGTTCTGAATGTTTTAAAAGAAGTTGAAAAGTTATTTTTATTACGTGTGAGAGTTCATGACCTGTAAGAGTTTTTACACTTCCGAGTTGACCGGAGCATCAGTGACGAGGAAGAAGGAGCGGAGAGTTAATGGCGTCGAGCAGCTAGCACCAGCACCATATATATATATATATATATATATATATATATATATATATATATATATATATATATAAACACATACACACACACACAAACAGAGTGACCAATAGTGACAGATCTGCCAACCAATCACGAGTGATTTTCCTTCTTTAAAAGTAGTGGTTTCATCCAATACTTAATAGCCAGGCGTGGTTTCACTGCTATTCATATGCTTATTAAAACTGTTCGCACCTCCGCGAGCTCCACATACGACATGATTCGTTTCCGTCAGTATGTGGCACAGACGAACGCGAACTTTGCAGGCTGTAAATTGACGTTAACTGCCGAAAGGACAGTTGTTTTCTTATCCTCCATCATGGGTGACTATTAGCTTGTGTATTACACTTTGTGTGTTCTTCGTTCTCTGTCTTCATTTTGGAGTAAAGAAGTGTATGCAGGGTTTAGGGCCCCCATACATACCTTCGCCTTGGGCCCCCAAATTGCTAAATCCGGCACTGTGCATGAGCAGCCGCCTGTCTCCACGACTCCACTTTCCTTCAGCATCATCCACGCTGTATGTTTAGCTTGATTGACGGTGTGGCTGGGCGCTAACGTTACTGCTGCCTTCAGAAATATAAACTTGCTCTGTTTCTTCAACTGTACTTTCCCTATTTTGTTACTGTGCAGGTAGTTGTATGCTTCTGTCACTGCATGAAAAGTGGGATTTTCGTCCCCGTAAACGCCCGAAAATCTCAATAATACCCAACTGCAGCCACTACGACCCCCGAAGCCACTACAAACCACGCCCCTACAAACCACGCCTACGTGTTGCTACGGCCAGGAAGGACAATTAAACTCACAGCAGCAAATGCAGGCAGTCAAAAAAGAAGAAGAAGAAGAAGAAGAAGAAGAAGAAGGCAATACGAGACGGCAATTAAAGTTATCACAGCAGCAAATGTAGGCAAGACAAGACGGCAATGCCGGTTCAGGTGAGACGCATTTATATTATTTTTAAGTTCCCGTTTAGGAGGTGTAAACATTTAACACTTAATGTCATTTTAACCGTACGTTTGCCAACTGCAGTTGTCAGCAGCGCCTGCAGGCAGACAAGATGATGATGACAGTTCAGGTTAGGTCGTTTACATTTTGGGAAGATGTTGACGTTTAATTTAATGTTTAAGACGTCTTTTGCCAGGCAGAAAGAGCATTAATGACTGTTTTTCAAAGACACCAGACTCTATTTGTAAAAACACATTTCTTCAAACTCGATACACTGAAAAAGTCCGTAAGCAAACCCATTTTGTGTCGTCTTTTACGTTATGAATATCAGATTAATGACTGAGCAAGGGATGATAACAGAAGTATTGAGGGAACACGGCACGTAGACGCAGAATATTGTCATTTAACTCAACATATCAATTTGTTATTTTGACACACAAAAACATTAGAAAATAGGGCCATGTGTTATGTCACTTTAAATAACTGTACTGGCTAGAGATTTGTTAACGGTGACATGTAAGTGCATGTCAGAAATGTGCCTGAGTGACATACAAATACTTTTATTGCAAAAATGACAGATGTATTCTTGAATCCATTTACATTGTTCATGTTTGATTTGTTTATTGTAAAAAGCAGAAAGCTTGTACATTTTGTAAATAAACCTAATTTGCAATGGGGATGCAAGAATTTTAAGTGCAATCCTATCTGGATCCCCATAAAACAAACTGACACAATTATGGTTTGCTTTCTGCGGAGTCCACAGGACACCGACCAAATGTACAGTAAGAGGCCTTACAGCTTTCCACCCAGAGAGCAGGTTAATGTGAGTGAAGATTATCACAAGAGAACAACATATCCAGTGTTTACAGCTGTGCACTAAGTCATGTCTTTGTGTGTCTTGATTAAGGACAATAATGACAGCATGGACTAACATGATGTGGTCACCATAACCAGAGACGTTGGGATCCTGAGTGAAGACGCATCTTTCGACAGGCTTGTGGTAAGGACATGCAAAGGATCAACAAACAACAAATCTTATTTAATATACTTAACCAGAATAATTACGTTTAACATCTGAATGTTGTTTGATCAAATTTTAGGAAAGGGCTCAGCAGGCTGAACACCATAGAAGAGTCACTAATGACCTTCTTTTAACGTTCATCACTCAGGATAACGGCCTACTGCAGCATCTTGAAGTGAATTTGAAAATGGAATTGAAGTCACATAGTGTAACTAATTTTGGTCAAAACATGTTAAAGGGACACTTCACCGATTTGCATTAAGCTTTGTATCTTCAGGAAAACAGTCGTGTTTTTGAATGGTCGTGCATCATTCCCTCAGTTTGCCCTGAGACGGGAGAACTAGAGATTTCAGTGTTGGACTTCCTGCTTTCAATGATGTAAAAATCGTCATTTTACGTCATTGAAAGCAGGAAGTCCTATATCTGTGTCGAGGTCGTAAGACTACAAACGCTTCGCTCATTTTTCCAAGGGTGGGGGCTCGAGGTGGGAACCACTCACACTACAGGCCTATCACAGACCAGTGGGCGGGACTTCACTTGCAGAAACGAAAATACATAGCCGCCACCTTTGTTGGACGCTAAGCGAACAGACGCTGTAGAGCCAGGTTTGACCCACGATGGCGGACGGTATGCAATATGATATTTCAGACAACGAAGAGAGTGATTTCGAGACCGTGATGCTCGAGTCAGATGTTCGCGGCTACCTGTACGAGCCACAATACAGCGACGGGCAGCTGAGGGAGATGGAGGCGGCAGGTCTTCTGCCTCGGCTGCGGCGGCTGCTGCAGCCGAGGCAGAAGACCTGCCTGTCCTAGACGAGGAGCCCGGACTGGCTCGAGCAGGCGCGGACCGGTGGTACCGGTGCTCTCGCTGTGCGCCTATGGGCACCGAACTGGACTCTGTCTGCTGCAGTAAATTCCAGAGATGCCAGTTTCTTCGCGACGAAATATCTACAGCGGACGGAGATATGTGTGGTGTGCCGGATTAGTGGGAGTGGCTTGCAGAGCTGTGCATTGTGGTGCATTGTGGGAGTTGTTGTCTTTCATACAAATGCGCCCTAAAGTCACTTTCTGCCTTTTCTCAGTCAAATAAGCACAAAATTCAAAAATGATGTTACATTTTTACTACAAATATGACCCTTTCAATAAAGATCAATGTTCCCACCGGTGAAATGCTTCTTTAAATGAATGATTTAAGTGAAACATTTTCTGTTAGCTTAGTGTTTGTACATTTATTTTGAGCATTCTCCCAAAAAACATATATATTTACAGGCGGTCATCGCATGAAAAGTTACATCCTCCTGGGCAACATCAAAGGGCAGGGTGATCATTTTCTTTGAGGAGGATGAGCAGCTGGACAGAGTGCTGACAAGCCTGGTTGAAGCACAGACAACCAGATGTCACAATCACGTGGCATTTGTTATGGATGTGCTTCTGCCAAAGGGAAATTATGAAACTTTTTATTCATCATATTAACATATTTTGTATTATTATTATTATTATTATTATTATTATTATTATTATTATTATTATTGTCAGTCTTTAACTTATGGTTAAAATCTTGTGAACTGCAACATGACAGACTACTTTAATGTCTAAATGAAAGATGTCCTTTTGTTCACCTCATGACACAATACCTATAAGTTATGACAGCCTCTCCGTGTGAATTTCCTTTTACTAATTGCTATTTTCTTCCATTTTGTCTCATCAGTGAGAAACGGCTGTTGGCTCATTACATGACAAAAAACATGAGCAAGGAGGCACTACAGCAACTAGAAAAATATGCTGAAAAACTCAGAAGAGCTCTGGACTCTGAGGAGTTTTTGAAGAGGCTGTAGTATGTATGTAGGATGAATTTAAAAAAAGTCTAAAGTCTGTGAAATGATAATGTTTTATTTTATTGACAATAAAAGTTGTTGCTAGCTGTTTCATTTGTCTCAACTTTTGTGTTTTGAGGTACATATTTTAAAGACCTGTGTATGGTCATATTTATAAATACATAAATACATTTTATTTGTGTCACAGGGCCAGCAATCTTTTCTGTTAACCCATAAGAAATCATCACCTTAGCGTGATATTTATGGCATCTGGTGTAGTAGGCCAAGCTCTGTGACAGTGTGGCTCTTAGAAAAACGGCCAGTGGAAACAACCTATTTTAAACGAAATGACTACTACAAATTATTATTATTATTGTAAATATTATATTTTATTTAGTTTAAAATAACCTTGTGCACATACATGAGTCACTTATATATAAAAAAAAGAAAAGATGCATGCACCAGATTTAGCAGTTCTATATAATTTTTTATCAGATTAATCTTTTATCCCAATCTTTTATTACATAACTTTCTATTTTTGTATATATTTATTGTTTAGAGCGCATTGTTTGCACTGAAAAGAATTTAATGTTGTGAATCAACCGTTAAAGTTGTTAAAAATGCTCCCGTTATTGCTTTGTTTCCTTTGTGTTTGCTTTCTAAGTTCTCTGGGCCTCCATACCCACCGTAGTGTCATATGGGCGTGTTTTGTAGGGGGTGTGGTTTGTAATGGGCGTGGTTTGTAGAGGCTCTGGCTTGGCTGCAGCTAGACCCTTCTCAAAAATCTCCCTAATTTTCGGCAGTTAACGACAATTTACAGCCTGCAAACGCCGCGTTCACTGTGCCACAAATTGTCCAAGAAACGAACCATGACGTATGTGGAGCTCCCGGAGGTGCGAACGGCTCTAATTTGCATATGAATAGCAGCAAAACCACACCTGGCCAGAGAATGTGTGGCCTGGCTTGAATTTCCTCACTCAGTATTGGATGAAACCACTACTTTTAAACACGAAAAATCACTCGTGATTGGTTGGCAGATCTGTCACTATTGGTCACCTTGGGTCATTATAAATGTAAACCCCACCCCTATATATATATATATATATATATATATATATATATATATATATATATATATATATATATATTTATATATATATATATATATATATATATATATATATATATATATATTTATTTTTATATATATATATATATATATATATATATATATATATATATATATATTTATATATATATATTTATATATATATATATTTATATATATATATATATATATATATATATATTTATTTATTTATTTATTTATTTATTTATATATATATATATATATATATATATAATTTATATATGTATATATATTATTTATTTATATATATATATATATATATATATATATATACATATATATACATATACATATATATATAAATATAAATATATATATATAAATATAAATATAAATATATATATATATATATAAATATATAAAGGTACTGTTTATCCAAAGAAAGATATTTATTAACACAAACACACCACAACTATGTACAAAGCATAATCTGCCCACACAACAACAGGAAGCTCACTAGAAGCCCAAAATCCTGCAGCACCGTGAAGTGTCTGTCTGCCGCCTCGGAGCTGTAGGTAACTGCCGGCCTTCTGTCTGAATTCGGTCCATTTTGCAGATGTCTGTGGTGCGTCGCTCTGTACTTTGGAATCGCCTCTATAATCTCGACTGTAGCAGGGCACAGAACTCGGTGAGCTCCCAGCTCCATCCAGACACCCGCCGTCTTCCTCCTCAGACAATAAGGTCCATGGCGGCACACTTCCAAAAGGTCCACCTCATCCTCAGCTAGCACTCTGTCTCGCTTCCAGCAGCTGTAAAAACAATCAATAAGGACGATCAGTACTGCGCAATGCACTGCGTATAGTCCATGAGCCAAAGGCCAAAATTTGACTTTTCGGTACCACTCAAGGTGGCAAAACCTAGTAACATTTTTTGAAAAAGTACATGTCCATAGATGATATTTTGGTATGATAACCCATCCTAAGTAGTAGCTTTTCGACTGTTATCAGCACATGAAGTTAAACACCGCCTACAATAAATAGGCCTCCAGGCACGGGGGCATATTCTATTTTACGCTCATTTTTCAGAGCTTTACTCACCTTTTATGAGGGCATGTTTGGTAGCATTTTAAAGGGTAGATTCATGGCTTTCATTTAAACCAGGTTTTGGGCCCCCTAAAAAATACAAAGGTCACATGGGCTTTTCAAACTTTCAACAACGACTATTTTTCCACAATTTTCGCCTAAACTGTAGTCTTTTTTTATAGCATTGTGACATGTAGGAACATCACTGACACAAATAACAAACACTGAAATACTCACAGGACTGTAACAATTCAGGAAATGTATAATGCTCCCATATTATTCAACTATGAGGGGTGATTGTGGGCCTTAAAGTGTACCATGGGCCCAGGCGAGAATTGTCAATAATTTCTTATTGTTTGGTATTTTCAAAGAGTTTTTACTTAGCAGTGTGATGTCTACAAGACATAAGTTTATTTTGTAACAACAGTTACTGTTTTGTGAAGCCTTTATTTTGAAATGTATTTTTGTTAGTTGAAAGTCACATGATATCCTGTCAGTCAGATCAGGAAAGGCAAGGAAGCAACATGGTAGATCAGCACATGAATCCATCCATCGCATCCTCCGGAAAGGACTGATAAATCAATGTCATAAGTTGTCTACTTTGATTATGTAAATGTTTAAGTTAATATATTAAGGATTATTTCATTAAAATGTAGCTAATAAATTAAGGTTAAAAAGCATTTTTTACAAGTCAACTATTTACAAGATAGAGCTAGTTCATGGCTTTGTATACAGTGCAATGATATGTTGTAAAAGAATGACACAAGATTTGCCTTTGTATTTTATTTTTATTGCAGTTTTCTCTCCATGTTATTGTGAAGGAGTCGGCAGTAAACCAGTCTTTGATTACAACGACGACTCATCTCTTCATTTTGAGTGGAGTTTAGCTTGGTGTTATCCTAATCCTCATCCTCATCATCATCCAGGGTCAAGGCATCTTCATCTTCAACTTCATCCTCCTTTTCCTCTCTCTGATTGGTGCACGTTTGTAGTTTGCACATCTCCGTGCATTTGAGATTGTTGGTGAGGCAGGAGCAGTCTGGTAGCTTACAGGTCTTAACACACTTGCAGGCCATCACTCTAGGACAGCCATTGGTGCTGGGGGTCCTTGCATCCAGTCCAACATCAGCATATCTAAAAAGAAGGAGTGTAAGATCCATGACACATTGATCACTATCCTAGCTAATTCTCATCTATTTCACTGAGAAGCCTAAATGTCTAGAAATGACATATACTATTGCAGTATTGGAACACAATGATAAACACAAATTAATTGAATTTACTAAGAGCATACCTTTGTCATCTGTTTTCCATCCGTGCTTGCTTGGTTCTGGTATGTCTGGTTGTCCTTCCAGGCAGTGCCTCCAGACTGCTGCCTGGTAATTTGCTCGCTGTGTGTGCATCTGTAAGCAGTCCCTGCAAGGGGGAAGTAGGCTGGACTCCATTTCACCCCTTTTGGTGCAGAACAGCAGATAACGAAGTCATTGACATCACATACATTAGATGATGGTGCATACACCCGGAAGACAAACGATTCCATGGCTCTGAATAATTCCTCTGATATATCCCATGATGTTCCCAGGGATTTGAAGTGCTCCTGAAATGTGTTGTTTCCTTTCAGAAGTTTAAGAGCACTGAGTTTTCCTCTTCCTGCAAAAGCACTTACGCTATCACAACCTGTAAAGGCATGAAAACCTACAAGAGCATCACATAGGTCATCCCCATGGAGCTCAGCCAGGTTGCTCATGTTGATGTACCTTGTTCGATTCTGAGTTCCACATTTCAGATACATGGTGCTGTTGGTCTTCTTACAGTGCCCTAAGCAAAGGACCATGACATCTGCATCCTCACTCACAATCACTGTTGTTTTATAGCCATTCTGGCTGGCATGATTGGCATGTAGGAGCATGCGGGTATCAGCCTCCTCATGGGAACACTTCAGCTCCACCACAACTTTCACATCTTCCTTTTTAAGACAATAGCATGTCTCTCCACAGGTTACAAAGAGCTGCTTGTCTTGAAGCTTCATCTTGTTTTCCAGCAGCTTCCACTGGTCCACAATGAATCTGATCAAGGCTGTTTTGCTCTCTGGATTACTTAGCTTTCTCCACTGCACAACATTGTGTCCCAGGGCGATATTCTTCCATTGCGTGCTACATGCTGAGCCACGATTGCATCTCTCAGCATTCTTGATTGATGTTTTCCTGTACACATCAAACACCACATCTATCCGTGTACTCTTTCCTCCTTCATGCAACGCCATGTTCAGCACAGACCCAGCAATTTCTCAAAAGGTCTTGCCATCACCTTTCAGTTTTCGAACAAGGCTCATTCCATCAATGATGCATGCAGAGTGATTTCCAATATCTTCAATTACTGATGCTGATTTCTCTAACTCTCTAGCAAGAGCAGCTTTATTGGTCTTTCGCAGTGAACCATCTGGATTTGAAAGTGACCAAGGCAGTGGACCAAGTGGATGAGCCAGGACATCTTTAATGTGAAGATTTCTACTTTGGGCATATGATCATTATTTCAAAAAGAGATTTCTGTCTGCTCTCAAGACCAACTCCTTGTTCTGTTTTTGATTCCCTCTATCTCTTTTTGTTAAGCTTGAGAATGTCTTCAGATTCTGTTTTTTCATTCTGTCATGGAACTTGGTATCTGGTGACTCTTTTTCCAAATGTTCACTTCTGAACTTCTGATATGCTTCCTCTCCAGTCTGTTGAGCTTGCAGCAGATCATTGGCTATATCTGGTGTCACTGCAATTACTGTGGAAAGACTGATGATATCAGACTGATCTGGACTCTGAGGGTTTACCCAGCTTTTTTCCATAAGCTCTACAAAGGCATTCACATCAGCCCTGTCCTTCTCTATTCTGGTCTTCTGTAGATCATGATTGAAACACCCTGTAGATCTGTTGCTTGTCATGTTCCTGAGTTGCCTTAGATGCTGACTTCTGTTTTCTGAAGTGAGATAGTATCTGGTGACTGCTCCTGCAGGGTTATTGCACCATTTTAAAAGTCAAATTTAATGCTTTTTAAGACCTTTTTAAGACCTCAACAAATAAAATTTAAGACCCAAAAATGTCATAACAATTTCTTTGGTAGAAAATACTCAATTTATTTTGTTGTAAACACAATCAAAGCTCACAGTCGGCATTTTCATTTTTTTTTTCTTCAATTTTGTTCCATTATGATGCAGAACAGAGCCAACATAACATGCATACGTTGCATTGCGTTAAACAACACACTGCATTGCATTTATGAACCACCCACAAAAATACAATAAGAACACTTACAGCAGTCTCCATCATGGCTTAGTAGGAGCCATTTGTTAATCCTGCAAAAAAACTTTTTTGTTGGGGAACTTTTTGTTTCTCCAAATTAGGAGATAGAATCTACACAGACAAGGAGACAGAATAATAACAATTCCAACACTTACAGCAGTCTCCACTGTAAATAAGCTCAACAATGAAATCTTCAAAACAGCAACTGTCTCAAGCCAAAAGTTGTTTGTAGTCATGCTCCACTACACTGCTCTGTGTTCCTCTTGTAAGAGTTCAATAAACTTCCAATTAACACTGGGCCCATCCATTGACAGTGAGAGCATGTTGTTCAGATTCAGCTCCTTTGTACCTTCCTGCACATATCGGGTAAAAAAAAAAAGAAAAAGGAAATGATCAATTCAATGTGCCAAGTAATCCACATTAGGTTATGGGATGGTTCCGTTAGTGTAATGATAATAATAATAATAATGATAATAAAAATAAAAATTACTACTACTACTACTAATAATAATAATAATAATGGTTATGCTTGTATAGAGGAGACAAAGAGATCAAGAACATCCATCAAAACCCCAGACAACTTAATTGTGATAATCACAATTATTATTTGTTATTTTAATGACTTCTTGCTTATACATACATATGTTACACACATACAGGTACAAAATCATTCTGTGTGGCCTATACATTTAATGGTAAATTTTGCAAATTAGAAAAATTATTTTCTATAGGTTTACTATCTGGTCAAATCATGTATTATGTGCTAAAATACAACATATCTAATCTGCTTGATTCTACATCTCTATTTACAGCTCATTAGCCCTTACGTGAATGTTTACTGTTGCTATGGCAACAAGTGAAAGCCGACGTTAGCAGCTGTTAGCTAGATTTACCCAACCGTCCGAACAGCAACCCATAAAATCACAAGTCGGCATATTTAGACAAAATCAACAACAACTACCAACAGTTACACCCCTTAAACTCTGAGCTAATGTGTTGTTACCTGATAGACTGTCAAAGTGAACGCAGACTGTGACCTGAATACAATAATAGCATGCGATTTCAAACACAATCGTAACGTTACTTACCTCATCACAGTATGGACAGCCCACAGTACCTCTGACTTTTCGGTCTCTGGCGGTGAAATGAAACTTTTCATAGCCGACTGAGAGGTGGCGTCTGAACTTGTAACGTTAGGTCATGCTGCAAACAATGCAGGGATTAGCCTGGTCCCGCTATGGCTAGCTGCTGCCATGTACCGCTGGTACTGTCCTCCTTTCATATGCGACTCGACAGCTTTGAGCCCCATGGTCACTAACAAAAAATACTTTTTGCAGAATTTGCACAGTGTCATTGTTGTTTTCAGTCGGCACCATCCACCTCCTAAATACATCCTCTTCCATCGATTTGTTGTTAAATTTGCAGTTCGGCATCTTTGCATGTTTAACCGCTCACCTCGACAACCGCGTAATGACGACACGCAGCCCGACGCCAGCGTCTGCCGCTGACGTACTGTAAAACGGCGGGGTTAATCGCGGATCCTCATTTACTACACGGTCTTTGTACCAAGTTAATGAAACAAATACACACTATTAGATGTTTTACGGTGGGCCACTGTGCTTTCCCATCAGCATTAAACGCACCGTCTGGAAATGTAATACCTACAGCAAATTTACGGCAAATTTAATACAATTTAAGTCCTTAATTACCCAGATTTTAATTTAAGACTTTTTAAGGACCCGCGGGAACCCTGTCCTGTTTTCAGGCTGAAACCCTTGGTTCCTCCAGCAGTCTGGGTGTCCTTGTTTATGGTCTCTTCAATTGTCTGATCAACTGGAATCTTTCCAAAGGGATTGTTCCCTCTGAGCTGGACAGAAAAAACACCCACTGCAAAGTGTGCATGAACAGCAGGATGATCAGTCTCTAGGCGAGAGATTTGTGCATAGTAGTATGTCAGATATCTAGCACCATGGAATGATGGCTCTTATTGCTGCAAGATGCATCATCCAGTTTCCCTCTCGTGATGCTCGTATAAGACAAAGCAGGATCTCAACCATGTCCACGTAGGACATCCAGAAGGCAGACAGGGGGCCATTGTCTTTGAGGAAGCTGAGATACTGATTGAATTGTGTCAGAATATGCTGACATGAATCTTGCTTAAGGGTTTCCTCAAATCTTGTCTGTGATACTTCTTCACACAGGTTGTTGACTGTTTGCAGAGTTGCTTCCAAATGAATAACATCTTCCTGGTGATTCTCTTCTAACCAAGGTTGAAAAGCTTCCCATGCTAGTCTCAAGAAAGCCTCATAGAGCAGTTTGTGGAGCCTTACTGCACGATTATACTTGTGACCATCAATAACCCCTGAGACTGAGCCGTCAGCTATCACCCCTGCTTCTACGCAAAGGTCTCTTAGACCAGCATCTGCAAACCGTTGGCCAATTGTTGCCATGAAGGCACAGGTGGTATGGAAGACTCCCATTCTAGGGATGATGTTCTTGAATAGCTCCTGGTGTTTCCAAGTAATTTCAACAGCTTTGGCATACAATGCCTGGTCAAAACAACAACAATGTTGTTGAGCTACAGAGATTTCATGATGTTTAGTGACTGATGAAGTACCTCATATACTGTTGATAGCTGTGTAGCAGGAGCATTGATTGTAGGCAAATAGCCTATACTGTCTTCGTGTACACTTGTTTCACTGCGGGTGAGGATGTTAAACCCAGTCCAGCTACAAACATCTTTGCTGGATAGACGAGCCATTAGCCACATGTGGTTTTTGTCTGCTGCATCCTTTAGAAAAATTGTGTGATCAGTATCAGTTGTCTGTACAAGAGGAGGATTGGCACGCTCTCCTGCATTGTAAATAGGAAGTATCATCTCAACTGCTCCAATGCTTCTCATCTTGGTTTTTGGGACACAAGGCAAAGTTCTGGTCTCAGCAGAATGATCCGTGATAAGCTTTGTTTGCACAGCAATTCCATTCACTCTGTGTGATGTCCCCTCTCCACTGATTGTTTCCTCTAATCTGTCTATGTTGTCCCATGCCAATGTTGTAAACAGACCAGGCTTGATGTTTTGTGGTAATGGTATGGCATCTTTACTTGCTGCTTGCTTCTGAAGACAGAGGGCTGTGTCTATTTCTTCTACCTGAGAATATGACACACTATAGCCAAGTTTGTTTAGTATCTGTATCAGTTCCACATTTCCAGTAAGTGACTTGACAGCAAAGGGCAATACAATATGTTTTGTAGGCTTAACTCTGCCAGAGGTAACAGCATAAACTAAATCTTGACCGAATGATGCAGTGAGCCTTTGCACCCTCTGGGATGGGTTATTACTTTCTGTGGTTTTACCTGTTAGGAGTGTCTGGAGAAACTCTACCAGAGACGTAGGAATGGTGTTCATCTTTTCCAGACCTGACACGTGGTGGCCATGCTTGTGTAATATCCTGGTTCTGAATATCATTTCTGATCTTCAGTGCCACTTCTGATATTATATCTCTGCCAGCGCTCGATTTGAACAACTTCTGTTCATCTTTAAGTTCCTGACAAACTTTTACAAGGTCATCTATTTTCAAATTGTCAGAGTATATCAACAGCTTTCCTGTGTCATTTTGTATGATATTTAAAGATTGACCAAATTCAGCCTCAATCCTGCGGCACAAGTGTTTCTTTGTTGAAGGTGTCAACTGTGTTACACCACACTTTGCCATTTCTGTGACCAGCATAGTGGTCAGGTCTGTGAATGGGACTACTGCAGGATGTTCAATCAGTTCTTCTCTAATATATGCAAACACTTCAGAGAGTGCCATTCTTTCTGCTGCTTCATATGGGGATTCTGTTCCACCCATGTTACTTTCACCAGGGTCTTTTTCTTGTTCTAATTCTTTTGTGTATGCTCTGTAGCAGGTTCTGTGGTAATGAGCTTCAGCTGCCACTAGCTCATGACTGACAGTGGCTAACAAACGTATATCCCTTTTCCTGGTGGCTGCTCTCCTGATGGCGTCATCTGCTCGTAACTCTGCACACTTTGTCAGACTTTCTTTAGTTCTTTCTTTGACCTTTCAAATACTTGCTGACTTTGTCACAAAATATACACTTGGCTTCATAAACCCTTGATGGTTGTGGTTCTTGTCTAGTAGATTTTCTCGAATCCTCTGGCAGACTGTTTTCTGTAGAGCTTTCTTTTGCAACAATTCTGTCAAGCAGTTTCTTCATAGTAAAGATGCTCCGACATTTCCTGTGATAGAATAATGATGGTATACTACCTTCAGGGAGGTCTTTAGCAAGATCAAGGATGGGGCTATGGCCTCTTATCTTAGCGGCTCTCAGTAACGTGTTCCATGACTCTACATTTGTAGGTGCCACAAGCTTCGAAATATCATCGGAACAGTGTATGAAACAGTCCGTCATGGGACACTTTGGCTGAGTGTCCCTTTGTTCTGCCATACTTTCCTATTATGTAGTACACATCCCCTGAAAATACAAACACAACAAATAAATCTAATGGACTCAACACTGCAGTGATGTAAATTGAGTTTCTCTGACACATTAAAAACCTTTATCCAAATTCACCTTTGACATGTCCATTTCATTATTCAATCAATGTTACCTCCACACATAGGTTTCATGCATTTCATACATGTGTGTCTGTATGTCTGTGCTCCCTTCTAATCATGTAGGCCCAATATTTGTGTATGCATAGCTCACATAGCTGCACTGAAGCTAAGACACACAAACATTGGGACTACATAATTAGAAGGTAAATGTGAAGAGATATGTAATATATACTATGACATTCATATGTTCATATATTAATGATTTTTAATAAGAGGAAACATCCTAGTTCAGCTCTGAAGGTGGCTCATTTTAGCTGAGATTCATAATTCAATTTGCCACAATATATTAAGGCAAATTGAGCCACCTAAGATTGTTTTTTTCATAGAAAAAGTAAGCAAAAAATTACATTATATTTGACTGAGGTAATCGCAATATGTATTATAAATCACTTTTTCTAGATGTATATCTGTTTTTTTTACAGATTTATCAACTTTTTATTTTTAAGAAAATTGTCTCACTCACCTCACAGTTCTCCTCAGCAGGCTGGATATGAAGCACCCCAACAACCCAGCAACCGTAGACCAATCAAATCAACAGTATTTTTTTGAAAAGTACAGTTGCAACAATTTGGCAAAAATTTGAAATAATATGCAGTTATTGGCTGTTCAGATTTAAAGAGCTAGGAGGCTTAAACCTACAAAGGTGCTTACTTTGGACTATTGATGATGATGATGGCGATGACGATGATTAGGATAAAAATCTACTGATCTGATCTGCCTGCTAAATAAAAACTCTTTGAAAATACCAAACAATAAGCAATTATTGACAATTCTCGCCTGGGCCCATGGTCCACTTTAAGGCCCACAATCACCCCTCATAGTTGGATAATATGGGAGCATTATACATTTCCTGAATTGTTACAGTCCTGTGAGTATTTCAGTGTTTGTTATTTGTGTCAGTGTTGTTCTTACATGTCACAATGCTATAAAAAAGACTACAGTTTAGGCGAAACCGGTATACCGGTATTATTATTGCTATTATTATCTTATTATTTTTATTATTACTGGTATTAATATTATTGCTATTATTATTATTGCTATTATTATCATTATGATTCTTATTATTGCTAAATTATATTATTATTGCTGCTTTTGCTATTATTATTATATTAATATTATATTATTATTATAATTATATCACTATTATTATTATTGTTATTATTATTATTGTAGACATAGGCTCTGCTGTCTCTACCATTTTTGAATATCAGACCGTCAGAACAGCTTGCAGGAACTTACAGGATCCATCACATTCCGTCCAGCTGTCCAAGAAACACCATATTCTTTTGGAAAATTTTTATTTATGTTATAAATCATCACCGTACAGACACGGTGAACAGACACTGCGGTTACAAGTTGATCTGGTCTCCTCCTGCGACCAAGAGGTGGCTGTGTGTCTGCTGTGAGGAGTGAAATAGGTTATACCGAGAGTCACCTGTGATCTGATTAGCATAGTGGAGTGACTGCCGCACTGGTATTTTTTTTCCCTCAGTAAATGCAAGTTCAAGTCCCGTAATTTTTTGTTTGTTTAAAAGGGCTCAATAGTTCCTCTGTGATGCGTGTTTACTCAGACAGGGAGAAGACACGAGTACGTGTTTTTAATAAAAGTTTATTAGAGATACACATTCACAGGAAGAGCAACTCTCACCGTTTACAACGTCCTCCGTAACAACCAGCAACTCTGAAGATCTGACTTATTTCATTCATCCGGTTGGGAGTGAGTGAAAGACAAATCCAGCGTATTTTGAACACTATTTCTGTATTGCCTTAACAAAGGCACCTGTAAGTGAAATAAGTCAGCGACTGACACGTTTAATCAAACAGGAGCCCGAACACGTATCAGGTATATTTTGCACAGAGAAAACCTGAACAAAGAGGCAGATCAGAGGACAGCTATGTCTTCTCTTCCCGTTTTCAACATCTGTTTGTAGCTACGGTGTCCATGGACGCATTCGGCTCATGGTCGCCAGTTAACATGGACCGGTGTTAAATCCGAAACACCGGCATCTTTTCATTCACGAATCTTCTGTCAGAAGCTCGTCTGCTGATAACATTAAATAGAATTTGTATTTGGGTAGTAAAACCAGCATTTTAAAAAAATTCCAAGCACCCTGTATCATAGCTACATGTGTGACGTTTTT
Source organism: Diplodus puntazzo (assembly GCA_963678695.2). Lineage (NCBI taxonomy): Eukaryota > Metazoa > Chordata > Actinopteri > Spariformes > Sparidae > Diplodus > Diplodus puntazzo. The sequence goes on from OZ023163.1 coordinate 34,057,920, forward strand.
AACAAATCAATACGTTTAATAATCGGTCCAAAATACAGCAAATAATTCTACTTTAAGATTGAGGAGTAACTCTTTCCTTCGTAGGTTGATGCACCGCTGCCTCTGCTAGCCCTGTTCCAAGATGGCGGCGCTGTAGACACACCCCTCCACAGTCGATGCGGCGTCTATGTATATAGGTCTATGTCGACAATGGCCGGCCCGCTAACCTAGCTCCTGCTAGCCTAGCTTAGCTCCGGCTGGCTAGCTTAGCCGAACTTGCTTCGTGTCCAATAAAACACAAACACTTTGACTGCGTTGGAGAGTCCAGCTCACACACTCACAGCACGTCGTCCGACAACAGTTCAAAGTCCGTTGGTGATAAAACACGACACTGACGGACACACACAGTCCACTGTTAGCTGCTCGAGGCCATTAACTCTCTGCTCCTTCTTTCTCGTCACTGACGCTCCGGTCAACCCGGAAGTGTATAAACTCTTACAGGTCATGAACTCTCACACGTAATAAGAATTACTTTAACTTCTTTTAAACATTCAGAACCCATGAAATTATATTTAAATGTCACACATTTTAAACAGAAATTATTTATACATTTCAATATCTTATTTATCTCAAAATATGTCATGCAAATTTTAACTTCTTAACAACTGGCGTTTTATCTTTAACTTGGTCTTAGGAGAGAGAAAAAAAAGAATAAATAATCTTTTTACATAACGTTGGCCATTGCTAATGACATACACAGTAATTAATCTAGCATACTTTAATTAAATAAATCAATTCAAGCCAAAATTTAAGAGTCTATAATTAGACTATACTGGGCCTAATCTATTTATACCAGAGATTTTCTTACAATGAAGTTAATACCTTTTAGAAAAATGTCACCTGAGGTAAAATTCCCCCTGCTACCCTGATTTGCATTTGTATAGCTCACAGCATTTTCATTTACATGTTAAAGCCTCCCCTAGAATCAGGGGGAGGGGGGTCATCGGGGACAACTGCCAAGCAAGGCCCACGTCAGTTTTCAGTGTTGCCTGCAAATTGCCGTGAATTGTCGCAAAACTGAAATTCCACGACACTTTACAGTGCCGCATTTCGACGGAAATCCCACTTTTCATGCAGTGTGTGCTTTTGTAACTGCGGAATTCTCCGCCGTCAACACCTTCAGAAAATATAAGATAATTAACTGTCGATGTAGCTAACATCGGGCTAATGCTTCATCTGCCTATTCCGAGAGAACTGACGGTTGAGGCACTGTGAGAACTGTCCACACGATTTATTAAAATATCCGTACTGTGTATCCACCTCCGATTTTTATCCATTCTGTCGCTTTCTTTGTGTTAAAAGCCGGTTTTTAGAGCGAGCATGACAGCTACGTTAGCGTAAACACCGAGGTCAGCCAGCTCAACCGGAAGAGCATAACCGAATACCGCTATGAACCATGGGTAAACTCACGAAGTCAGGAATAAGGTGGATAGGAGGAGTGAGGGACACGGTCAGTACACACACACATGCTGTCAGGCTCTCTCTCAGTCTCCAGTGCAAGATCTTCCCAAGTTTTTCTGCCGTAATATAAAAATAAAAAAAACAAAAAATACTTCTGTAAATAAAATGTACACACCAAAATAATGTGTGCCCTTGTAATGACACTCAAAAAGTGCCTAACACAGGAATAATCTCTTTATAAGAAAAATAAATTGCACCTCTAATATATGGCTTATCTTCACTTAAACTATGCAGTCTTTCATAAAAGCACATAACAGGATTCAGATTAACAATTTTATACCATAACGCACCTATAGGAGTAGTGAGGGACACGGTCAGTACACACACACAGGCTGTCAGGCTCTCTCTCAGTCTCCTGCTGCGGGTCATAAAATATGCAAATGAGGGCAAAATCTCGATCAAATTTACCAAAATAAACAGCCGTTTTCGCCGGCCAAAATAAACGTAAATATATTCAACAATGCATTAGCAATGATACTGTTACATTTATAATCAGTTTTTACAGAGTAAATAATGCTAACTTAGCCAAAAGACAGAGAGCATCACAACACGTCTTACCAGTGCAAGATCTTCCCAAGTTTAGCCGGCAAGGTAGATCACAAATACATGGTAACAAATATATTTTATTTTTCCCACAAAGACAATGTACACAGTGTACATCCCAACCAACACAACGTTGCACATACAGTGGCCTACATACAAAACAGAAGAAGTTACAGTAAAAAAAAAAAAACTATGCTGCATCCTCTCCTCTGTTTCAGTCTGGCCACAGCACCTCACAAGCAATGTTTTCCCTGGCTTGGGGGAAATATCGCCTAGCATGATGAATCCAGCCGTGAAAAGCATCAACTGCTATATCTCCACATACGTCTTCCATAGCTTGGATAAGGGGTACGCATTTGTTGATTTCGGTCATACACTTTCCATCTCCAGGCAAAAAAAATGTTCTCAATCGGATTAAGGAATGGATAATATGGAGGGAGATAAACAACTGAGAAGCACGGTTGGGCAGTGAACTGGTTAACCAGAGCAGCCTAGTGGAAACTTAAGTTGTCCCAAATGACAACATACCTGAGCTGCTCTGGTGGAATGAGTGTGTTCTGTAGGGTGTCCAGGTGTTTGCTCATGTATGAGTCGGTGTGCATAGTAGGGAAATTAACTTTTGAATTTTGAATGACAGTGTGTTCCTTGTGAAAACAAGAGATTTTCTTAATGAAAATTGTGCCAAATGCAGAGAATTGTGTGTAGTGTTTTGAAAAAAGTGTGTTTTAGAACTGCAATTTGAGTGTAAAGCAGGAATTGTGCTTGTAGTTTAGCAGAATTGGTTCAGGGGGTTGGTGCATGAGTTACATGTTGTGGTCATTGTGTCTCAAGTACCAGTTTTTGTGTGTAAACAATTGAGAAAAACTGTAAAGTAACACTACATGAGCTCATTGGCCACTATATGTGCCACCTGCCAAACAATTGTTGCCGTAATTGTTACCACTTCAATCAGGATGTAAGAGCTAAAAGACCACAGGTGAGAGGAAGAGGAGGAGGGAGGGTGAGAATGAGAGGGGGAGGAAGAGTGAGAGGTAGAGCTGGTAGAGGAGGTCATGGCCAAAGAGGACAACAACTTTCAAATGAAATCAGAGCAACCTTGGTTGATCATATCATCAACCATGGCACTGACACTGCGAGACTGACAGAGAGAGCAGCCTCTCGCATTGACGCATGTCTTTTCTGAAATTTTCTTTTTCAGTTTACTGTTTTGTGAGCATATTTTTGTTCAGTCCAAATGTAAATATATCTGCTGTGCATATGTTAACTTGTTTGGTGAAAAATAAAAAGATACAAATTTCAATAGTATGTGTGTATCTGCAAATATTTCTATGCATGTGAATAACCTGAAGAATTCTCTACAGTTTGAACTATGTTAGTATTATGGCAAAGCTAAAGATGAGAGTGCTTTTCGTTATGCCCAACAGTGTGCAGTTCATTAGACAAAAATCTGTTATATGAATGAAGTGTTTCCCATCTGGTGCAAAAGTTTGATTTTGATAATGCTATATGTCATTTTGGTTGCAGTGCTTCATTTTACAGGATATATGAGGTATTTTGCAGTTTGGGTGTGTGTTTTTGTGAATTGTGTTAAGTATTTTGCTAAAACCACACTAGTTTGCAAATATGTGTTTTAGCAATCGGAAAAAACTGTAAGATTTTTCTCTATGGCTCTGGGTTAGCGCACAGAGTAAGGGTAAGGGTAGCGGTAACTCAATCCAAGTAACTTAACCAATTAACTATTGTAACAAAACAATTGTAACTCCTGTTACAGCTATTGAGACATCAATGTAAGGATGGTTGATACAAATGAAGGTTTTCAAAGAAAGTATTTTTTATCAAAAAATGACAGACAAGAATATGTGCTTGTGTGTGTGTGAACAAGAAAAACAAAAACCAGGGGCAGGTGATCCATGACACCGCAACCATGAAGAACCAAATGAAAACCCTAACCCTAACCCTAACCCTACTGAACACAAAACATAACACAAAACCCCATACAAATCAGATTTACTGCTGGCACAACTGATTACAAAACATTAAGACAATATTAAAAAGTAAAGTGTAGAACAAAGGCAAGTTTGAACAAGTATGAAAAAGAACAACAATAAGAACAACAAAGCAAAGGGAGTGTGTGAACCACAAACAGCAAAGTAGAGCAAGGGGAGAGTATCAATGGATAAAGCAAAAGTTAATCATGGGAGGAATAAGAGCAAAACATGTGTGAAGAAGTGTTGTGGATTAAGAATTGATAAGTATGTTTGGACAAGAACAACAGGAAGAACAGAGTAAAAGGGACGAACAAATGGAGACCATATATCCATGTAAAATAAAGAGCTCCTCACCAAAGTGGCACCTTAAAGTATGAAAAACAAAGAGAATGAGAGAGAGAACGATAGAGAGAGAGATGCAGAGACAGGCAGACAAAGGAAAGAAAGAGAGCAAGCATCACTTAAGGTTTAGTTTAAATAATGTTTAGGTGAATAGCGAGATAATAGCTTATTTTGTACTTACATATGCTGAGACAAAAGGCTGCATGGACCTTGGTGCTCTAAGGGAGACAGTATCAGATGAATCTAGCATATCTGACCTCACCTCTGCTTTCTGTCTCTTCTAGAATTAAAATAAGAGCTATTTAGTAAACTCACAATGAAAGAAAAAGAACACATGTAAACTCCACATCAGGGAAAGGCAAACCTTCACTCCAAATATGCCCAAAGGGGAGAGAAAGAGATACATTAGCAGCTGTATCTTCGGTGCACCGCCGTCATGGCAGACAAAAAGTGTCGATCCCTGAGTGCAACCTTACAGGAAGGCTTGAGGAGCGGTCCACCAATACTCTCCTTCCTGTTAGGTCGCAGATACAGCTGCTAACGTGATTGTTCAAAAACCTTTCTTTTTAGTAAGCTCTGTGTACACAAACAATGTTCTCAATGCTCGTGTTCATGTGTAGAGACCCTGGTGATACTATGAGCAAAGTTTCATGTTGTGTCGAGCCTTCTTAGTGTTTTAAAAATAGCGATTTTGATGCTAGCCTAAGAGTGCCCCAGCACTCCACTGAAAATGAGCTTGCCCGAAAGCAAAGAAACTACTGTAAATCTTAAAAGTGCCTCTTTCTTGTAATTATGCTTTTACACGAAGGTTTGACTCATATACATTCACAAATAAAGCCTAGGTTGCTTTTTGGCAAAAGTTTCAGTTTAAAGAGAAAGAGTTTGACAAACAAAAAAAGTGAGTGAATCACACCAATTGCATTATAACAGGACTAATGACAGAGAAAGAGAGAGAGGCAGGAATGTTAATTCCCTAGTGTTATTTCTCTGATTACCAACCAATGATAAATCATCCATTTCAGCAAAGCAATGTTTCACTGATTGAAATTCCCACCATTCCTAATTAAATAACCCTCGCTCAAATCACGAGTCATAGACAATGCCTTGACATGCCCTGATCACAAGCTCATAGAACAGATAGGATAGCGGAACCTATCAGCTAGCATGCCATCAAGCATCAGCAAGTAGCGCTAGGCTAGTTGTTCACTACAGCTAAGTGAACACGGAACAGTGCAAAAAATTAAGGTCAGCCAACACGTCACATAATGAAAAGTTAGTATATCCCAAAATTCAATGAAATATTAAGTGACATATTTATCACAAACACCCCCTTATTTCCACTAGTGCTAGCAGCTAGAACTAGTCTTATATCACACACAAAACCAACTAGCGATGGCTGACACGGTCAGGTTCGGCAGATAAAAGCCAAAATGAATTAAAACCCCTTGATAATACATCTAAATCCTGCTTGTTAGTTACCCAACATCATTAATATAAAAGTTGATAGCAATTAATTAGCGAACTCTTACCTTCACAGCTGGCAAAGTTGCGCTAGCTAACTAAAAAAGATAGCAGGCAAATGCTTAATTGGTTGTTACAACCAAGATAAAATATAGATAATTACGCTGTGCATATAAATGAAGACCAGTATAAGCATCACAAAGGGCCTCTGATACAATATAGACAATTGACAATTCAAAAGAGGTCGATATTTCAGCAACTTACTGGAACTACTCTACGCAAAGCAATGTAAGTGAATGAGGTCCAACGCCCAATGACAGTAGCCCCATTCACACTGCCATTTGCATGTGGGGATCCTGCACCAATTCTCTGCACCTTCTTCCTCACGTGAAAGTTTCAGATGCGGAGAGGGGGGGAATTTCACTCCGGTGCTGATCCGCCTCTGGAGGTAGTTGCCGTTTTTACACAGCCCCTCCACATTATCTCCAGAGCGGTGGTTCGCCAATTCTCCGCCGATTGTGAATTACACAGAGCGAAGCATCTCCGCCTTCATGTGTATAATTCACACAGAAAGCCGGCGCTAAAGAGGCGTGATGGTACACGTCATCTTGATGACGTCGGTGTTTCCCCAGGTGTTCCCCTGTCAATCTAAACCCGTGGACAGTTTATAATCATATGGATGCTGTTATAATGTGTAGTGATTGAGATACTGACCCACTGAACATCCTGGAAAGTGATGAAGTTACGTTTTTCGCGCTAAATTACATAATCACCATCATCAGTAAACAGGACGCTGTCTGACTCCCTCACTCACGGGAACGGAGGCTGTTTTCTGGGGGAAAGTTCCCTGAAGTCTCAATCCGGAGGGCTGACGGTCGCGGTGATTTATTTTCATCAGAAATACTCGGTCAGTTAAAGTTGTTTGCCGGTGACAGACGCTGTTTTTCGGGCAGAAATGTGAGGAAGAGTCGGCAGGATAGATAGATAGACACATAGAGGATAGACACTTCTCCATGTACAGCTGCGGTATTTTTTTCCCTCATATAAGTTACCAATGACAGTTACAGTTACTACGTTACTTTTGTACGGTCCTCTAACGTTGCTTTGTGGGACATTTCTCTGTATTTAGCTGAGTGAGGGACCTGTGCAGTTATCAGACTGTCAGACCGACACGCCTTAGCTCTGTGCCTCCGGATTATCCATTCACACTGGGGCGGCTCACCAATAATGCGGCCCTGATACTACCTCCAGAGGCGGATCAGAGCCGCAGCGAAATTTCCCCCCTCTCGGCATCTGACACTTTCACACAGAGGAGGGTGCGGAGAATTGGCGCAGGATCCCCGCATGCAAACGGCTGTGTGAAAGAGCCTAGTATCAGGGCCGCATTATTGGTGAGCCGTCCCAGTGTGAATGGATAATCCGGAGGCGGTTACACCCCGCCTTTCCGAAACCCCGCTGTTCCGAACAGACTTCAATTCATCGTAATGCCGGGGTTTCCCTTTTTTTCAAAGACCCCGCTATTCCGAAAAGGCTATTGGGGAAACCACTCCATTCCGAAATCCCCCCACTCCGAACTAACCCTAACCTTAACCCACTTCAGAATTGTGTGAGCGCGGCTGGAAGCGGGGATTTCAGCACCACGGATAGCGGTGTTTAATTTCGGAACAGTGGCGTTTTGGGGGGAAGGTCAGAACAGCGGTGTTTTGGAGTTGGGGTGTTTCGGAATGGAGGGGTTTCGCAATGGAGGTGTGTCGGAATAAAAGGCTGTCCCCTCCAATGGCGCAGGGCGAGGGTATGTCGGTCTGACTAGTCTGATAACTGCACAGGTCCCTCACTAAACTAAATACAGAGAAATGTCCCACAAAGCAACGTTACAGGACCGAACAAAAGTAACGTAGTAACTGTCTTTGGCAACTTATATGAGAAAAACAAATACTGCAGCTGTACGTGGAGAAGCGTCCGTCCTCCTGTCCGTCCTCCGCCTGTCCGTCCTCCGCCTGTCCTCCCGAATCTTCATCACATTTCTGCTCAAAAAACAGCGCCTGTCACCGGCAAAAAAACTTTAACTCACCAAGTGTTTGTGACGAAAATAAATCACAGCGACCGTCAGCCCTCCCGACCGAGACTTCAGGGAACTTTCCCCCAGAAAATGCCCTCCGTCCCCGGGAGTGAGAGAGTCAGACAGTGTTCAGTTTACTGACGGTGATTATGTAATTATGTAATTTAGCGCGAACAATGTAACTTTGTCACTTTCCAGGATGTTTGGTGGGTCAGGATCTCAATCACAACACATTATAACAGCATCTATATTATTATAACCTGTCCGCGGGTTTGGATTAACAGGGGAACACCTGGGGAAACACCGACATCATCATCATGACGTGTACCGTCACGCTTTAGGAGCCGCAGCGCCGGCTTTCTGTGTGAATTACACACGTGAAGGCGGAGATGCTTCACTCTGTGTAAATCGGCATCGGCAGAGAATTGGCGAACCACCGCTCCGGAGATAATGCGGAGACACTGTGTAAAAAGGGCTAGTGTTTGGAACTAATCCGATCTCCTTCCCCCGGAAGTAAGTGGTAAAAATCGCTGCCATTTTTTTACAACAGAGGTCTATGGGAGTGTCGCCACTCTGTTTCCTCGATCACTCTGTGTGAAACATAGACATTAGGTGCCACATCCACTGAGGTTGGGAATGAATAATAGCCAGTGGGGAGGGACCCTCCAGGAAAAAGATGGATTTGTTCCCCTAAATAACTTTAATCAGTCAATGAGTCAGAATATATATAATAATATGCAACATAAACAGTAATTAAAGCCTTTAAGTTTCTAAAGATTGGTTCCCATCAACCTGCACCTGACACACCTGTCTCTGTGGGGCATCTTAGCGTAGTGATGGCCGACCACAGCAAGTATGTTGCAAAAGTTATCTTTCAAATCAAGTACATTTTATTTATATAGCCTAAAATTACAATCACGTTGCAACAGTGGGCTTTACAATGCGTATAGTGAAAGACTTTAGAACACACCCAGTTTTGTCGTGACATACACGGATAGAAAATGTACCTGATTGTCCCTAAAAACATTCAGGCATTGCTTTTGTATTTTGTTTACCGTTACTGTTTACATTTTTTTGCATACAGGACTATAGCCAATATTTTATAAATACTGAGGTCTACTAAAAGGAGTATCATTAAAAAGGAATTCATGCCACGCTGCTGCTGGGACAACCGGGTTGTGTATTGTTCTGTTTTCTATGTTTCTCTTGTCTGCATTCTTCAACCCTCTCCTTTCTCCCTCACCCTGCTCTTTCCCCGTGTGTGGCTGAGGGCATTGCGACAACAGTGGAGTGGCACACCTGCCCTTCATCAACTCATCACCTGCTGACTACATAACCCCGGTCTCTCCACTACTCGGTGCCAGATTATTCTCTAACCAACGGTGATCATATAGTGCCATAGTCTCGTTCGTAAATTCTACGATTACACGTCCTGTGTTTTTGCCTTTCATGCTAACACTCATCTTGCCTGGCTCACCCTGCAGAAAACGTTGGCGCTACTCCGCTCTGTTTCCTGCCTGCCTGCCTCAACCGTAACAATTGAAATAATGACCCAGAAGAGATGGGTTATGTAGTCGGCCGGTGATGAGGAGCGGGTGCGCCACTCTGCCGCCGCCACACCTCCAGCCACACACCGAGGAAGAGCAGGTGAGGGGGAAAAGGGAGGGGACAAGGAGGCAGACAGGTGAAACATGGAGAAGAACAACACAAAGTCCGGCTGTCACAGCAGTACTGTGACAAGAGTCATATGACAAAGTCATACATAATATTACCACTATACCATAACATGTTTGTTTTATACTAAAGAATATGGAAAAAGACTATTTGGGGCGACCGTGGCTTTGGGGCGACCATGGCTCCGTTGGTAGAGCGGGTCGGCCTATGTGAGGGTTGGCTGCTCGATCCCCGCCCCTGCAAATTGGGTCATGGTCATTGTGTGCTTGAGCAAGACACTTCACCCACCTTGCCTCGTGTGAAGGTGTAGGACTGCTGTATATTTGCATTGGTGGTCGGGGCTGTTGGTGCTGAATGTGCAGCCACGCTCCCGTCAGTCTTCCCCAGGGCAGCTGTGGCTACTATCGTGGTTCACCACCACCAGCATGACTGTGTGTGGATGAATGGAACCTGGAACCCTGTGAGGCGCTTTGAGTACCTAGAAAAAGCGCCATAGAAATCCAATCCATTATTATTATTAGAATAATCGGGCCCAGTTCTAGGCATAGAATAGAATAGAATAGAATAGTCTTTATTGTCATTGTACAGGAGGGTACAATGAAATTGACGGTGTCCCTGCAGCAACAAATAAAAAAAGCAACACATAGAACAAATACTAATATGAATAAATTATATATGTAGCCCTTTAAGGTGCTAAAGAGAGGTAGGAGGAGGTAGATTGGGTTTGTTCTTGTCGTGGGGGGGGGGCGGTTGTGAGTGTATCCGTTCTTATTGGTAGTTCGTATGGCCCAGGGGAAGGAGCTGTCTGTCAGCCCGCTGGTGTGGGAATTTGTTGACCTGTAGTGTCTCCCAGAGGGCAACAGATCAAACAGAGGGTAGGCAGGGTGTGAGGGGTCTCCTGTGATGGCCTTGGTTCTCCTGAGGCAGCAGGATGTGGCGATGTGTTCCAGGCTGGTCAGAGGGCAGCCGATGATCTTTTGGGCAGTGTTTATGACCCTCTGCATCGCCTTCCTATCCTCGGCTGTTGAGCCTGTGTACCACACACCCAGACAGTACATAAGTACGCTCTCCACAGAGGAGTGATAGAAGGCCAGCAGCAGCTTTGTGTCCAGTTTGCTTTTCCTGAGGACACGCAGGAAGTGTAGTCGCTGCTGAGCCTTCTTAACCAGGGCCCTGATGTTGTAGGTCCAGGAGTGGTCTGCGGAGATGTGGGTGCCCAGAAACCTGAAGGTGGTGACACTCTCCAATTGTTCTTGATTTATGAGGAGGGGACTGTGGTCATGTCTGTTTTTCCTTAAGTCCATGATGAGTTCTTTTGTCTTTTGGACATTCAGGGTCAGGAGCACCATAGCGACAGTTCCTCCACCTCGGCCCTATACGCTGTCTCGTCCTCGCCTCGGAGGAGTCCAACCACTGTAGTGGCATCCGCATATTTAATAATGTGGTTGGTTGGGCGAGTTGGAGAGCAGTTGTAGGTGTACAGGGCGTACAGTAGAGGGCTCAGAACGCAGCCTTGAGGGGAACCAATGCTGAGTGTGAGTGTGGAGGAGTGGTGGGGGCCGAGTCTTACAGACTGTGGGCGACTTGACAGGAAGGCTTGGGCACGCTTTAACACCAAACCGACCCCGCTTCATTCCGAAAAGAAAAAAAAAAACAAAAAAAAGAAAAGTATATTCAAATGTATAATATTGTAACTTATTCCCATAAATGCTACTCAGAGTAATCACACTCCACGGCTCTTCTGCCAACAGAGCCAGGTCGCTCTCTCTCTTGCACCGTGCATACAGTCAGTAGCAGCTTCTCTCGGTTAACATCACAGTAGATACCACAGGCACTCCAGATAGTTTTAGCCACAGACTTGTTATTTGTTTTAGCGTCCCTGCTAGCAACTTCTAGTGGTAGCATAGTCCCATCGGCAGCCTCTGCGGAGTTCGACTCTGTCCCGCTCTGTGGCATGGGAAGCCTCACAAGGGCAGGCTACGAACTGGTTGTGAAGCGGGTTTCAACTTTCAAACCTTGCTAGCCTCACTGTTAGTCCTGTTGGCCCGCGAGCCTCCACGACCCTCGCCGACAGGATTAAACAACACACGTTAGTGATGGGGACTCCATTACCCATAAATTCAGGTTAGCGCCGCAGGCCACTGTTTACTTCCTGGGGCCAGAGCCTCCGACAGCGGCTAACCTTAGGGTACTGGCATCAAGCAAGGGGAAACAGGGAACCCAGGCAGGCACACATGAATTTCCGAAGCCCGAGAAAGTGGTGCACAATAATATAGCATCAATCGGTCAAGATTTATTTATTTATTTATTTTTATAGCGCTGTTTACAAAATTGCATTGTCACAGGTTACAAAAAAGCCTATATTTTGCTCCACCACCAAATTTCCCATCCTCCTTTCACATCTACCACCATCAGTGACAGATTGGTAATCTTGAACTTGGGCAGATGCCAGAGGGGTCGCGGGTCCTTGTGGGCTGTTTGGGCCGGCTGACCAATTAGAGAGCGGCATAAGGGGCATCAAGCGACACAAGGGGGGGGCACAAGGATTTGTTTTTAAAATCAAGTGCAGCTTCAGCTAGCACTAGCACTAAAACTGCTAGCGCTAATGTTAGCAACACAGCTGAGCCAGCACAGCAGGGAGAAAGATAGGACACAGTGAGGAATATGAGCAAAGGGAAGAACAAAAGGAGCAAGAGGATGAAGAAGAGGTAGACATGGATAATGAATGGCGGTACGACATGTTTTTATTATGGAACGGCTGGCTCTGATGATTTATTAATTTTTTTATGCATGGGGGTTGTGCATTGTTATGTCCATGTTTTGGTGCAGTTGTTTTTAGCATCACTGAGGCTATCAAAAATGCGTGTTCTTTCCGTGCGTCAAAAGTTCTATCTGCCAATTGCACACCCCCTGCTGGTGGGTCGCTGGTGCCCAGCTGACACAGGATGTTGTATTAACATTGGTTCTTGGTTGGATATGGGTTGCAACGTTAACCAACTAAAAGTTAACGTTGAGATGGCGTCTAAAGCTGACGTCAATTCAACATAAAATAACAACGTCAAGCTTACGTTGTTATTTAGTTGTTTTTAAGTTATGTTGGCAAGCAACCAATATCCAACGTCTAGTCAACCTCACCAGTTTACTTAAAATATACGTAGAATTCTGACATTCAGTTGTAGGTCTTTTGACCAAAGTCCAACGTTTTTTCAACGTTATATTGACAACATATAAACAACATAAAAATCTATTGCATATTTTTTTTGTTGTTGTATATATTGTAATTGTTTATTGTTTATAACACACTGTGCATTGTTTATATACACACTATGTATATATTGCCTTCTATTTATGTTATGTACTAGGGGTCGACCGATTATCGGTCGGCCGATTATCGGCGCCGATATTCGGCATTTTGACGCATATCGGCATCGGCCTTTTTTTTTTTAATCCGATGGCCGATAAGAGATCAATTTAAAACATGGTTATTTTGGCTCTGATGCAGCCGAGCCTCTCTGTCTGCTGCCCCTACTCTGTCTCCAGCATTGTCCCACCCATAGCACCATCTGATTGGTTACAGGCAGAGCGGGTAACAGCCAATCAGTAGTGAAAGCTGTGCATGCACAGTGCTCACACACACAGCAGAGAGGAGAAAAAGTTTAGCCACCACGTAAAACTGGATTCACAGCCCGGTGCTGTTCATGGGGGCTTGGTTCCGAAGGTAAGTTAAGGCAGCGGACTCTCCCGAAATTGTCATAAACATCCCAGTCCTGTACAACTCACAACTACTAGTAGCATTACTGTGAGCCTGTTAACGTTATATAAACATAAGCGGCAGCTCTGCTGCTCGCTGTCCCTCAGATAGTAGAAGTCTGTGTCTGTGAGTGAGAGAGTAAAAACTAATAAACTCAATTCAGTCCAGTTTTATTGCAGGGAAGCACGTTGAGGTGAAGGCTGATTAGCTTTTAATTAGCGTAACGTTAGCCCACCGGTCCGCTTTCTCCTTCTCTGGCTGTAGACGCTCAGCTGACAGTAGAAACTCCACAGCTCATGGCTACTAACGTTACTGTGAGGCCCAATACGTTAGCGGCAGCTGTCTGTTCTTATGATAAACACTTATTATTAAAGTGAAGGTGCTGCAGGCTATTAAGTGTTTTTAACGATTTAATCACTTGAAACAAGGTTGCTGATAATATTGATAGAGAAATATTCAGTGATAAAAGAAAGAAGTGTGTGTGTGTGTGTGTGTGTGTGTGTGAGTGTGTGTGTGTGTGTGTAAGCCACACGAGAAGCTGCAGAAAAGCAAAACAGCAAAGCATCGTCTGTCTGAGAGAAAACTCTAGGGCAATAATGGCTGTTTAACTACCAAGTTATTTTACTTTATATTTTTCTGTGTTGATTGAGAGATCCTAAGCAGCAGAAATTGACATATTGTCATGTAGTGTGTCCTGAAGCTGTCTTTGGCAGTTTCTTGTAGAGAGGAGCAGGATATTGCTGTTCAAGACTTTAGACATCATGCAACTGCATCATAAAGCCTACATGAACTGCATGGTGTTCAGGGTTGAATAGTCTCTCTTGCTATTGTACTATTTTTTCAGCTATAGTTACATTCATTGTTAGTAATGTAGCAGCCTAGTTTTGAATGACAGTGTCCCTGCTATCACATGTTGTTAAAATATAACATTTACAAAATCAACTACAGGCTTCCCAAATGCTGTAGTAAATTAAGCATGAGTTGAGCATATGTCATCATGTGGCCCCACTTTTAACTCTCTCTCTTTTTTTCAAACACTTATTGCAGTTGGATAGACTTAAGTCTATGTGTAAAAACACTCAAAGTTAAGTGTTGGAGTTTGTATTATTCAAAATTTTGACACCAATATTTTCCCTTTTACTGCAAATGAATATCGGCTCCAAATATCGGTTATCGGCCTCCTTGACTACTAATAATCGGTTTCGGCCCTGAAAAAACCATATCGGTCTATCTCTAGTGTACAGATGATGTTACATTACGATATACCTGTTTATAGCATAAATTCTATATTGTGTGTTCAATATATAAAAAAAACAAAAAATAAAAGTTGATATTATTTATACTAGTGCAATGCCCATAGGAAGCATGTATTCCTATAGAAAAGTGGGAGGTTAAGTAGCTTTTCGTGGATGGCCAAATGAGGCTGTGTTTGAAGGTGGGATATCAGGGATATAATTGGCTGGTATTGACTACTTTTGATTATACCATTATATTTCACCTTAAAAACTATTTACCTTGCCTTGTTTGGTGTCATTATTTTCAGCACAACCTCACATGTGTGACTGAACAGTTATTTTTATATACTTACTTATTTTGACATACTATATTAACACTATGGACCTAAAATCACAAAATAACATAAAATTAGAGTAGGAAAAAGTTAGATTTTTTACTGTGAAAACCACAAATATATTTAATGAACCAATTGCATTAGTTATAATGCCAATATATATTGTTGTTTGCTAAATTTGTGCATAAGTTTTTGAAATTTACAAAGTTATGTGTAACTATTTACATTTAAATGCAGGCAATGCCTCAGGCTCCTCAGCTCTTTCCTGCCTGTTCCACATTCAGCAGTCTCCTTCTTGTTTTGACTCACAACACATAAAAACGACTACACTACACACTAAACACACTACACTAAACACTATATAACACACTAACTATACACTCCAAACATGCTATATGTCATAAATCTCTCAGCTCTCAAAACTCACAATCTCTGTCGCTGTCTCCAAGACGTCACTGCTGCTGTCACTCATCCGCCGACGTCCCTCCCATAACTTCCTGTTCCTCAGAAACCAAACTTGCTGCTTGGACACTTTCGTGACAAAAGCCTGTTTCTTTCTGCACCAGACACAAAGCAAACGTGACGGCGAAAAAGCGTGGCGGACTTTATTTACCCTAAGTCCGGTTTTGGACGTGCCGGTGCGTCCGGTCCGTCGACTCGGGAGGTGGGCTGTGTGGGCTAGCGGCTAGCAGCTAGCTGCACATGAACATCCATAGATTCCGATTCCACTTTGTTGTCTGCGCGTCTCCGGATCTCCTCAGACCCGAAGAGACTTGGGCCGGACTCGTTTAGTCTCATTAATCCACAACAGTCAGTTTAGATGCACAGAACAGAACGGGACCGAACCGCCAGCAAAATCCCGGTCCAGCTCGCGCCGCTGCAGGTATAAATCCGCTTGTTTCTTAACCTGTTCGCACCCACCTATTTTCGGTAATTTTTCGCCTATTTAGCATACCCAAATGGAAAAGCTTATAACACAATATAACTATCTAAATAATAACTATGATGTGCTTTATGTAAGGCATATGGCAATATACCACATACCTTCTACATCTTGTCAACTACACCTGGATGAAATGTTAGACTTCTAGGCCTAACCTTATGGGAGTTATGGAGTTTTTAGTTTTTAGTTTTTAGTTAGCGGTGTCACTGGCGTCCACAAACCTCTCCAAAACGTCCCCAAATGGCCAAATTGTGCCAAATGCTTTTACTCACTTTTGTGACACTGGAAACATTACTGAAGCATTTTGGTGACTATAAAACCTTAGTCCATGATTCAAAACACATTCATTTGATGGGTGGTTGGAGGGATTTCCACACGCTTCTAGGTGGCCATATTGAGATATTGTCATGTGACAAGACACTACAGAATAGTAACTATTACACAAAAATGACAGACTATACTGAACTGAATTTCAAACAAGGATTTTATTATCTTTCAATATACTGTTACTGTATGTACAACTGTGCCAATATCAACAAAATATGAACAATGAATGAACTATATACAACAAAATATAGAATATGAACTAAACAAACAATATACAAAAACTCTAAAATGTATACAAAAGTAATAAGTAGTAGAAATGTATAAGAAAACTTGTCTACAAAAATGACGTATATACAACTGTACTGTAAATATAAACATAAAAAGTGTGCTGTGATGCGCAGTGGACATTTTGGGCCATTCTACATTCCATTTTGTGTGTGCCACTCATTAAAACAGTCCCTTGTGGCAACAAAAAACAAGGGAACATCACACGTTGAACAGCCAACTGGTGTCTTTTTGTGGCAGTGTGCAGAGCCGTCTGCCGACACTGCCTGCATCCCGCTTAGCCACTTTTTGTCCCTCTGTGAAATAATGCAGCTTGTGGGATGCTGCTGGGTTTGGGGGTGCAGTGATACATGAGGTGGATGGCTGGGATGTTGATGGCTGGGATGTTGATGCGGGTCCTTGGTCTGCAAGCTCCTCAATAAGGGTCTGACGAAACTCTTTCTGCGTCACTGACCCCCTCTGACACTGCTGGTACAGGTACTGGTGGATGCAGAAGAGGATGGTTGGCGCTTCTGATGACCGCCTTCAGCAGGAGAGGGGGCTGGGCGTCCGACTGTCTCACTTTGAGGCTCCCAATCCACGTCACTGCCTTTAGACTGTGACCTACAAAACACAATGCAAAGCACAAATGTTACAAAATATAATGAAAAAATATATAAATGTAATTCAACTGGGTGTTATTTACATAGGAAACAAATGAACACAGATATATGATATTACATATTACACAGAAACATCAGGAAAATAACTGTACATAAACAGAATAATTGCATTGGGGGAATATTCCCAGTGTCTGGTCAGTGAAAAAGATCTAGTTCAATTTGCTTACAAGCTTGATAAAAAAGTCTAAATAAAAGGGAATTAGATGCTCAAAATGAATTACATTATAGAATAAAATTACAAGGATTACATAATTTTAGTTGAGTAGCTAGCTAGCTCGTTAGGCTTAGCTAGGCTAATTAGGCCCTGGGGCGCTAACCATTTAGCATCATTTATGAAATTCATATGTATACTGTACTGTTCACTGTAAGCATAAAAACCCCCCACCCACTAACTTTCAATCAAATTTCACTCATGGCAAAATAAATAAATCAAACATCATCAAAGATAACGTTACTCACCGATCTAAGATGAAGTCGAGGCCCTGAGCAAACATCTCCTCTCTCTCAGAGTCGTACACACTATCTTCACTTTCATCAGATGATGCCATGATCAATTCCAGTTCTTCTTCTCGGACATATGTAGTTTTATTTGTGGTTTTCGCCATTGTAAACTCTGAAAATTGCTGTACAAAAAAAATTTAAATGTCCGCTGCGTCCCTTTACCGTGCGCCCCCTGCGTAAAGTGAGCTCGTTAGCTTCCAGACGCAGCTAAACATCTCGGCTCTTACGTAACTGACCTGGGCATGCCTACCCTCGTTGGAAAGGTAAAATAATTGGCTAGAAGCCTGAGTGATTGACATGTTGATAGCATATACGCTGTCCCTATACTAAGGCAGCGAAAAAGAGTAAACAAAGCCTATTGGTCCTTCAAACTGGGAGTGCTCGATCTACTTCACGGGTTGTACTGGGGTGAAAACTGAACAGAAAAAGATGGGGACTAGAGTAATTCCGATTGCGGCCGGGAAAGCATGGATTCTATTTGCCGAACAAAGTTGGTAGACGGTAAACAAATGAACTTTACAGGACGATATTCACAAGCTGGAATAATTTTATGAAAAACCATTTTGATGCTTTTGATCAGTGGATTCTTACGGACAACTGGGATATAAATAATTGAGGAATGGACACATATTACGGCTGTAGGGCTGCAACAAAGGTAGGTAGCCGTCGTGTGTTTCTTCTATCTCACGTTTACCATGCTGGTAAGTATCAATGATTTATGGTTTAGTGCTCATGATTTTTGCAATATCAACTGGATGAATGAATTGCGGAGCTTCTACCCTTTCTAACAATAGTATGTCCGTATTGACGAAAGTTGAAGCGGGATACGTCACTGCGTAGACATACAGTCACTTAACTGAAATCGCCCGCCGGCGGGCGGGTGGGTGCGGAGAGGTTAAAAGGGTGAAAAAAGGATTAAAAGGATGGAAAGCTGTAGAGTGAGAGGGCCGAAAAAGCTAAAACAGGTGAAAAAAGGATGAAAATGTGAAAAAGTTAAAGGGTGAAAGAGCTTAAAAAGGTGAAAAAAGGATGAAAAGGTGAATAGCTGTAGAGTAAGAGAGCCGAACAAGTTTAAAAAGGAGAAAAAGGATGAAAAGCTGTAGAGTGAGAGGGCCGAAAAATGTAAAACAGGTGAAAAAATGATGAAAATGTAAATAAGAGGGCTGAAAGAGCTCAATAAGGTGAAATAAAGCTGTAAAGTAAGAGGGCTGGAAGAGGTTAAAATGGTGAAAAAAGGATGAAAAGATGTAGAATAAGAACGGTGAAAAAGCTTAAAAAGGTGAAAAAGGATAAAAAGCTGTAGAGTAAGAGGGCCGAAAAAGCTTAAAAAGGTGAAAAAAGGATGAATGCTGTAGAGTAAGAGGGCCGGACAAGTTTAAAAAGGTTAAAAAGGATGAAGTAAGAGGGCCGACAAAGCTTAAAAAGGTGAAAAAGGATGAAAAGCTGTAGAGTGAGAGGGCTAACTAAGCTAAAACAGGTGAAAAAAGGATGAAAATGTACAAAGTTATGGGTGAGAGAGCTTAAAATGGCTGTACATACGCTGGAGAAGGGACAACCCCAAGCAAGAGCACACCTGATCCAAATCAGGTGTGCACACCTGATCCAAATCAGGTGTGCTCTTGCTTGGTTGGAATGAAAACCCCGCAGCCACAGTGGCCCTTTACTGGATCAGTTTGACACCACTGGTCTATGTAAAGTAAAAGATGTGGGATCCAAATCCAGCTGAAGAGAATTCTTTCTCCAGTGTTCCAGCTGCTCTCAATCAACTGATGATGTCACACACTCTAGCTCCCGCAATACACACGCATTCTTGAGATACACACGCTGGAGAAGTAACAAAGATGAGACAAAGATGAAGAGGTCCCCAAAAAAATGAATGGGAAAACGCCTCCCAAACCCCTGAGATTTTAGAAAAATCTGTAATGCTTATGGCCAAAATATTTATATAGTGAGTGAGAGGAGACATTGGTGAACTCAGTCATGTCGTTTTTATTTCTGGAAAGTGAGAAATGAGGGCAGGAGAGCGAGAGACAAAACAGGTGCTGTCTGCTCTTCACTAGAAAATTAGGCTAAAAATTAACATTGCGGCTTATGGGCAAGCAGCTGGAGTGCTTGTCGCTCTCAGGCTTCTAAATCCAAAACTGTAAGTCGTACATCTGAAATGAGACCATCAGCTGAAAGCCAACAAGATTTCCTACATTTCTATACATGTACTGTATATGTGGAGTAAACGATTTGGAAATCAAGCTGAAGACAATTTTTTCTCCAATGTTTGAAGCTGCTCTGCACTCTAGCGATGATGTCAGGCACTGTAGCTGACGCAATACACACCCATTATAAATCAGAAGACGGGCTAAAAATCCTTAAAACTAAAACTGCGACATTTTCAAAATCGTACAAGATTTTTAAAAACTGAATACAGGGTCAATAGTTCAAAGTCTGCTGACTCGTTTAAAACTGGAATGGCGTCTCCAGCTCAGGGATAAGTAGAGGTTGAAAGGCGATGAGTTTTGCAGAGGATTTGAATATTTTCCCATTTGCGTCAATGTTACATTTTTTTTGAAAAAGCTGAATTTCTGAATAAAGCTGAAAGGTTGAAAACTTAGAAAGCTGAACATTTTGATAGCTGAACGGTTTCAATAGCTGAATGTATGCTGAAGTTATAGCAGAATGAAATTTGAAAAATTCCCCATAAGGATGTATGAATGGGGAGAATTTTGCAGAAAAAGCTGAATATTTCCAAAAGTATAATAGATAGAAAAGCCAAAAGTAATAGCCATCATGTCCTTAAAAAGCTGAACTTTTTGATAGTTGAGTGGTTTCAGTAGCACAAAATTTGTAGGAGCAGATAGGTGCCAAAACGTACGGAAGAATAATAAAACTAGAAAAATTGCATTTCCTGCGAAAATACAGTGTGAATGCTGAAGGCTGAAGCGAAATCTGCTGAATGTACTGCCGAAAAGCTGACAAAGTTGAAAAGGCAGACCGATGAATAACTGAAAAGGCTAAAAAGGCTGTGGAGTAAGAGGGCTTAAAGATCTTTAAAAAGGTGAAAAAAAGACAGAAAAGGCCAAAAAAATGCAGAGTTAGAGGGCAGAAAGAGCTTACAAAGGTGAAAAAAAAGACTGAAAAGGTGGAAAGTTAAAGGCAGAAAGAGCTTAAAAGGGTGAAAAAAGACTGAAAAGGTGGAAAGTTAAAGGCAGAAAGAGCTTAAAAAGGTGAAAAAAGACTGAAGAGGTGGGAAGTTAAAGGCAGAAAGAGCTTAAAAATGTGAAAAAAGACTGAAAAGGCCGAAAAGTTGTAGAGTAAGAGGACAGAAAGAGCTTAAAAAGGTGAAAAAAGACTGAAGAGGTGGAGAGTTACAGGCAGAAAGAGCTTAAAAAGGTGAAAAAAGACTGAAAAGGCCGAAAAGTTGTACAGTAAGAAGGCAGAAAGAGCTTTAAAAGGTGAAAAAAGACTGAAGAGGTGGAAAGTTAAAGGCAGACAGAGCTTAAAAAGTTGAAAATGGACTGAAAAGGCAGAAAGAGGGCAGAGTAAGATGGCAGAAAGAGCTTAAAAATGGCTGCATTGTCTATGTAAAGTAAAAGATGTGGGATCCAAATCCAGCTGAAGAGAAGTCTTTCTCCAGATTTTCCAGCTGCGCTACACTGTCGCAATGATGTCACTCACTCTAGCTGATGCACCACACACGCATTCTTCAGATACACACGCTGGAGAAATAGGAGAGCCAGATGAAAATATCCCCATCAGGAATGAATGGGAAAACGCCTCCCAAACCCCTGCGATTTCTGAAAAAACCGTAGTGGTTATTAGGGGTGTTCCAACAAGGGTACCTCACGATTTGATTACGATTATGGGAGCTTCGATTCTTCGATTATAACGATTGACGATTCGATTCGATTATTGGTGCCACGATTCTTCGATTATTGCTATTTCTAATGCTTTTTTCCATACAAGATTGATTTTGTCTTCATGTGTGGCTAAATTTGTAAATAAATAGCCTATCAATTAACTCAAAAAGCTGCCATAGGGAACAAAAGTGCATCCTTTAAAATTAAATAATTCAATTTATTCACTCTGGAATATGGATAGGATAACTTAACAAAATAGCTGCCATATTCCAAGGGAACAAATTGCATTCTTCTGAACAAAAGTGCATAATTCAACTGAACTCATGGATTAAAACAAAAAAAAATCTTTTGACTGAAAAGTTGTTTCGAGCTGTAGCCAAGTCATATTCCCAATTTGTAATTTGTGAAACAGGTTACAGGGCACGTTACTTGACACGTGCTAAAAAAAATAAGACAAGATTTACAGCTTCACCCCACACCATGTTCTCTAATGCAGACATCAAGTTTAAATATTTGACCAACAGTGTTTTACAGGAGGGTGATCTGAACAGCTGTTCTATTCACACTTAAAATGTTTTTTTGTCTTTTCAATGTAACTTTCAATCTATGAAATCAAACTGTGCCTTACTTGTACTTTTTTTTGCCAAGCTTATACTCTTATGCCGCCCTCATTATATGTTCAAAATATAACTCGGCAGTAAGATAAACACCTTCCATTCATCAAACCTCTGGAGACAGTGATCAGTTTGTCCTCAGGTTTATTGACTAGAAAAGGGTGAAACTGAGAGCAGACAAAAGGAAACATGCTTAGAAAATACACTTCTTACACAGTACATATTTAACATACTTTTATCAAACTCAAATTACGCCTTCCCTTTTTAACTTTAACTCAATGATGCTTACATATGAATTGCCTCTTTACTGCTTTATAAACATAGCATAAATTGTAAATGAATCTGTAAATTAGCTATGTAGCCCTTTTACGTACGAAACATCCACAGAAATAATATTATCCTCAAATTCACAAACAACTCTTAAAACAACAAATAATGTACTATAATTGAACAAAAGAACATATAAGATTACATACCAACGATGCTTCAAAAGGCATGAGATGTAGGCAGATGTCTTTGGATTGAAACAGGCGGCAAGACTAGCTTTTTACAGCCATGTGCCTCCACTTCCTGATTGACTTGTGACCACCTGACTTCCTGTGACCCACTTCCTGACTCTCTTAAAGGGCCGTTGCTAACTAACAAACAATCAATTTAATCACAAAATCTACAAACCAAAATACAATAGCAGAACAACTCTTTCAAATAATCAACCATCTACAGAACTTTTCAGTAAGCTGTTTTTCTACTTCTTCTTATCATCATCATTAATTATTATGAATAATAGTATTGTTAAAGTGAGCCTCTTATCGTTTAACAGAAAAATACATCATACAAACAGCAACTTTTGCAGTCTTGTCAGTCTGATGGCGAGTTATCACCTTTTATGTCATCACTAACATACTGTTAGTAATCAAAGAAGATTTGAGGCTTTACATTTGTTCTATATGTTTTAATACAAGATTTCTGTAATGAGCTACAATCAGGCAACATTTATGATTTTGTACAGTCAAACTAACCAAAAACTTGTCATTGATCATTATAACATTTCAGGGCGTTCCTGTAACCATGGTAACTCACGGTGTCAGAGGGGAGAGATGCTGAATGAAGCCGTTTACACAGATACACTGCAGACAAAGTCCAGACTATAGTTGTTATTTCACACAACAGGAGACTCTCCGTGTCAGACGAGTTCTCACGTGTTGACTAAACTCAATTGGTAACGTAGCAGTGCGACGAGTCCTTGCTAGCTAAGCAGCTAAACTTTAGCGCCGGTCTGTGTTTAGATCCCGCCCTGTGTGGGTCACTACACTGTCATTGGTCAGGCAGCACACGCTGTTAACGATACCATTGGCTGGAGAGTGTGACAATCTGTCAATAAAGATCAGGCAACACTCGTTACTGCTCCGTTTGTTGTGGTCCCACTCATTAAACAGTCCGGGCGGCGCGCGCGCTAAGGTTCCGGTTACGTGTTTTTTGTTCCGGTCTTGCGGCAAAGCATCAACGTTAATTAATCGATGCCAAATCGTCACGTGAGGCATCGCGATGCATCGCCACATCGATGAATTGCACGCACCTCTAGTGGTTATCACAGAAATATTTGTACGCTGAGTGAGAGGAGACATGGCTGAACTCGGTCGTGTCGTTTTTATTTCTGTCGAGTGAGAAATGAGGACACAGGAGCGAGAGACAAATCAGCTACCGTCTGCTCTCGGCCAGAAATTTAGCCTCAAAATTAACATTGCGGCTTATGGAGCTTCATTTCGACTTCTTGCCGCTCTCGGGCTTCTAAATCCAAAACTGTAGGTCCCACATCCGAAATAAGACCACCAGCTGACACCCAACATGATTTCCTACATTTTTATGCATATATTGTCAATGTCAAGTAAAAGATGTGGATTCAGAATCAATTTTTTCTATCTTCGAAGCTGCTCTCCACTCTAGCGATAATGTCACGCAGTCTAGCTGACGCCATACACACCCATTATAAAATCAGAAGAGGAGCTAGAAGTTCTTAAAACTAAAACTGCGACCATTTCAAAACCGTACAAGATTTTTAAAAACTGAATACATCGGCAATAGTTCAAGGTCTTGAGACTGGTTTAAAGTTTGAATCTCCAGCTCAACGTATGAGGAAGAAGATGAGGTTGAAAGGCGATGAGTTTTGAAGAGGATTTGAAGCTTTTCCCATTTGACTCAATGTTATATTTCTTTTAGAAAAAGTTGAAAAGTTGAAAGGTTGAAAAGCAGAAGGTTGAAAGAGCTGAAAAAGCTGAACATTTTAATATTTGAACGGTTTGAATAGCTGAACGTATCACATAAGGATGAATGGGAAAAAATTTGCAGAAAAAGCTTAATATTTCCGAAAGTATAAAAGATAGAAAAGCCAAAAGTAATAGCCATGATGTCCTAAACAGGCTGAACATTTTGATATTTGAATGGTTTCAATAGCTCAACATTTATAGGAGAAGATACGTGCCAAAAAACGTACGGAATCAGGAATAACTAGAAAAATTGCATTTCCTGCGAAAATACAGTGTGAATGCTGAAGCAAAATATGCCGAATGTACTGCCGAAAAGCTGAAAAATTTGAAAAGCTGAAAAAGTTGTAAAGTTCAAGGCTGAAAGAGCTTAAAAAGGTGAACATCTTGATAGCTGAACAGTTTCTGTAGCTGAACATGAAGCTGAATGTATAATGAAGCTGAAAAGGAAGAAAGATGAATATCTGAAAAGCTGTAGAGTAAGAGGGCTGAAAGAGCTTAAAAAGTTCAACACTTTAATTGCTGAACATGAAGTTGAATGTTTGAAGAATTTGAAAAGGCAGAAAGATGAATATCTGAAAAGGCAGAAACATAGTAGGGTAAGAGGGTTGAAAGAGTTTAAAAAGGTGAAAAAAGACTGACAAGGGGGAAAAGTTGTAGAGTAAGAGGGCAGAAAGAGCTTAAAAGGGTTAAAAAAAGACTTAAAGGGCCGAAAAGTTGTAGAGTAAGAGGGCAGAAAGAGCCTAAAAAGTTAAAAAAAAAAATCTGAAAAGGCAGAAACATTGTCGAGTAAGAGGGTTGAAAGAGTTTAAAAATGTGAAAAAGACTGACAAGGGGGAGAAGTTGTAGAGTAAGTTGAAAAAAGGCTAAAAAGGATTACAAGCAGTAGGGTAAGAGGGCTGGAAGAGGTTAAGAAGGTGAACAAATATGAAAATCTGTAGAGTAAGAGGACTGGAAGAGGTTAAAAAGGTGAAAAAAGGATGAGAAGATGTGGAGTAAGAGGGCCGAAATAGCATAAAAAAGGTGAAGAAGGATGACAAGTAGTAGAGTAAGAGGGCTGGAAGAGGTTAAAAAGGTGAAAAAATATGAAGAGCTGTAGAGTAACAGAGAGGAAAGAGCTTAAAAGGGTGAAAAAAGACTGAAAAAGCCAAAAAGTTGTAATGTAAGAGGGCAGAAAGAGCTTAACCCTTGCGTTGCCCTTCGGGTCAGGGTGACCCGCCCCCTAAATAATTACCGCTTGTGTCCAGTAGAGGCCGCTATTACACACACACACACACACACACACAAAACTTGGCTGTTTTATCTCATAATGTGTACTGTAGGTTTTCATAAATATTTCTGCAAAAGGCAGAAGAATAAAGAAGAATATGATGACAAAACTGGTAGCTATTTCTCAGAGTTTTCTTTTTTATTATTCAGCTCAACAAAGCAAAGTCCATCACATCACATCACATCACAGCACATCGGATAACACTTGAGACATGAGAAGCTTCATAGCGGGGCCCGAGAGGCTTCTTAGGACAGCCCGAGAGGCTTCTTAGAGCTGGGATCTGTAAAATAAATAAATAAATAAATAAAATAAACAATAAATAAAAACATACGGAGATGGCTTGTTCTACGATCAAGGTCGAGGGTTGCAATTACACATCACACAAACACAGGTTGTTACTCTGAGTCTCACCCGTCGTCAGTATTCATGTCATGGACATGGCCGTCACTTTCCCTTTTGAGGTGTCGGATACGTTCTCAAAGCCTTACAGAGTGTCCACTCTTTCCGCACAACTTGTACAGCAAGGATCTGTTGCTCTCCTCTGCCAGACTCAGGAACGTTTGTGTGTCAATCCCTTCAGATGCAAACTTTGGGATGTGACACGCCAAACCCCATTCTCTCAACTTGATCCCGACAAACACGTCCATTATAACAGACGAACAGACAAACCCAAGAGTAGAATTAAGCTCTCTGAATGAATGAATGAATGAATGAATGAATGAATGAATGTAGTGCTTGCAGTGTCCACATATACTCGTTGTGTAACTTGAACTGGGCATATTCCTCTGGAAGCAGCTGATTGTATTGCTTCAGTACGTCCAGGGCGCAGTTGACACGAAGGATCATGTTCTTGTACGAGGGTGTCGCCATCACGTTTCTGAGATGCGCGACCTTATCGCAGAGGGCAGAACGCACCTTCTCCGTCAATTCCACAACGGGAGGATCTCTCCTGACTGAAACATACAAACAAACATGCAGAAAAATATTACTTCGGTTGAACAGCAGCGTGTGGCGATCCCTCCCAGAGACCTTGATTATTTCGCTCAGTACATCGCACATACTCACCATACTTCCCCTGGGGTCCTTATTTTAACAGGTCCAAGTACAAGTGATTGTCCACCTGAAAAACGGTCCGTAGGAAATTCATTGCGCTTTCTTCGCTGTCGAGGTAGCAATCGATGACTTTGTACATCAGCTTAACTGGATTGGCCTTAGCATAACAAGACTTGGGGAGCTCAGCGTCTGACTCTGAATCTGTCAGGATAAAATCCAGATAGCGTGCGATGGAGGAGTGTTTCTCTGCTATGTCGTGCTTACAGTCCTGCAACATCTGGACGCGCAAAGTCCACTGGATTGAGCCCGGGCTCCGGGCGTTGTCCGCTTCCGCCTTCAGCATGTCTTCTAACACTTTGTCCACCGCGTTCGTATTGACAGGGCTTGCCATGGTCACAGATTTTCGGTGCAGCACACAGGCTTGGTACACAGAAAGAAGGGTTGTGAATAAATGGAGCTGTTCTGGAGTCTACTTACATTTATATACACATGTACACATTTGCTGGGGTTGGGGCTTAGGGTGGACATGCAAACAAACCCAACTTGATGTCTTGACGTCCTAATGGTTGTAGACAACCGGTACTGTTCTGTCCACCTGACACGATGTTATCGAACCGGTGCTGTACACTGCTTGCTTTGGCAAGCCTGGGCTGTTACACGAACACGGAGATGAGTCTAAATGTCATCTGACACGTTTGTTGTTGGTTTTTGTTTTTTTTTCGTTTTTTTTTTCTAAAGCCTGTGCTGCGCCGTTCACATTTGCAACCTTGTGCTGTTATGTGAAAACGGAGATGGATCTGGATGTCTGACACAATGTCATCCGACCAACACTATTCGGTCCAACTGACACAATGTCATCCAACCTGTGCTGTATGCTGTTTGCATTGGCATGCCTGCGCTGTTACGCGAACACGGAGATGAGTTTAAATGTCATTTGACACGTTTGTTGCTTTGGTTTTTTGTTTTTTTTGTTTTTTGTTTTTACAGCCTGTGCTGGGCCGTTCACATTGGCAAGCAACCTTGTGCTGTTATGTGAAAACGGAGATGGATCTTGATTTCTGACACAATGTCATCCAACCTGTGCTGTATACTGTTTGCACTGGCAAGCTTGCGCTGTTATGCGAACACGGAGATGAGTCTAAATTTCATCTGACGTGTCTGGGTTTTGTTTTTGTGTGTGTGTGTGTGTGTGTTTTTACAGCCTGTGCTGCGCCGTTCACATTGGCAAGCAACCTTGTGCTGTTATGTGAAAACGGAGATGGATCTGGATGTCTGACACAATGTCATCCAACCCCTGCTGTATACTGTTTGCATTGGCATGCCTGCGCTGTTACACGAACACGGAGATGAGTCCAAAATGTCATCTGACATGTTTGGGGTTTTTTTGGCAACCTTGTGCTGTTATGTGAAAACGGAGATGGATCTGGATTTCTTACACAAAGTTATCCTCCAATCGGTAAGTTTTTTTTCAGGTCAATATAGTTTTATTTCATTTGTAACACACATAGACAACATGACATGTAGATTGGTACAGTAAGATTATTACTTTACAAACACTAGCACATCTTTCATAGACATCTGTAGAAGGTCAAAGGCGTGCATGTTAAAGGAGGCCACCACCAACGAGATGAACTCCCGGTTGGCTTGAGGGATGGTAGTGTCGCTGCACAGTTCCTGCAGTATCCCAGTCATAGCTGCGGTGTTCTCTTTGTTTAACCTGAGCTCAGCATATTCCTCTGGAAGCAGCTGATTGTATCGCATCAGTACGTCCAGAGCGCAGTTGACACTTCGGATCTTGTTCTTGTAAAAGGGTGTTGCCGTCACGTTTTTGAGATGCCTGACCTTCTCGCTGAGCGCAGAACGCACCTTCTTCGTCAATTCCACAACGGGAGGATCTCTCCTGACTGCGAACAAACAATACAAACAAACACGCAAAAGTTTTTACTAGAGTTGAACAGCAACGTGTGGCGATTGTATTCCAGGCCTTGATTAATTTGTTCAGTATAGCACACACTCACCAAACTTCCCCCTGGGTCCGGATTCTAGCAGGTCTAAATACAAGTACAAATTCAACTGAAAAACGGCCCGTAGGAGTTTCATTGCGCTTTCCTAGCTCTCGAGGCAGCGATCGATGACTTTGTACATTAGCTGAACTGGATTGGCCTTAGCATAATAAGACTTGCGGAGCTCGGCGTCTGACTTTGAATCTGTCAGGACAAGATCCAGATAGCGTCCGGTAGAGCAGTGTTTCCCTGCTATGTCGTGTTTACAGTCCTGCAACATCTGGATGCGTGAAGTCCACTCGATTGAGCCCAGGCTCCGGGCGTTGTCCGCTTCCGCCTTCAGCATTTCTTCTAACACTTTATCCACCGCATTCGCATCGACAGAGCTGCCATGGTCACAGATTTTTGGTGCAGTATGCAAGCTTAGTACACAGAAAGAAGGGTTGTGAATAAATGGAGATGTTTTTCTGCAGTCTACGTACATTTATATATACACACGTGTACACATTTGCTGGGGTGGCCACGCAAACCCAACGACACTCTGTAGTACAGAGTCATACAGCACAGTATCACCGGTTGGATGAACGGTCGGCAGTCGGACACTCTAAACGGTATCTTATCCTTATTGGATTGATGGTCTTACACAATGGGTCCTGTTCTGTCCAACTGACAGGATGTTACCCAACCGGTCCTGTTCTGTCCGACTCACACGATGTCATCCAACCAGTAACGTTGTGTCCAACCGACACGATGTTATCCAACCGGTACTGTCAAGTGCAACTGACACAATGTTATCCAACCAGTACTGTCAAGTCCAACTGACGCGCTGTCAAGCACCCGTGACTGCGGGTTTCACGGCTAAACAGGTGTTGGATGAGATTTCCTCACACGCCAGGGGACGCTACTCTGATTCGGAAGAGGACGTGTCTGAAGAATCGGACCTGGTGGACGAACACGAGGACGACAGTTGTCGCGCAGGAGAAGAGGCTGAGGCTGAGGCTGAAGAAGAAAATGAAGAAGAAGAAGAAGAAAATGAAGAAGAAGAAGAAGAAGAAGAAAATGAAGATGAAGAAGAAGAAGAAGAAGTAGAAACATACATGTCCAAGAACAACACTATCAAATGGTCCTCAGTGGCATATTACAAAGATTGCAGGGTAATAGGGCAACACGATGATGATGCCGATGTCGATGATGATGATGATGATGATGACGACAATGTCAGAGATATGAGGATAAGAAAGAGAAGGAGGAGAAGAAGGGGAACAAGGGGAACAACAGCAACGGCAGAAGCAAACCCACTGGGACCGACCGCGTACGCGGTTGCCAATGCCCACGACATTGTGTCAACATTTCTCATGTTTCTCACAGCGGCAATAGAAAACATTGTGCTAGATATGACAAATCTGGAGGGTTCTCGAAAGTACGGAGAAAACTGGAAATACATGAGTCTAACCGACTTTCGCGCCTATATAGGGCTGCTAATCCTAGCAGGTGTATACAGGTCCCGAGGCGAGGCCGCAGCCAGCCTATGGGACGCGGAGAGCGGCAGGGCAATTTTCCGTGCCACCATGCCTCTCAAAGTGTTTCACACTTACTCGAGAATGCTACACTTTGACGATCGCGAGACAAGGCCCGAGAGACGCGCCACTGACAAACTGGCAGCCATAAGAGAGGTGTGGGATAAATGGGCCGAGCGGCTTCCGTACCTCCACAACCCAGGGCCTGACATAAAAGTGGATGAGCAACTGGTTCCCTTCAGAGGTAGTAGTAGTAGTAGTCAAAAAAAATGCTTGTGTGTGTGTGGGTGTGTGTGTGTGTGGGTGTGTGAGTGACTGAGTGTGTGTGTGTGTGTGTGCGAGTGTGAGTGAGTTTGAGATTCATTTTGTGGTTTGTTATTCTTATTTTTTTTTCTCCTTTGTCTCTTTCTTACACACCACACACACACACACACACACACACACTCACACACACAAAAGGTCGTTGTCTTTTCCGACAGTATATGCCAAGCAAGCCAGCCAGGTATGGAATCAAGACATGGGTGGCCTGTGATGCAAAGTCAAGCTACGCGTGGAAAATGCAAGTCTACACCGGGAAGCTGACCGCTGGCACTTAGGAGAAAAACCAGGGGATGAGAGTTGTGCTCGATGTCACAGAGGGACTGACGGGTGGCAACAAAACTGCTGTCACGTGTGACAATTTCTTTACCTCTTACGAGCTCGGACAGCGCCTCTTAGAGAGGAACATCGCCATGGTCGGTACGGTTAGAAGAAACAACCCCGAACTCCCGCTCACGCTGCTGACATCCAAGAACAGACAAGTCTTTTCCTCAAAGTTTGCATTCACGCCCGACACCACTTTGGTGTCCTACATGGCAAAGAAAAACAAGAACGTTATGCTCATGAGCACGTTGCACACAGAGGCTCCCGACGGCGTCGTCGCTGGCCGTCGCAAAGATGGGAAACCGGCCATCGTTCTGGACTACAACAGCAACAAAGGAGGTGTGGACAACTTAGATAAGGTGATTGGAACATACAGCTGTAGCAGAATGACCGCCCGCTGGCCCTTGTTCATCTTTCACAACATCATCGATGTTTCTTCTTACAATGCCTTTGTGTTATGGCGAGAGATCAACCCTGGCTGGCTGCCGGGTAAACGAAACAAAAGGAGGCTGTTCCTGGAACAACTGGGAAAGGCGCTGGTGACTCCACTCATCCAAAGAAGGCAGCGTCTGCCTCGGTCGTGAGAGCTGTTCAGAGAAGTAATGCTAAATGTCGTGCTCGGCCTCAGGAGGAGGATGAGGAGGATGAGAATGAGGAGGCTGCAGAAGAAGAACAGCAGCAGCAACAGCAGCAGCAGCAGCAGCAGTCCATGACGACAACCACCACCACCACCACCTCATCAGCTGTCAGCCCACCAGGAATACATAACAAGAGGAAGAGGTGTCAGATATGCCCACCAAAGAAGGACCGTAAAACACAGACTGTGTGCTCTGGTTGTAAGACATTTATATGTAAAGGGTGTACACTGCCATACTGTCCGACCTGTGCGCATTTCAATTTCGGAGCTGAGATTAGTGGTGGAGAAGCTAGAAAGAGACGTGTCTGACTGGCTGACTGACTGACTGACTGAAATACTGTGTATAGTCCCCAGGTGGCGCTACAATGATAACACACCAGCCCTGCCACATTAGCATTGTCCTGGGGGGTCACTGTGACCCTCTGTCCTCTACAATCATATTAGATTTACTGCTGCAATACTGTGTATAGTCTCTAGGTGGCGCTATAATGATAAGACACCCACCCTGCCCCTATCGCATTAGCGTTGTCCTGGGGGGGTCAATGCGACCCTCTGTGGACACCAGCCCTGCTGCTCCAGCCGCATTAGCATTGTCCCGGGGGGTCACTGTGACCCTCTGCACTCTACAATCATATTAGATTTATTGCTGCAATACCGTGTATTGTCTCTAGACGGCGCTACAATGACAAGACACCAGCCCTGCTCCTGCCACACTAGCATTGTCCCGGGGGGTCACTGCGACCCTCTGCCCTCTACAATCATATTAGATTTATTGCTGCAATACCTTGAATTTTCTCTAGATGGCGCTACAATGATGAGACACCAGCCCTGCCACACTAGCGTTGTCCGGGGGGGTCACTGTGACCCTCTGCCCTCTACAATCATATTAGATTTACTGCAATACTGTGTATAGTCCCTAGGTGGTTCTATAATGATAAGACACCTGCCATTGTCCTGGGGGGTCACTATAACCCTCTGTGGGGAGAAATGGAAAGACTTCACGAGGGTTAAAACGGTGAGAAAAGGCTGAAAAGGTGGAAAGTTAAAGGCAGAAAGAGCTTAAAGAGGTGAAAAAAGGCTTAAAGGTGAAAAGTTAAAGGCAGAAAGAGCTTAAAATGGCTGCAGACATGCTGCAGCAGGACCAGTGACAGAGACGAAAATGTCTCCCATAAGGAATGAATGGGAAAACGTCTCCCAAACTCCTGCAATTTCTGAAAAAACTGTGATGTTATCACCTATATCACCAACTATTTGTATGGTGAGTTACAGGAGGAGTTGCTGAACGCGATCATGTCGTTTTTATTTCTGGAGAGTGCAAAATGAGGGCGGGAGAGCGACAGACAAATCAGATACCGTTTGCTCATTTCCGGAAAATTCGGCTCAAAATTAAGATTGCGGCTTGTGGGACAGCAGTGAGAGTTGCTGTCGCTCTCGGGCTTCTAGATCCAAAACCGTAAATCCCACATCTGAAATGAGACCATCAGCTGAAAGCCCACAAGATTTCCTACATTTCTATGTGTATATTGTCCATGTTGAGTAAAAGGTTTGGAGTCGAAATCAAGCCGAAGAGAGTTTTTTTTCCCCGTTTTTGGAGCAGCTCTGCCTCTGGGTTGCGGAAGTTGGTGATGTCACTCACTCTAGCCGACGCAATACACACCCATTATAAACGCAGAAGACGGGCTAAAAATCGCTCAAACTAAAACTGCGATTATTTCAAAACCGTACAAGATTTTTTAAAAATGAATACAGGTCCAATAGTTCAAGATCTGCTGAGGGCTTTAAAGTTTGAATGGTGTCTCTCGCTCAATGTATGAGGAGCAAAAAGAGGTTGAAAGGCGATGAGTTTTGAAGAGGATTTGAAGCTTTTCCCATTTGCGGCAATGTTAATTTTTTTGGGGAAAAAGCTGAATTTCTGAAAAAGTTGAAAAGTTGAAAAGTTGAAAAGCAGAGAGTTGAAAGAGCTGAACATTTTAACATTTGAATGGTTTGAATAGCTGAACGTATGCTGAAGTTATAGCAGAATGAAATTTGAAAAAATCCCCATAAGGATGAATGGGAAAAATTTTGCATTAGATAGATAGATAGATAGATAGATAGATAGATAGATAGATAGATAGATAGATAGATAGAAATACTTTAATGATCCCAGACTGGGAAATTATTTTGTTATAGCAGTAGTGGGTCCACAAATAAAACACTTCGTACAAAACATAAATAGAATCCAATATATACATAGTGTATATATACAGTGCACAGTGTGCTATAAACAATAAACTATAATAATATATACAACAAAAACAGTAGAGAGAGCAGAGTTCTCTATCAGGCAGAGGTGAGAGAGTTGTTGTATAAAGTGATGGCTTGTGGCAGGAAAGATTTCCTGTATCTGTTGCTACGACAGCGAAGCTGAAGCAGCCTTCCGGAGAAGGTGCTCCGCTGTCTGACCAGTGTGAGTTGGAGAGGGTGGAGAGGATTATCCATGATGGATAACAGTTTTTTCAGTGTCCTCCTCTCCACCACAGCCTCCATAGTGTCCTGTTTGCAGCCAATCACAGAGCCAGCCCTCCTGATCAGTTTGTTGAGTCTGTTGGTGTCACTGGCTCCGATGCTGCTTCCCCAACAAACCACAGCAAAGAAAAGTACACTGGCCACCACACACTGATAAAAGATCTCCAACATCTTGCTGCACACGTTGAAGGATCTCAGCTTCCTCAGGAAGTAAAGTCTGCTCATCCCCTTCTTGTACACAGCTTCAGTGTTAGATCTCCAGTCCAGTCTGTGGTTGATGTTAACACCAAGGTACTTATAATCCTCCACCGCCTCCACATCCCTTCCCAGAATGCACAGGGGTTGGAAAGCCGTCTTCCTCTTCTTCCTGAAATCTATCACCATCTCTCTGGTCTTGCTGATGTTCAGCCGCAGGTGATTCTGTCCAGTCCACTCCACAAAGTTGTCTACCAGAGCCCTGTACTCCTCCTCCTGTCCCTCACTTATACACCCAACAACAGCTGAGTCGTCAGAAAACTTTTGCAGGTGACACGACCCGGTGTTGTACTGAAAGTCAGTGGTGTATAAGGTGAAAAGGAAAGGAGACAGTACAGTCCCCTGTGGAGCATCTGTATCACTAACCACCGCATCGGACAGAACACTGCCCATACGGACAAACTGTGGCCTGCCTGTCAGGTAGTCAGTAATCCAGGAGATCATTGTGTCGTCTACACCCATCACCCGCAGCTTCTCCCCCAGTAGCAGTGGCTGAATGGTGTTAAAAGCACTGGAGAAATCAAAGAATGTGATTCTCACAGTGCCTCCTCCACCATCCAGGTGCGAATGGGCTCGTTGCAGCAGGTAGATGACAACGTCATCAACTCCCAAGTGGGGCTGGTAAGCAAATTGCAGAGGGTCTAGCAGGGCTCTCACCTGCGGCCTCAGGTTGGCCAAAACCAGTCTCTTCAGCACCTTCATGACGTAAGATGTGAGGGCCACTGGTCGATAGTCATTGAGGTCTGATGGTGTCGACTTCTTTGGAACAGGAACCAGGCAGGAAGTCTTCCAAAGCACCGGTATTCTCTCCTGACCAAGGCTCAGGTTGTAGAGGTGTTGTAGGACAGGAGACAGCTGGCTGGCACATGTCTTCAGGATCCTGGGGCTGATACCGTCAGGGCCTGCAGCCTTCTGCTGGTGGAGTCTCTCCAGCTGTCTCCTAACCTGGCCTGCAGTCACAGTCATGCGGGGGAGGCTGCTGGTGTCTTCAGTGGAGGACGAGGAGGTGGAGGA
Source organism: Diplodus puntazzo (assembly GCA_963678695.2). Classification (NCBI taxonomy): domain Eukaryota; kingdom Metazoa; phylum Chordata; class Actinopteri; order Spariformes; family Sparidae; genus Diplodus; species Diplodus puntazzo. The sequence goes on from OZ023163.1 coordinate 34,093,151, forward strand.
GGAGGTGAAGGTGGAGGAGGAGGAGGTAGAGGAGGAGGAGGTGGAGGAGGAAGAGGTGGAGGAGGAGGAGAGGTGTTGCACAGGAGAGCTCACAGCAGGGGAGTGAGGGGGGAGGGGAGGAAGCATTCGGGGCAGTGAGGGTGTGTGGGGGTCTGGAGGTGTCAGGGAGACGACAGAAGGCTGTGAGCTGAACCTATTGAAGAATCTGTTCAGCTCATTTGCCCTCTCCAGGCTGCCCGATGACTGTCTGCCGCTCACCTTACACCCAGTGATCTGCTTCATACCAGTCCACACATCCCTCACATTGTTCTGCTGAAGTTTGGCCTCCAGCTTCCTCCTGTAGGCGTCTTTACAGGTCCTCAGCATATCCCTGAGTTCATGCTGCACTCTCCTCAGTTCTTCCCTGTCTCCAGACCTGAACGCCCTCTTCTTCTTGTTAAGAAGAACTTTCAGGTCATTGGTGATCCACGGCTTATTATTAGGGAAGCAGCATACAGTCCGGGTTGGCATGGTGGTGTGTTCACAGAACCTGATGTATTCTGTGATGCAGTCGGTCATGCTGTCGAGATCCTCTCCATGTGGCTCAACAAGTGCATCCCAGTCTGTCGACTCAAATCAGTCCTGTAGTGCGTCAGCAGCCTCCTGAGTCCACCTCCTGACACTCCTAGTGTGGACAGGCTGCCGCTGAACAAGAGGGACATACTTAGGGGTCAGCAGAACCAGGTTGTGGTCAGATCTCCCAAGAGGGGGGAGTGCTGTGGGACTTTATGCATCCTTAGCATTTGCATACAACAGATCCAGTGTGTTACAGTCTTTTGGTGGGGCAGTCAACATACTGGTGAAATGTTGGGAGGGTTTTGTCCAGTGAGACATGATTAAAATCCCCAGTGATGACAATAAATGCGTTAGGATGCTGCGTCTGTATCTGGGCAACAGCGGAGTGGATGACGTCACAGGCCAGCGCTGCATCAGCTGAAGGAGGAACGTACACACCGATAATGACGGCGGACGTGAATTCCCGGGGCAAATAATAAGGCCTCATCCCCACAGTCAACAGTTCAAAGTCCGGGGTACAGAGACGTTCCTTCACGTGAACATGTCCGGGATTACACCACCTCTCACTCACATACAGTACAATCCCTCCTCCTTTCTTCTTTCCGAACAGTGCTGAAGCCGGGAATCGCCACGCTGTGGTCCAGGATGTTTGAGTGAAGCCATGTCTCCGTGAAACACAACACACTGCACTCACGATATTCCCTCTGAGCCTTTATCAGCGCGGCGAGCTCGTCCGTCTTGTTCCCCAGAGACCTCACGTTTCCCATGATGATTGCCGGTACAGCCGATCTGTGTCTCCTCCTCTTCCCCCTCCATTTCACTCCGGCTCTGCAGCCACGGCGTCTCCTCCGCAGCTCCTTCAGGACCTCAGGTCTGGCTCCGGGTAGCAGTGCAGGTTCACACAGCGCAATCAGCTGGTCGCGTGTGTAAACAATGCGCTCAATGATGCGCTCCTGACCCTCCGTTGCTAGGGCTAGCAAAAACATCACAAAAAAGTGTCACAAAAGTCCAAAAAAAAGAAAAAAAAGAAAGGTGTTCGTCCTCTCTCAGTCTCCGGAGAAGAGCTGCCAAAGTTAAGCGAGAATCAGAACAGAGAATACAACAAAAACTACGAAAAAACCCACGGGCCTGCTGTTACAGGCTGCCACCTCGTACGGCGCAATAGCAACAATATACATGTAATATAATAATATAATAATAATACAGTATACTGATTTTAATCCTGACGAGCTGTCTTAGCATCTGCTTTTCCCAGTGACACGGGGTCATTAGCATTTGTATGAGATTTACATTTGCATAGGTAGAAATAATGCAGACAAAGGGTTAATGATTTGACTTCTAGGAGCATTAGATTTTTTCCTTTAGAAGTAAGAAACCTTGATTTCCTATAATGTGTGGAAAATCATGACATACATTGAATGCATACTGAGATTCAGTATGTACTGTGACATGATTCCCGGTCTCTAGAATTTAAAAAAAAAAAAAAAAAAAAACAGCTGCCTGAGCAGACAGGTTATTTGGAATATTAGTACTTTCAATTATATCATGGTTAGTGTATATTTCATATGAGTGACAAAGGGAACCATGTGTAGGATTTCTCATAGCAGAACCATCTACAAAGAAAACAGAGTTAAGGTTAATGTGGGAAATGTCAAAGAGTGCATCTCTTGGTTTTGACACTGTGTCAACCACTTCCAGACAGGGGTGTGATTCTCCATCTTGAGCTGTCGGGAGCAAAATTGATGTGTTAAGGACAGTACATTGTTTTAAAAGTTGGGACATTTAAATTAAGAAGGCACATAGCAACAATGTCAACTGGGGTAAGAACTGCTTTCTTAGCAGCCGCTACAGCCTTGAGGCATGCACCCATACCTAGGCCTGGGCGATAAACCGAAAATTTGCCGATACCGAAATTTACGACGATAACCGACGTCATTTTGGCCATGTCGGTATATTCGGTGTCATTGGCATAACACTAGGGACAGGGGGACACGTTAGGTCCACTTGATTAATCTACCCAGCGTATACCGATGTGCTTATTTTACATTAATTTAATGGCAAACTCCGCCCGCTGATGCGACACCAACTATGCCAGGTTAGTAATCAAGTGAACCCACTCTCGCTGTGAGTCGCGGACAGTTTGTGTAATGATGCTGCGTTCCTCGGCTGCAACAGGCCACTGTCTTCGGCCGGGCCGTCCATTGATCAAACATTTGTCTTTTGTTTTTTATTCACTCAAAATAATGACTGTATTTCCAGCTGGAAAACGCGCATCTCTCTCCTCCCTCCATTGTTGTTTGCATTTGTGTCTCTACGTGGTCTGACACGTAAGTGACCTCATGCTGAGAAACGTGACTTCACGCGTACGTGACGTCACTCCCCGAGACGCAAGAAGAAAGCAAAAATATATATTTTTACTAAGGAAAATGACAAACCTAGTAACGCGTTACCGGCATCACTGATTGTGTAGCTTAAGTGCAACATGGAGCATGAAGATGTAAAGAAAAAAATAAAAACAGTAGAATTAACTTTGAGCAAGTATGGAGGAAAGTCGGAGGTGTGGACCCATTTTAAACAAGTCGTGGGCCGTGATAATAACATGTCAGCTTTGTCGACTGAATTAAGTGCGGCACTTGTTGCATTATTCATTAAGATTTCTGTAGTTCAAACAACTCGCAATTGTAGTCGAGAACGTCAGTTATAACAGCCCACGTATTAAACAGTTGTCGGGTTTAAATCGGTCTCGGGCTCATAACCACATTCAGTGTGTCGGGCCGGGCTCGGACACAACGTGCACGGGCTCGGGTCGGGCTTGATTCTAAGCTCTACTCGGGTCCAGCCGCGACTTCACTGAGGTTCACCCAGTGTGAGCAGCAGGAGGACGGTTAGCTCACCTCCCAGAACATGGCACTGAATCGCTGGAAACTGATTTAGGGACTGTCATCAAATTACTTAGCATAAATATATTAATACAAAATAATTGCAGTTCTTTCAATACCTTCCATGTCATGGGGCCCAGTGACTCCAGCAGCAGATTGTATTAGTAAACTGGACGAATGAGACACAGCTATGTTTACTGTAATTTAGTGCTTACTCTATTTTATATGAATATTAATATGCAGAAATCTTGATATTTTTTTTTCTCAATAGCTTCCATGTCATGTGACCCACTGACTTCTGAAACAGATTCTGTGTCTATCAAAAATATATAATGATGAAAGAAAATAATGGTAAAAAAAAGGTTCTCTAATGCTCAAGAGGTTAACATATTATTAAGCAGCAACGTCAACTTCTCCACTATTTTGTCTCATGTCTTAGATTCTGATTCTGAAGTCCTCCAAATGTTTATTTATTTACATCCAACCTCTTCCACCACCTGCAGTAAAACCACATGATTCAGTTCGAAGAAATAAAAAAGCGAGAAGCTTAGAATTTGTTTATAAGGGACTGTATATTGTATACTTTTAAGCCTGTTCAGTTGTTGTCATTTCAAGTAATCTGTGCTTTTCAGCTGTTCAATCGTGTGCTTATCAGTTGTTCTTAACTACTAAATAAATAATATAAATCTTAACTACAATGTAGATTTACAGTCCTTACAGGTTACTTATCGTTCATTTATCGTTATCAAGGTGAGTTGCTCAATATATCGTGATATTGATTTGAGGCCATATCGCCCAGCCCTACCCATACCACTCTCTGTTTGAATAGTATCTCACAGGTCGTTTGTCACTATGTGACTGAGTTAGAATTTTCTGTAAAAAACTCATTATACATTCAGAAGCAAAAAAGATTAAAAAATGTGATAATGCTTGATAACCTAGGATAGGGGAAGTCGAGAAAGCTTGTTTTAAGTCAGTTAAAGCTTTCTCTGTGTCAGGAGTCCAAGTCAAATAGTCAGTCATGGCCAAATGTCTACCCTCATATGTGATTGTCATATAGGGTTGGGAGATCTCCACAATTGTATCAAATCCATGGACAACAATAGCCTGCTAAATTCAATAAGGCAATCGTTTGTTATTTTCATTCGCAGATTTTTTGAAAACATCCCAGATTGTGGATGTAATCGGGACCCAATTCACGACCTTCCGGAGTAAAATAACACATTTCATTTTAAAAAGAATTTGCAACTAGTCCTTCAAAAGTTTTAGGAACGTTTTCTGCCAGAAAACAAAAAATGGAAACACTGTCTCAGTTTGACAATGCTCCTGCATAAGAAACATATACACAAACATTGTCAAAGATACTGAACAAGTGTATTAACACACAATGGCTACTGATGCTAATTACTCAGCTCTACTGCAATCCAAAGTACGGTGTACATTTTAGGACATCCTCAGGATCAGGCTTCAGCGTCAGACCTCAGATGAAAAGGTATAAGGTCTCAGGAAAAGCTCTGTCACACTCGCACCAAACAGCCACATGAAAAATAGTCATCGGACCAAAAGGCCTAAGAAAAAAAACTTGTCACACTGAACTGCCTCAGGATAAAAATTGTCACACTGAACGCATCAGTAACTAAGTTGTTACACTGAATGGTATCAGGAAAAAAATGATTACATTGAACGGCATCAGTAACTAAGTTGTCACACTGAAAGGTATCAGGAAAAAAATGATCACGTTGAACGGCATCAGTAACTTACGAAGGAGTATTAGGGCCAGCCCAAAAAAAAAAGCCAGCCAAAAAAAAAAAAAATCCGGCACATGGAGAAAAAGTCCAGCACAAGAAAAAAAAAAAAAAAAAAAAAGTCAGTCAAAAAAAAAAAAAAGCCAGTCGAAAAAAAAAAAAAACTACAGAAGCCTGACCATGTACCATAACAAAGCGACTGACGGCTCCATGACAGCAGCCGGCCGGATGTCTGTGGAGTGTGAAGGTGATTTTCTGAAGGTGTGGGAGTGTCTGCTTCTCAGACGCCGCGTCTGTCTGAGCTCCACACCGACAGGATCAAGCAACTTGATCAGTTGCCTTATTGTATCTTGTGATACAACATACCCTCTCTGAATCGCACGCAGATGCAACCATCGGTACCCCTGCATCTGCCCCGTTCCAGCTATTTCATTTTGTATGAATACAGCCACCTCCTCCAAGTTTGTATGGTTTATCCTCTTGAACAAACCAAGTTTCCGACACAGTCTCTTTAGCGTCCTAATACTTATAACCACACCGTGTTTATAAGCCAAAAGAGAGAGAATTTCCTTATTATTATAGCCGATTCTGAAGTACCGCTTAATCAACGCGTCTGTAGAGGCAGCCACGGCCATCGACTACAGTACTTTGATATTTTCTAAATTAATTTATTTCTATGCCTGACTTTTTTTCTTTTTTTTTTTGCATGACTTTTTTTTTTTCTTGTGCTGGATTCTTTTTATTTTTTTTGCCTGACTTTTTTTTTTCTTGGGACGGATTTTTTTTTTTTTTGCCTGCTTTTTTTCCTTGTGCTGGATTTTCTTTTTTTTGGCTGGCTTTTTTTTTTTGGCTGGCCCTAATACTCCTTCGTAGTAACTAAGTTGTCACACTGAAAGGTATCAGGATAAAAATTGTCACATTGAACGGCATCAGTAACTAAGTTGTCACACTGAAAGGTATCAGGACAAAAGTTGTCACACTGAACGACATCAGTAACTAAGTTGTCACACTGAAAGGTATCAGGAAAAAAATTGTCACATTGAACGGCATCAGCAATTAAGTTGTCACACTGAAAGGTATCAGGAAAAAAATAATCACATTGAGCAGCATCTGTAACTAAGTTGTCACACTGAAGGGTATCAGGACAAAAGTTCTCACACCGAACAGCATCAGGACAAAAGTTCTCCCACCGAACGGCATCAGGACAAAAGTTCTCCCACCGAACGGCATCAGGATAAAAGTTCTCACACCAAACGGTATCGGGAAAATCAGTTTCATACAGAGGTCACATAAGCCTTACATACGTAGCAACAGTAAGTAAGGGGCGGGGCGTAGCGAAGGGTCACACACGTCATCAAGGTGCGACAGGAAGAAGAGTTGGAAGAGAAGCAGGTTAGAGAGAAGAAGCAGGTTAGGAGTTGTAGGAGTAGAAGCAGGAGAGGCAGATTAGAAGGAGTTGTAGGAGAAGAAGCAGGAGGAGCAGGTTAGAAGGAGTTGTAGGAGAAGAAGCAGGAGGAGCAGGTTAGAAGGAGTTGTAGGAGAAGAAGCAGGAGGAGCAGGTTAGAAGGAGTTGTAGGAGTAGAAGCAGGAGGAGCAGGTTAGAAGTGAGTCAGGAGCTAGAAGGAAAGAAGACGAGTTGAAAGAGAATAAGCAGGAGACACGAATGTAAGTTTTACTTATTATTTTTCTTTTCTGACACGACCCAAAACTGTCTATAAACATTAGCTATTTGATGTGGACCAAAGGGGAACTATGCAAGTCCGGTCGCTTTTGCGCAGTTTTGCTAAACCTCCTCCTGGCCATGTGCATTTGTTTACAACAGAGCCGGGGAATAATCAATGAAAAGAGCGGTAGATGACATTGTAGGCTATGTTGTTAGACGTGACTTGTGGTACTATCTGTGAGCTACAACATGAAGCAGTAAACCTTGCATAAAAGCGCAACGTTTTAGCTGTGGGGAGTAATAAATAGTAACAAAGTAATAAATTCCTCTGGGGTAAGTTGAGCCACCTGCCCCGTACACTAAATGGTTGAATTATGTCTGTATGTTGTAATTATTACATCACAATTAAAGATGTTTATGATTAAAACAAATACGTTCCCCGAAAACAGATGCAATGTAATTACAAAGTAATATCTTAGTTACCAACAAAACTAACTGTTGATTTAGTGATCCTGATAATGAAAAGTGGATTTTACCCACTCTCCCCTAATTGTCATGCACCCAATTTTATTTCAAAATGTCGCACTGTGATTGAGCAATAACATTTTGCTTGTTGTACATCTTTTTCAGACACTCATTGAAGATGTCAGCCCCGACGGAAAGAAGTATCCACAATGCTGAAATGTGTAAACTTACTGTTTCTGAATAAGACTTATATATGTACCTATATTTGTTTTCTTTATTTTCCAGTGTGTTGTCAGTCTATTATCATTGGTTTACTTTATTTCTTATTTTGCAGTTAGGACTTGTTCTGAGTCAGTTTTTTCTGTTGTTTTTCCCTTTTTTTCTTTCACCTTGCCTTGCATGCAATTAGTGACAATGCACACAGGGTGTGCACCTCCTCATATTTGGCTAAATGAGCCACTTCCCTAGTATTTCATGCATGACTTGACAATGGCCTTGTTGCAGGTCGAAACGTTGTCAAATAAAACTCTGTGTGGCGTCCTCTCTTTATCCTTGTTTGCTCCTTCACCAGCACCTCCATAAACTGCGATGTGCGTTATGTGACGGCCCAGGGCTGTCTGTGCTACCTGTGTCTGTTTGTGTTTCCTTTTCCCCTGCAGTAGCGGTAGTTTGAGGCGGAGCCTGTGATTCAGGAACACGGGCGGCAGTGATTCCCGGTTTATAAAAGAGGCCTATCCAGTCTGCTCGAGCTCTCTCTCCTGACCACGAGCTGAAAGCTCAGCCTGAGCCACTTTTGCTTGTCCTTTTATTTTTGTGTTCTGGTTATGGTTCAGTTTGCACTTATTCCTTGATTTGTAAATAAAATTCACCTGTTTATTCTTGATAATCCGTTCTTCGTTTGGTTGTTTTTGTTGTGGTCACTGAGCCGGATCATAACATAACTTTCACTCAAAAAAAAAGGTATATAAGTTATTTATACGTCAATGAATTGTACAGACAGACTGTTACAATTTCAGTACACTAAATTACTTGTCAAAACACTTTTTTTTTGACAACCCTACAAGCTACTAAGCTACTATTAGGACAAGCATCCATATGTTATCAGTTTAATGTAATGTGTATGTCTCCTGATCTCATAATATTCCCATTTCATAGATGTGTGTACTTCTGCTATTCTGAATATAGCAATTTGTTAAGTTCACTGTGCGGGAGTATATTTTACCTTTAAGAGAATACAGCTATATCTTCTGTTGTACATTTGTGGTACTTTTTTTTTTTTAACAAATGTTGATAATTTCCCTGGTAAGCTATTAAGGATTAGTACAAGAGGTAGATGAGGAGTTAGCCTATGGTTGTCACACTTAACTGTTTCCAGATAAATTGATACATTTCTTGTTCAGACATGGTCTAAAACAAAAAGAGATCAGAAGTGCGCTTTTGTCTTGTGGACACCAAATCAGGTAGGCCCACCTTTTGACAATTATGTCTTGCTGTTTCTGATAACATGCTCTTACAATGCAATAGTATTTTCCTTGTGTGCAGGAATCAGTGAATTCTATATTTTTGATAAAGTCTGTGTTGTGGTTTGTTTGTGTTCTAACAGTGAGCGACACCTCAGAAGGATTTTAAAAACCCTGAGGTTGAGGCGGAGAGCCTGCCAGCGACCTCTCACGCAAATAAAGAGAGCTGTGAAGGTAAGATTTAAACCTGGTGGTGTTGACAATAAAATAAATCAACTATATATTTTAGGCAGCATCTGTAATGCTGGCTACTTGCTTAAACAATAACACCTGTTAGTTGTGTAGGCAATGTTTGTCTTTATTGTAATTAAAAGTGTTAAATATGCCACATAATGTCTGTGATTTCCAGTCAGAGTTGAGGCAATGGTCACCTGACCAAGGGATCAGAGCCATGTTGAGACGGGTTCGAGATGTAAGGGGAGTGCAGCCCTGCTACAGGTTGGTTTTTATACTATGCTGTTAATGTCACCAAGTACTGTCTCATTTTATTTCAGAGTTCAATTCATAACCACTTGTTAATATAGAAATGACGTTGTGACAATAATGAGAAAGCTGGATGCCAGTGGTATCCATAGAAGATCGCCAGGAAAGAAAAAGATTGTCAGAAGAAATTACATCAGCCGCGGGCCAAATGACACCTGGCACATTGATGGTACTAATTTCATCTTTTTAACTGTAGAGATTCCCCTCTGAGATAGTTACACTAGTAATACTCATGGAAAAGGCATATTCATTTTACCCATTTAGGGAATGACAAGCTTAAGTTTTTTGGAATGTGGATACATCTGGGAATAGATGGGTATGTATGATGAAAAACACTTCAAAAAGCTTTTACCATATCATGATGTAATGGATAAAAGCTGTTTTTGATGTAGTCACATACAAAAGATTTAAAATTCATTTACTTAGGCTGTCCTTCCTTGATTCGGAGCGACAGAGGGAAGGAAAACCATCTTGTAGGTCAAATGCAGATTGCATTTCATGTGCGCAAGCCGGAAAACCAGGCACGGCTGCGCTTTAGAATGGGGACATCTGTCCATAATCAGGCAAGTTTTTAAACAAATATTTGTAGACAAGCACTGATGACATTCAAAAAACTTAGGGCTTTTTTGTGTGTGTGTTTGTGTGTTGTTTAGAGAGCGGAAAGCTACAACAGCATCTTAAAGAGGACGTGGATTAAGAATTGGCTGACAAAATATGAGGTACCAAAACTAAATAATTTGCAAATGAACATAAAAATGGTTTTGCACCTTCAACACCTCCACAGCACACAGACCACTCAACCATGCACTGCGTTAATGACAAACCCTACAGACTTCCACACCTCATTGTACAGTTGGTTTTAGTTCTAATAAAATATTTGTTCTTAGTTAAACATTGTGTGATCTCCCTCATTGTCACATTCACTGAGCCAGTTTGTGACAACCCTCCAAAAATTTCCAAAGTTAAACATGTTTTGCATTGTAAATACAAAAAGGCAATGCTTCTTATATCCTTTCATGACCTTTATATTAAATATAAAACAAATAAAAAAACAACTCATTTCATGTTCAAAGTAATACAGTTTTTGCCTAATGCTTAAACATTAAAAGTGGTTGCTATGCCCAAAGCATCACAACCTCTAATTTTGGTGACCATGCCCTAAACAAAAGCACCAATCCTGCAAACACAATATATGCTTTGCACTGTGTTTGAAATTCTCCAACACACTTCTTGCAAAACACAACACACTGTTTTTTTTACATAAGACACATTGTTCAAAAAGGAAAACAGAGTGCAAACAAAGGTGCATGTGTTTAATGTTTTGATGCTAAAAACAGTTTTGAAATGGGATTGTTAGGTTTTGTTTCAAGAGTTTGATTTTGCCGTATAAGTTAGGAGTTTATCTCCATGTGCTGTGTCTTACTCGACATGTGTGTTAAGTTATGACACAGTGAGCCAAAGTCTGCAACATGTGTGTAAGCATTTGGCAAAAACTGTAAACTTTTTTTAATGAGTGCAGCACATTTCAGAACACTTGGGAAAGGGGCTAACCCTTGTTTAAGTAGTCATGTACATAGTCATTCTGTGAGGAATATTTTGTTAAACAGTAGTGAGTATTAGGAGTAAGTATCCCTATTTTCTTTGAAACCCTGCTTTATCTCTTCTTTCTAAGTCTGAGTCTAGGTAAGCCATCTATCTTTTGTTTGCTTTGCTTTTCTGTGAACTTTTTTGTTTGTTTTTTATGCAAGGTTAATTCTCCATACTTAAGTTTTGAGTTGCTAATTCCCTGAAGAATTACAGGCTGCGAGATGAATCCAATCTCTTGTATTCATGCATTATGGAAGGAAGACTCAGACAGTGTTCTCTACAGATTATTACAATGCCTATACTCTTACACTCACATCTGTTGTTTTGCATCCAACAGTAATCATCATTTACGGTATTTACAGTGACTTGTAAGATTCTACCCACTTTATCTCATCAGATGTCCTCCTTTCCCTCTTGACCTCAGGGAACAGGCCACAGACACTTATGCCAGTCAAAGATGTAGAAAAACTAAATAAGATATAATACAATAATCTGATTCCCAATTTACTCTGAAGAGTAATAAAACTTGTTTTTTGTTTTATGAAATTAGTGTTGCTGATATTGTCTGAGTGATTTGCAGGAATCCCCACCTGTTGCTTAAGAGGAATACCAGTTGTGGGACTTAGCCTCTAGGAAATATGACCTGCTTTGTATTCACGCTATGTTTGAATGTTTCTCAAAGCAGTGGGTTATGTTGTATCATTTAGAATTAACGTTTAACTGTTTTTATGCCATTACAAACAACTTGTCTTCTTCCAAAATCATATGTTTAGGCCATGATGGAGTCTGGCATCCTGGAATTGGACAACGCAATACACATGTAAGTTCTTTGAGTAGAATTTTATGTAGCAGATTCAAAATAATGTTCCGATTGATTACATGCCACTAAAATATTTAAATATGACATTAATTTCTTTGTGTATAGTAACTGCTTGCAGTATACGCACCTGCCACTGCTCCAGGAAGACCTGAAAACAGAGGAAGTACTGTGGAATACACATGACATACGCAAGCAACGCAATGCTCCAGGTCCTTTTGGGAAGCCAGACATTCTCCACTCCTCACCACCATGTAATTTGCATTTTAGGTTAATTAAATGCATTTCTCTTAGCTTGAGAAAATAAAGAACAGAAAATGTGTTTTGCTAATGTCACATTACACACAATGTAACACATTTTCTGGTTACAATATCATAGGATAGCAAAAATTAGCATATTTCTTTAGCATTTCCAAATTCACTTTCGGTTATTTCCATAAGACAGTAAAAAATCACATCTCTTATGAAGGCCGAGCTCGGAACGCTCAACCTTCTTGACAGCAGGCAGAAAAGACCTTACATCTTCACTTAAAGCATTGTAGGTCATATAAAAGTTGCTTTATATGCACACTTGTGAAAAAGCTTTGCAATTACTGGATTCCTTTAATCATTCTGAGGTACAATGTTCCAAATTTTTCCTCCCACAACTACAGGCTATGGTGACATGTTGTGCCCAGTTGATGAAGATCTCTTGGACCATGCAAAAACCCTCATCGGGGAAAGAGAGGAAGCATCACAAGTGGTAAACCAGGAGTTTTGGGACATATGCCACACCATTTTACAAAAAAGTTCCTTTCCTGGCACAGCAGACGGTTGTCTTGCTGCTTACCTGATGCTGGTCCAGGAATTCACCGCTGCCATGAACAGCAATGACATTCAAACACCCCCAACATTTCAGGAAGCGAATGAAGTGTACAAAGAATGGAGGGGAATCACTAAAGAATTATAGATGGGTCCGGTAGGTTTAAATGTACAAAAGTTTCTTCAATGTTGAGGCTACAGTTTGACTAAAGTTGTGAAGCTGTAGCACGTATGGTTGATTTGTTATGAATTTTCGAAGTTTTGAACTTTAGACACTTGCTGTAGCGCCCACATCAGGACTATTGTGTTGAGTTTACAGCTGATGTAATCTGGCATGGGACTGGACCTTTGTGCAAAGTTTGGTGAGTTTTCACCCGTGGGAATTATGATTTCCTTGGAAGAAGATGAAGAAGAAGAAAGAAAGAAGTAAATAACTGATGTTTTAAAATGCCATTCATGCATTTACTGCAATGTTCACAAGAGCACAATTCAAAATGCTCTCAAAAATCCAGTTTTTGAGGTAAAATTCTGATATGTATTTGTCAAAAATCATCTACCATGAATACAATTTTATACATTTGTTTCACAAAGCCCATCTGGTATTTTGATGTGTCATCATCACCACCCTTGAACTCACATCCTCTGACACAAAGATCCAGCTCCTAATTCACTGAGCTAATTGTCTGGATATGAGCTCTGAGGGGTATTGCACAAAACCAAGATAAAGGATTAAGCCGGGATATGTTGGTTATGCTGGCTTAATTTAGCCTCAAGTCGGTTGCTTGAAAGAAGGTCAAATCTATCCTGGTCAAGTTACTATGGTGATTTATTCTCTGCAGCTAGCCTGCTCCAGCCGGGCTAAGATTAATCCTAGTGATTCACCTGTAGTTCTACCATCAATCCTGTGAGGAATTAATGTGTTTTACAGCATTTCCTTGTTTCTTCTAAATATGTTGCATAATTTTAATTATCCTGCATTAAAATACTACATATATATTGTCATTTGCCATTTCATTCAAGTCTGTTGACATTTGTAATTGCAAGAGTCTTTTTATATTGATTCAAGTGGTATAATTATTACTCAGGCCTAGTGTTATAGTGCTATGCTAATAAAAAATGCTTGTGAAATTGCTGTCAGAGGTTTCATGAATGTGTTTTATTGCAGTATTTGAGATTACATAACATGGCTTCTAAAGTTTCAAAGGTGGTTTCAATTAAGTCTGTGACGATAGCAAGAGTATATAAGCCCAACTCCTATTCACCTGTATCCTCTTCATAATGGCTTGCCCTTTTTTGGAGGATGTACTTGATGATGAAGCCCTAATCTTCAGACGAGCTATTAGGCATGAAAGAGTCTTTCGGGACAGGTCTGACCCATTGGCCTTTGGAGATGACTATCTCATTGAGAGATACAGATTCTCAGGTGATGGCCTGAGATATTTATGTAGGCTGCTGGGTCCAAAGATAAAGCACCAGACGGCACAAAGCCATGCTCTCACTGTACCTATGATGGTCTGTGTGACACTGAGATTCTTTGCAAGTGGAAGCTTCCTTTATTCTGTTGGGGATGCAGAAAACCTTAATAAGGGAACAAAGTGCTGTACAATAAGACACGTTTGTTTGGCACTGAAGTCACCTGTACATATATTCATCACCTTCCCTGGCCACAGAAGACCCCTCTATATCAAGGATGAGTTTTACAAGATTGCAGGTAACATCAATTTCAACTTGCAACCATTAGTCTGTAATTTGATCAGTCACAGCTGGATACTCACTATTTTTGTTACAGCTTTCCCTAATTTCATTGGAGCTGTGGACTGCACCCATATCAGAATCAAACGCCCCTCGGGGGAAAACGAGGGAGATTCCATCAATAGGAAATCCTTTCACAGCATCAATGCTCAGGTAAGAGTTATTTGTGGTGAGCTACATAAATTAATGTTTTGCATTACATGACCTTAATAGGTTAAAATTTAACATTTCAGATGATCTGAGATGCTGACTGCCTTGTCAGCAATTTAGAGGCAAAATGGCCTGGCTCAGTGCATGACTCCAGAGTCTTTCAAGGTAGTTCAATTTACCAGAGACTCTCACAAGGTAAGCCACCCATTTTATTTGTAAGCACCTTGGACATCACAAGTGTTTAACTCTGCTGTGTAGTATTATAAATTATATCTTGTATCATCAGGTGAATTCTCTGGTGTGCTGCTGGGAGAGAAAGGCTACGCCTGCGAGTCATACTTCTTGACTCCCCTTGCGGACCCCCAAACCCCACCACAGCAGGCCTACAACCATGCGCACAGCAAAACAAGGGCTCGAATCGAGATGACCTTCAGCCTTCTGAGATCGCAGTTTCAGTGCCTGCACCACCTGAGGGTTTCCCCGTCAGGGCCTGTGATGTCACTGCTGCATGCACCGTACTGCATAACATTGCAGTCCTAAGAAGCGAGAGGCCCCCCCAGCCACTGGGAAAACGCTCCCATCTTCCCAGACAACATTAATGGCGGACTGGTCAGGGAGCAATATATAGCATGTTTTTTCACTTAATTTTGCCTACCTTTAGTTAAGAAGATATCTTAAATGTTACCTTTTGCTGTGTATGTGCATTCTGTTTAGCATTGGTGGTTATGTTTTGAATTCCACTTCACTTTCATGAAAAAGGAGGACACCACAATATTTTCTAATAGTTTTTATTTATTTTGTTCAATTAGCAGTCATTCGTCTGCTTGGAACCTGGAATAGAGAGGGCAAAAGTAACAAGTAAAACCACCGTATTGCAGTTATGGTTACTGTGTGCACTGAAATACTCACTTCTAGTTTTTTGATTTCCAGGTCCAGTTCCTGAGGGTCCTGCATTTGATTTCTAGGTCCATTTCTTGCAGCTTTCTCTTTTTCAGTGTGATTTTGACATCTGACACCTCTATCTGTTTCTGAAGGTGTTTTGTGTACAGTCTTCTCACTGTTTGTGAATTCTGTAAAAGAAATGTCAATTACCACAGCAGGATTTGTGCATAATGTAGATTTACTTTAGCCAATACTCACCTGGATCCTGTAACACAAATTTTGTATTAGCACCACATCACTGACTTCATATCTTTTATGGACTAAATAAGCAGGATATTTCCACAAAATTGACATGATACCTCAAGCCTTCTGGAGTCCAGTGACACAGTCTCCTCATCTGCAAAAGTGCATCCGGCAGCTGCAGATGTGCCTTCCCCCTGCCATATAAGAGAACCTGAATTAGATTTGACAACACATACCAAGTCTGGGATTTTTATCAAATGTACTAACCGGATAATCTTCTGGTAGGTCCAAAAGAGTAAGTGTGTTCCCTGACACTGCAAGAAAATCCAAAGTCAGACAGTGTAATATATTTATTTCATTGTGTGTAGTACTGCAATATGTACCTTGTATGAAGCAGACAGTTTCTGTGGCTTGGACAGAGTCTGTGACCGTCCCTTCCTGGATCCCCTCCATCACTGGTCTCCCTTTGGAGTGCTAGCTCCTCTGCTGGGGTCAAATCCTGGCTCGGTGGGCCGCCTCCTGTGCCACTTTTATGGGTTTTTTTTTTGACTGCTACAATCATACAGACATTAAATGTCAGCAGACACCTAATCAATTCACCTCATTTTTTGTTAATTGTTATCTAAAGTAAAGTCACTTACCAGCCTGCAAAATGTTCTTGTATTTGATTTTAACTTGCTGCCAGGTCCTTTTCTGGCCAGGCAAGTTTGTTCTTTATGAAGGATAGATAGGTAAAATAGACAAAAAAACGTAACATACGAAAAAATACATTAAATAGACAACACTGACACACATTGTGGATAATTGTTTATTTTATACTTAATTATACTCTACATTTCCCGAGTAACATGCACGTCTACTGGCCAGTGTACAACTGTTGATTGGTGGACTTGAAAATTAACTCATTTAGTCCTTTATAACATGTCCAGTGGAGCACTGTTTATTAATTGTACATTTTTAGAGCACTTACCAATTAAGCTGGTCTGCTATTGTCTGCCAGGCTTTCTCTCTTTCCTCCATTATTGTAGTTGTATTTCCCTTCTTTCTTATGATGTGCTTCACCTCTTCATAGAACTCCATCAAGAGCTGTTGTTCAGCAGCTGTAAAGCAAGGCGCTCGACTGTTTTCCATTTTCCCATTGGTGATTCTGTGTTCGATCCCGTGGTCTACTTAAGAATGCCGTGATCGCGCACTTATCCCAACATTTGGCAAACGTGCAACCAGTTAAGCCAAAATGCGCCGATCAGACTAGGTCAAGCCGCGCTTGCTCAGTTGTCCTGGATTTCTTTATTCTACTTTTGTGCAATACCCCCCTGGTGTGTGTCTTCTCAAATACACTCAGGGAGTTACCGGCCATGCAGCAGTTGTCATGGCAAGTTTCATAAATGGTAAAAATGTCACAAATTGTGTTATCTAAACAAAAATCTGATAATACATAAATTGCATCTAGACAGCATGGGAATGTTTGTGATTTGTTTTTAACAATAAGTGTTTTGCTTCATAAGCCACTCTTACATTGACTGCAGTTGTTCCCATGAGAGCAGAATTTTTTGAGTTTTTGAGATAAAATTCTGATATTTGCCAAATTTCATCAACCACAACTTCAAAATATTCAAAATTCAAATTTATTAAGAACAAAGACATGAGTGAAGAACTGCAAATACATTTTAACATTGAACAACAATGTTACCTAAATGCACAGACTTTTCAACCAGCAATTTTCATGCAGTTTTTTTTGCTTACACTGCAAATATTGAAACAAACACAAAGTCCGAAGAAACAGCAAGGTAATGTACTATTATGAGGGCAAGGCAAGACAACATTGTAGGCCAACTACCACTTGTAGCCATAATCAAGGATGGATTTCAGGAAAGTTCCCACTTCAGACGTGGTAGCCCTTGAAGAGGCATCATAACTTAAAAGGCCACCAAGAAAAGCAAACTTCAAGCTGAGCAAGGGCATATGGTGGCCTTTGGGCACTCAGCAGCATTGCCAGCTCCCGCTGCTTACTGACTGACCATGGAGCAGACCCTGTCAACACCTCCAGATATGTGGCTCCCAGGGACCACATGTCTGTCTGTCCGGAGGCCTCTGTAAAATGCAGAATGCATTCAGGGGCCATGTAAAGAAAAGTGCCACCAGCTGGCCCTACTGCCTGCGCTGATAGACGACTTCCTTGGCTGATACTGACGGTGTCCCTTGTGTTAGCCATGCCCCAGTCTGTCAAGACTGCCCTCTTGGGCGGTTGGTGAAGCTGTAAGACAAAGTTCCCATGATCAGGTTATCCAAAATATCAGTACATTTTATACACTAAATTGGCAAGGCAATTTTATTTTTATAGCCCATTTTTACAAACAGTTTGTCTCAAAGGGCTTTACATAGCATCATAACAACATCCTCTGTCCTTAGACCCTCACATTAACTGAGGAAAAACTCCTGGGAAAACCCTTTTAACAGGGAAAAAATTGCTCACCTCAAACAACTGCCAAAAACCACAAGAAGTGTGAAAAGAGAAAATACTCCACAGAACCCATGTGCTGATTGTAACCCTGATGAAGGTGTCCTGACTGAAAGCTTGTTCATTTAAACACTGAAACTTATATAGGAAACTTACTGTTGTTGTCTGTAGTCTTACAACCCAATTAATCTGCTTTGGACACACAGGCAAGCTAACTGAAATTTATAGAAAATGTGCTTGACAGATTGTAATTTGTTTGACATGTTAATTTGTTTTACAAGTTATTATTTTTGCAAGACAACGTTTTGGGTGAGACTGTAACAGAGCGACTGTGATACATTTTGTTCAACATGATATAGCAATTCATGTTTTAGGACTATCAAACAAATATACATAATCCCTTGCATGAATAAGTGAAAGCATTTTATACTTTACAATTGGTTTAGGATGTGTACAAGTGACTTGATGAGGTGGAGGATGAACTAAAACTAAAGAATTTCGAAAAGAAAAAGAGAATGACAAAAAGTGAAAGACATGAAAAATATGTTACCATGACATTTGCTGGCTTAATGTCTTGGTGGATGACTCCTTGTGCATGGATGTATTCCACAGCCATTGCCAAGTCCAGGGCAATGAAAGCGGCATCATCTCCTTCAAGCTAAGGAGACAGGTTAAGTATATAGATAAGAAAATATCTATTGTGTTGCTTAAAAAAAGCATCTTGTGACATATTTTTCCATGGCTGAAAAAGTTAAATAAGTACATCAATAGGACAATAAAAGTCATGATTTTGCAAAATAATTTCTGGGACTGAATAGCGTTACCTTTATAAAGCAGTTGTCTATGTGCAGCACTGCATATAGGGTTGCTCCATGGATGTACTCATTGGCCAACAAAAAGGAGGACGGGGTCCTCGATGCAGCCATTAGATTGACAATATTGGGATGAGACAATCTCCTAACAAGAATGCAGAAAAGGAAATAGTGCAACATAATGTAAATCTAATTTAAAACTAAATCCAAAAGGAGCCTTTAGATAATTGGATAAGGCATTATAATTATCAATATGTTCTTACAGCAAAACATTGATCTCGTGCTGAATGTCAGCTTCCGCCATTCCTGCCGAGCCAAACTGCACTTTCTTTACAGCTACAGGGGTTCCATGCCCAAGAAGATCCTCTTCGTTGTATGATATGGCATTGCTGTCCACATAGGGAATCCTTGGAAGATACACTTAGGGACATATTAAAACATATTAACAGCTGCCACGTGGTATTCCGATCACCCCTGTCATGTTTTTTTTTTTTTTTGAACAGTCATATCTTAACAATGTACAAAAGTGACAATCCCCACCCGTATTCCTTCGGTGCTTATCCTCAAGCCAGGATTAAAAATGCCGGTCTAAAGAGGGGGTCTAATAAAACATACTTACATGCAGCCAGAGTAGGTGTTTCTGGAGAAGCAGCACCTACAGTGAATCAGACAATTGAAATAGCACCTATGTTAAGTGTGAAAAGTGCCATATAAATAAAGTTTGATTTGATTCACCTCCTCCCACAGCTTTCTTTGCTCCTATTGCGACACATGGTAACCAACCTTGGCTTTCACCTGTGCCTGCAGATTTCCCTACATTTTCATCTGACAGTGTCTTGCACTTTCTTTCTTTTCCTCTCCCTGTCTCTTTTTTGGATGATGTGTCAGACAGGAAACCCTATAGAAACATTTGGCCAAAATTCTCATTTACATGTTTTCTTTTATGCAAAACCCATGTCCGTGATACTAAAAAGACCACAATTATTTACACAATTAAACCTCGGATTAGAGCGAGTTTTTACCTGATCTACAATACTTGCACCATCATCGCTGTCAGTATCGGGGAATATAACTGCAAAATTAGACACAATTATTCATATGCCAAAATATTAACTGTATCCCATTACAGTTGCTCGTAAAGAAGATGTAAGTAGATTAAAGTTATATAACAAGTTAGGTAGAACTACAGTTTCTAAGAGACTTCTGTAAATACAAATAAACCAGACTACATGAATAGTCTAGAAGCTTAAATAAATAGTTTTTTTTTAGTTTTGTACTGTTGAAAGGTGAATCTTTTGAGACATTTTTTATCATTGATAAGCTTACAACATTTCAGATGTCACCTTCTTACCACTTACCATTTCCTGATTACTGATATTGACTACAAAATGAGTATGTTAGAGTTAAATAAAATAAGTTAGAGTGACAATAATAAGGATATTAGAGGACACAGATGTATTAGTAAACACAACACCATTTACCATATTATAACAAGAATAATTAATTGATTAATCCCCCTGACATAACCCTTAAAGGTTGAATATGGAGAATGTTTATTAAAAGCTATATTCTTTCTAAAATAATACACCCACGGGGCATTTAGAGGGGTGAAGAATAAAAGTATTGCTTTTCCATAAGAAATTATATTTAGTGTAAATGAATTATTTTAAATTTGACTATGACCTTCTGTTTACATCGTACCAGCCAGCAGCCACCATTGTGGCTCAATTCTCAGCTGTTTTCCTGCCTCCTCTCGGTCTTGTGCGTTGGTTTTCAATGAAGCTTTTTTATAATCAATCAGTGGATCAATGGATTATCATATGCATGTTATGATGCATGTATTTGTTTAGTCTCACGTGTCATAAACAAGAGATTACGGCTTACTGGGTGCGCTTGTGTCGCGGTGCCACCAAGATGAGAGTTTAATTCCCCCCCCCCCCCCCCCCCCCCAGACAGATGAGAGCTGTGACACCGGGTCCGAGACTCTGATCATGCAGGGTTGGTTTTCAGCCACGAAGTGGAAGGCAGAGAGCCTCCACTCTCTGTGTAACAAGCCAAACGTCATTTATCTAACATCACTCTATGTTGTTTTTAATGTGAAGCTGAATGTGTGCTCTGCTGCAAACCAAATTGCCCTTTAAGGGACACTTAATGAAGTTGAAGTTGAAGTTTACAACTCGTCTGAAGCTGTTTAATGACAGTAAAAATGAGACATAAGGTAAATATCCTGTATAGTTCTTCTGCTCTGTGCTACTCTGATTAGAGCGGCGTCCCTTGCAACGGTGTGTTATACTTAGGAACAGTCTGGCAAGTGACTTCAAGAATTATTTTTCTGTTGTTGATGTTTCCTATCTTGATCAGTAGATGTTGGTATTCTGGTAATTCTCCATATTTAAACTTTAATTAACTAGAAGTAATATGGTGACTTCAGTATTGTGATAGTTTGTGATTTACATTACTAACAAAATTAAGAGAGAGTAATTTGTAACTAACCAAGCAAATATTTAACGTAACTCTGACATCCCAGTACAAAAGTATATACACGTACACACCTGGCAGACAACTTTCCCCCACTTCTTACTCGACGTTTTCAGGGTCATCAGCTGAGCAAACAAAACACAATTCACAAGCTTCCACAGCTTTGACATTGAATCAAATGACACACAAAAAACGAAAAAATTAAAAACCTGTGCCGACCTCACACATGTCGGACTCATCAGGATGTTCTTCTGCAAAATGTATATTAGAATGAAAATTCTGAGCATGCATCTGGAAAGACACAGAACACAAGCTTCTATACCTTAGACACAGAATGTAATGAAAAAATAATATGGTGATAGCAAGCACACAAATACGAACCTGACGCATCCAACTTGACGTCATCCAGACACATAACATCTGCACAAAAGCACAAACATTTAATACAAAATTAATTCAAGTCGACAAATACTACTCATTGTCCTAGTGCCTCCTACCCAATTCCTTGCGCCCGACAAAGAGCGTCCTTTTCCATGCATAGGTAATCGCAGATGCATCCAGAAACTCAAGGAGGAAGTCCTCCTTGCTCCACCTTGTTCCATCTGCATTGCAGAGGGTGAACTCACACCCCTCTGCATCCTCCGGTGACCAGAAACGTGACTTCCCAATGTTCACTAGGTCCTCATATGTCTCATGCCCTTGCAAAATGACTCTTGATGGAGTCTCCTCAAGCACTATCTGCTGGTACCGCCCAGATCTGGTTTTGCTTCTTGGCCTCCACTCCATGGGGGCCAGTCTTATCTAACATCAAGATGAAAAATCTATTCATACAAAACAAAGACCTTCCATACAGACATTCATACAAACAGTATCTGTGGCACACAGTTCACAAACCTTCAGTACTTTATCACTGTTCTGCATTTTCTTTTTGCACAGTGGAAACTGTTTTTTTTACAGCTCCCCCTATGGCCTTCTTGGCCTTGTTGAAAGCCTCTGCTGTGCCTGTTATATAGATGTACCTTTAAGCTGACCATCGTGCAAAGTGGTCCTGGGGACCCACTGCCTGCATGTTTCAGATGCTTCTGTCTTCCAACACATCAGATTCAACTTGAGTGGAGATCAGACTCAGCTTGTCATTTAAATTATGTATGCTGGAAGAGGGACTTGACAAAGGCCTTGTTGCAGGCCAAACAGTTGTCAAATAAGACTCTTTGCATTTGGAGCTGAATGTGCGCGTCCTCCCTTTATCGATGCTGGAAGAGGGGAACATCTAAAAATGCTGGGCAGTGTGTCCCCAGATCATGATTGATCCAAAAGTTCAACATCACACTGTTATCTTAAACATCATATCATTTTGGTGTTCCTTACTTAAAAATGCATTAGGTGTCCCAGGTTCATCTGCAAAATAAACAGAGTAGAAATGTGATCCATGTGCTATATAGAATTCCAATAATAACACAGACAGCTGAAAAATAAATCTGTCATGTCAATTGTAAAAAAAAAAGTGAACTTCTTGTTTCCTTTTCCTTACTTGTTTTGCAACAACAATTAATAGTCGAGCCTACCTTTTGTGTCTACAGCTAGGAGACTTTTTATGTTGGTGTCAAAACCTTTCTGGGTTATCAAACCTTGAAATAAAATCACAAGAGGTAGAGAATTAAATAGATCAACTCAAATGTTGTTTATATAGCCCAAAATTACAAACTACATTTGTGTCAGGGGGGCTTAACAATCTGTACATCACTCTCACTCATTTGAGCATGACAGTGCTTGCTGACAGCCTCGTGCTGCACTGTTCGGTATTTTTTTTTTCTACGTTTTTCTCGTTTTTCTTTTTAACTCAAAATTTCATAAACACACAGCTTTATTTGGAATGGCGCCTCTAAACGTGGATGCTTCACACAGTCAATACCCGGGATTTACATGAAAATTTAGGCCTCTATAACGAGGACCTGTTATAACTTGAACTTGGGTGTATCCTGTCTTCCCAGGACAGTGACCCTTTGATGTAAACAGATGGGACAGCAAATGTCATTTTATCTAAACTTGTGTATCTTTTCATGTGGGGGAGGTGTCCCCACCTGTGGCTTCTTTTGTCACCTCAAACAATGTGACATTCTCTAACCCTTCTCTAAAAACATTCCAAAAATGTTTTGTGATAACCTCCTTAAAATGTTCAGTGACAACATTGCTTGAACGTTATGCCCTAATGTTCTTGAAAACAATCTCAGTGGGAAGTTTTCTTTAAGTTCCCAGAAAGTTCGAGGATAACGTTCTCTGAAAACATTTCAAAAATGTTTTGTGATAACCTCCTTAAAATGTTCAGTGACAACATTGCTTGAACATAATGTCCTAATGTTCTTGAAAACATTCTCAGCGGGATGTTTTCTTTAAGTTCCTAGAATGTTCAAGGACAACATTCTCTAAAAACATTCCAAAAATGTTTTGTGATAACCTCCTTAAAATGTTCAGTGACAACATTGCTTGAACGTTATGTCCTAATGTTCTTGAAAACATTCTCAGTTGGAAGTTTTCGTTAAGTTCCCAGAATGTTTGAGGATAACGTTCTCTAAAAACATTCTAAAAATGTTTTGTGATAACCTCCTTAAAATGTTCAGTGACAACATTGCTTGAACGTTTTGTCCTAATGTTCTTGAAAACATTCTCAGTGGGAAGTTTTTGTTAAGTTCCCAGAATGTTCGAGGATAACGTTCTCTAAAAATATTCTAAAAATGTTTTGTGATAACCTCCTTAAAATATTCAGTGACAACATTGCTTGTTGCACCCTAATGTTCTTGAAAACTTTCTCAGTGGGAAGTTTTCGTTAAGTTCCCAGAATGTTCAAGGACAACATTCTCTAAAAACATTCCAAAAATGTTTTGTGATAACCTCCCTAAAATGTTCAGTGACAACATTGCTTGTTACGCCCTAATGTTCTTGAAAACTTTCTCAGCGAGAAGTTTTCATTAATTTTCCAGAATGTTCGAGGACAACGTTGTCTAAAAACATCACAACAATGTTTTGTGATAACCTCCTTAAAATGTTCAGTGACAACATTGCTAGAATGTTATGTCCTAATGTTCTTGAAAACATTCTCAGTGGGAAGTTTTCGTTAAGTTCCCAGAATGTTTGAGGATAACGTTCTCTAAAAACATTCTAAAAATGTTTTTTGATAACCTCCTTAAAATGTTCAGTGACAACATTGCTTGAACGTTTTGTCCTAATGTTCTTGAAAACATTCTCAGTGGGAAGTTTTTGTTAAGTTCCCAGAATGTTCAAGGACAACATTCTCTAAAAACATTCCAAAAATGTTTTGTGATAACCTCCCTAAATTTTCAGTGACAACATTGCTTGTTACGCCCTAATGTTCTTGAAAACTTTCTCAGCAAGAAGTTTTCATTAATTTTCCAGAATGTTCGAGGATAACGTTGTCTAAAAACATTACAACAATGTTTTGTGATAACCTCCTTAAAATGTTCAGTGACAACATTGCTTGAACGTTATGCCCTAATGTTCTTGAAAACGTTCTCAGTGGGAAGTTTTCGTTAAGTTCCCAGAATGTTCGAGGATAACGTTCTCTAAAAACATTCCAAAAATGTTTTGTGATAACCTCCTTAAAATGTTCAGTGACAACATTGCTTGAACTTTATATTCTAATGTTCTTGAAAACGTTCTCAGCGGGACGTTTTCTTTAGGTTCCTAGAATGTTCGAGGATAACGTTCTCTAAAAACATTCTAAAAATGTTTTGTAATAACCTCCTTAAAATGTTCAGTGACAACATTGCTTGTTACGCCCTAATGTTCTTGAAAACTTTCTAGTTTTCATTAAGTTTCCAGAATGTTCGAGGATAATGTTCTCTAAAAACATTCCAAAAATGTTTTGTGATAACCTCCTTAAAATGTTCAGTGACAACATTGCTTGAACGTTATGCCCTAATGTTCTTGAAAACGTTCTCAGTGGGAAGTTTTCGTTAAGTTCCCAGAATGTTCGAGGATAACGTTCTCTAAAAACATTCCAAAAATGTTTTGTGATAACCTCCTTAAAATGTTCAGTGACAACATTGCTTGATTACGCCCTAATGTTCTTGAAAACGTTGTCAGTGGGAAGTTTTCGTTAAGTTCCCAGAATGTTCGAGGATAACGTTCTCTAAAAACATTCCAAAAATGTTTTGTGATAACCTCCTTAAAATATTCAGTGACAACATTGCTTGTTATGCCCTAATGTTCTTGAAAACATTCTCAGTGGGAAGTTTTCTTTAAGTTCCCAGAATGTTCGAGGATAACGTTCTCTGAAAACATTCCAAA
Source organism: Diplodus puntazzo (assembly GCA_963678695.2). Taxonomy (NCBI): domain Eukaryota; kingdom Metazoa; phylum Chordata; class Actinopteri; order Spariformes; family Sparidae; genus Diplodus; species Diplodus puntazzo. Next base: position 34,118,746 of record OZ023163.1, read on the forward strand.
AATGTTTTGTGATAACCTCCTTAAAATGTTCAGTGACAACATTGCTTGAATGTTATGCCCTAATGGTCCACTGGGACGTTATCAACAAACCGACTTGCATTTATACAGCGCTTCTCCAGTACTTGCCACATTCACCCATTGATGGCAGAGGATGCCATGCAAGGTGCCAATTGCACATGACGAGCAATTTAGGGTTCAGTATTTTCTCAAGGCCACTTCAACACGCAGCTCAACCCAGCCGGGAGAACTGGGATTCGAACCAGTGAAACTCCCGATCACCAGACAACCTGCTCTACCCGCTGAGCTACAGCCGCCCTAAACATCTCGTTCTAAATGTCCCTGAATGTTCGAGGTTAACGTTCTCTAAAAGCATTCCAAAAATGTTTTGTGATAACCTCCTTAAAATGTTCAGTGACAACATTGCTTGAACTTTATGTTCTAATGTTCTTGAAAACGTTCTCAGCGGGACGTTTTCTTTAGGTTCCTAGAATGTTCGAGGATAACGTTCTCTAAAAACATTCTAAAAATGTTTTGTAATAACCTCCTTAAAATGTTCAGTGACAACATTGCTTGTTACGCCCTAATGTTCTTGAAAACTTTCTAGTTTTCATTAAGTTTCCAGAATGTTCGAGGATAATGTTCTCTAAAAACTTTCCAAAAATGTTTTGTGATAACCTCCTTAAAATGTTCAGTGGCAACATTGCTTGAACGTTATGCCCTAATGTTCTTGAAAACGATCTCAGTGGGAAGTTTTCTTTAAGTTCCCAGAATGTTCGAGGATAACGTTCTCTAAAAACATTCCAAAAATGTTTTGTAATAACTTCCTTAAAATGTTCAGTGACAACATTGCTTATTACGCCCTAATGTTCTTGAAAACGTTGTCAGTGGGAAGTTTTCGTTAAGTTCCCAGAATGTTGGAGGATAACTTTCTCTAAAAACATTCCAAAAATGTTTTGTGATAACCTCTTTAAAATATTCAGTGACAACATTGCTTGTTATGCCCTAATGTTCTTGAAAACAATCTCAGTGGGAAGTTTTCTTTAAGTTCCCAGAAAGTTCGAGGATAATGTTCTCTGAAAACATTCCAAAAATGTTTTGTGATAACCTCCTTAAAATGTTCAGTGACAACATTGCTTGAATGTTATGCCCTAATGGTCCACTGGGACGTTATCAACAAACCGACTTGCATTTATATAGCGCTTCTCCAGTACTTGCCACATTCACCCATTGATGGCAGAGGATGCCATGCAAGGTGCCAATTGCACATGACGAGCAATTTAGGGTTCAGTATTTTCTCAAGGCCACTTCAACACGCAGCTCAACCCAGCCGGGAGAACTGGGATTCGAACCAGTGAAACTCCCGATCACCAGACAACCTGCTCTACCCGCTGAGCTACAGCCGCCCTAAACATCTCGTTCTAAATGTCCCTGAATGTTCGAGGTTAACGTTCTCTAAAAGCATTCCAAAAATGTTTTGTGATAACCTTAAAATGTTCAGTGACAACATTGCTTGAACGTTTTGTCCTAATGTTCTTGAAAACGTTCTCAGCGGGACGTTTTCTTTAAATGGACTTGCATTCATATAGCACTTTTTTCAGTACTCAAGCACTTCACAGTACTTGCCACATTCACCCATTCACACACATTCATATCCTGATGGAGGAGGCTGCCATGCAAGGTGCCAACTGCACATAGGGAGCAATTTTGTGTTCAGTATCTTTCTCAAGGACAATTCAACACGCAGCTCAACCCAGCCCGGGGGAGCCGGGATTCAAACCGGCAACAAGACCACCTGCTCTACTCAAGGTCTGAGCTGCAGCCGCCCCAAATATCTCGTTTTAAGTTCCCAGAATGTTTGAGGATAACGTTCTTTAAAAACATTCTAAAAATGTTTTGTGATAACCTCCTTAAAATGTTCAGCGACAACATTGATTGTTACGCCCTAATGTTCTTGAAAACGTTCTCAGTTGGAAGTTTTTGTTAAGTTCCCAGAATGTTCGAGGATAACGTTCTCTAAAAACATTCCAAAAATGTTTTGTGATAACCTCCTTAAAATGTTCAGTGACAACATTTGCTTGTTACGCCCTAATGTTCTTGAAAATGTTCTCAGTGAGAAGTTTTCGTTAAGTTCCCAGAATGTTCGAGGATAACGTTCTCTAAAAACATTCCAAAAATGTTTTGTGATAACCTACTTAAAATGTTCAGTGACAACATTGCTTGAACGTTATGCCCTAATGTTCTTGAAAACGTTCTCAGTGGGAAGTTTTCGTTAAGTTCCCAGAATGTTCGAGGATAACGTTCTCTAAAAACATTCCAAAATTTTTTTGTGATAACCTCTTTAAAATGTTCAGTGACAACATTGCTTGTCACACCCTAATGTTCTTGAAAACGTTCTCAGTGGGAAGTTTTCGTTAAGTTCTCAGAATGTTCGAGGACAACGTTCTCTAAAATCATTGCAAACATGATAACCTTCTTAAAATGTTTACTAAAAGCCCCGTTAGAACATTATGTCCAAATGTTCTAAAACATTTTTAGACGAACGTTTTTAATGTTCCTGGAATGATGCTATTTTAGAGTTGGACAACATGCTTTGAAAAAAATCTATAAATGTTTTGCAGTAACTTTTCATAGAAATATTTAAACATTAAAACATTATGACAACATTCCCATTTCATCTCAAGACAGAAATGTCCTCACTATGATCACTGATCATTTCCTTAACTACTGGAATTGGACTATTGACACAAGTGAAAGTTTGATAACATCAATATTCAAAAGTCTTTCAACAGAATTATTTATTTATATTTTTTTAGCTAAACCAAGGGTTAGGGTTACGGTTTTTCAATTGAACTTGCCCCACTAGACATTCTGCTAGAACCAAAAAACAAAAAAATCAACATGTGAACTTTAAACCTGAACTTTAAAATTAACTTTTTGGCTACAACAATAATGTAAAACGTATTGTAAAATACTTGTGTTTATCTGACATTGTCATGAATTTATCTCTAATTTTGTCACCCAGATTGTCCATACTGGCATTTTACATGCAATATTACATGTCTTTCAATCCCAGGAGAGGGATTCAACTCTGTTGCTCTTCCTGAGGTTTCCTCCATTGCTCACCCTGTAGGAAATCCATCCCATGTAGCCTGTGTTGTTGAATATATATTGTAAAGCCCCTTGAGGTAATTTTGTGATTTGTGATATTGGGCTATAAAATCATTTGTTTGATTTTACCTGAATATCCTTGACTCATTCACTGTAAAACCTAACAAGTTAGTTCAACTTAAACTGTTCGAGGAAACCGATTGTCTTGAACCATTTAAGTTTACTAACTCAAATAAATTTAGTACCACCAATTATTTTATGTAAGTAAAGATAACTCGTATATCTAGAGTCATTGTGACATATGTATTATGAGTAAGCATCACTAATTCCATTTACTGAAGTGAAATGTAAAGAATTAGCTTTTTACACTTAAATACAGCAATTCATTCAACTTATATAACATGTGTTCATTAAATGTATGTGAATTAAGTAATACCAACTTAAATGCCTCTTGCATTGCTAAATCTTTTAACTTAAGTTTAATCAACTTTGCCTTCCAACTGAAAAAAACTTATTACATTCTAGTTGTGATAACTTAAAATTACATTTTGTCTACTCAATTCATTTGAGGAAACTGATTGCCTTAAACCAATCAAGTTACACGAACACAATATAATTGACAAATCTCTGATCCAACTTAAATTGTTTATTAAGCTGAATGCTGAACATTCATAACTACAAAACATTTCCATGTTCATTTCAAGTAGTCAGTTACACAGCTTTTCTTCTTTTTTATATATAAACATGCCATATCTTTAGGGCAATATAAACACAAGAAACACCCAGGCACAATATTAACTAACAGCAACTTAACACATAGTCCCTTGAAAGGAAGAATGTATGACTTTATGATTCAGTAGACGTCGCCCTTGAGCACCAACATTAAACCAAAACAAAACTTCTGTTTGGCGACACCTCTGACACACTGAAGCCTCCAGCTCTCCTCCCTCGTATGAAGGAGTTATGAATTAGAACACTAACCCTAACCCCCTAGCCCATTATAATAGCAATCCGCCATGGAACAAGCGCGCCTGCTATTAAAGGGAATGTGAGATGACGCTCTGATTGGTTTATTGCACGTTACGCCCAAACCGCACCTATGACTAATGAAGCTACTTCAGACCAACCCATTTTAGATTCGCGTCGGGCGCAAGAGTCATTTATCCCGCCGGCATAATAGCAACAGCGCCTGAGATCCGCCCACAAAGCTACTTGCGTTTTGCGTTTGATACTTGTGTTTCAGATCGTTAAGATAGAGCCCTGAATGTTAACTCCATTCACTTCAGCCAGCCATCAGCCAATACCTGAGCCAAGTTACGCTCAACAAAACAGTTGGTTGGAACTAAGGTCCCACCTGTGACCATGCAGATAGTCAGTTACAGTTCAGGATAATGGGGGGCTGGCAATTCATACAGACATCAACTCCTCAACCCCATGTCGATTTCAAAGTTTCCACAAATTCCACATTAAATTTCTGGAGATTTTTTTTTTTAAAACATATATTTATTGCACATTTTGTTAATTTACAAAGAATGAACAACATAGAACAAGAAGGCACATACAAGAAAGCAATAACAACATTAATAATAAAGACAATGATAAAGATGATGAAAATAAATAATACAATAAATAAATAATTGGAAGAAGAGAAAGAAAAAAAAAGGGGGGGGGGAACAGTTCTGACCACCTGACCACAAAACAAATTATCATTGCATGTGAAAAAGTCATGGTGGTAGAAAGATGGATAAATTGCGTACATCTATATATATATATATATATATATATATATATATATATATATATATATATATATATATACACACACACAGATATATATACATGTATGTAAAGGTCTAAATGTTTGTACTAAATCAGGATAAAATAAAAGGATAGATAAATCTTCAGTTCAGCTCATCATTCCAGCCATCTACTTCGATATCCTTTTTCTCAAGGAAATTACAGAAAACCTTCCAGACATTCCAAAACTTGTCAAGCTTATTTTTCACGGTGTAGCTTATCCTTTCCCAAGCCAAGTAGAAAGACATCCCTGTTAACCATTGCGAAGTAGTACAAGGTTTATCCCTCTTCCATGAACAGGCTATACATCTTTTAGCTTCCAGAAAACAGATATTGAGTAAGGATTTTTCATTTTTGGAGGTCACAAAGTTCACCGGGTAAGTATTCAGTAAACATAACTTTGGTATAAGAGGTACTTCTTTTCCAATGATTCGACTGGCCAGGTTCAACACTTTTTCCCAAAAAGAGAGTATCAGAGGGCATTCCCACATGCAATGGAACAAAGAACCTTTTTGTTGCTTACATTTAATGCAAGTATCTGGGATATTTGGGTTAAAAAGTTGCAGCTTACTTGGGGTTATATACTGTCTGCTTATCCATTTGTATTGTAGTAATTTAGAGTTTGTATTCACAGTTTGAGTTTGGACTGTTAAACAAGCTGTGGCCCATTCTTCTTCTGTTAGATTTTCTTGTAAATCGGATTGCCATGACTGTAATATGTTTTGTGATGATTCTTTGGATTTACTTACAAAAAAATTGTAAAGAAAGGACACCTGCCCTTTAGAGTCTAAAAATCTCATCGATAAGTCTTCAAGGGAAGACAGTCGGGGTTTCAAACTATTACACTGCCTGGCCAGCACGAAGCTTCTCAATTGAAGATATTTAAAGAAGTGTTTTGAGGGTATTCCATACGTGGTCTTAAGTTTTTCGAAAGACATGAAAGTATGATTGTCTTTAAAGAGGTCAGCTATTTTAGCTACACCTCGAGAAGCCCAAATTTTAAACCCGCTATCTGCTCTTCCAGGCTGAAACTCATCATTACCAAAGATAGGAGAGAACTGTGATAGCTTGGAAGTCTCTTCTGAGTATTCCAGAGCACTGTGCCAAATCCTTATTGTATTTTTGAGGAAGGGGTTTTTGGTCTGTTTGATTAATTTGTTTTTGTTGGCTGAATATATATACAAATTCAAAGGAAAATTAATTGAATGAGATTCTATTGAAACCCAGGCTGGGGGACTGTCCTTCACAAAATAAAATATTCCTGCTCTGATTTTAGCTGCCAAGTAATACCACATAAGATTCGGTAGCTGTAATCCACCTCTATCTTGGGTAGATATAACAATGTGAGCCTGAGCCTGGGACGCCTGTTGTTCCAAATCAAGCAGGAGAAGAGCTTTTCAAGTGACCGGAAAAAAGAAAGTGGGGGAGCAAGTGGGATAGATTGAAAAAGATACAAATACTTAGGTAAAATAGACATTTTCAACACATTGATGCGCCCAATCATAGACATAGGTAATCTTGTCCACCTGTTTATGAGCTCTGTAACTCTATCTGTTAAGGGACTGTAGTTCATCGGGACAATTTTGTCAATGGTGGGAGTGATCTTCACACCCAAATACACAAAGCCTTTCAATGAAACCAAAAAAGGAGTATGAATTGGAGGGTTGAGTCTCTCATTTTCATTCATAAATAATATTACTGATTTGGTGCCATTTATTTTGTAACCTGCAAAGAGCCCAAAAGTGTTTGTAAGAGAAAGTAAAGTAGGTATAGTCTGTTTCAAGTTAGAACAGAACAAAATTACATCATCTGCATATAGAGCCAAGCGATGTTCAATACCTCCTATCTTCATTCCATTCAGGTTGGTGTTTTTTCGAATCGCCATAGCAAGTGGCTCGATAGCAAGGGTAAATAGCAGGAGCGACAGGGGGCAACCCTGTCTTGTCCTCCGGTGCAGTTCAAAAGGTGTTGAAAATAACCCATTTGTTAAGACTACAGCCTGTGGAGCAGCATAAAGAAGTAAAATCCAACCAAGAAATTTCCCCCCTATACCAAACCTTTGCAGAGTCTCAAATAAATAAAGCCACTCCACCCTGTCGAAGGCCTTCTCGGCATCCAATGACAGAATAGCAGTGTCCGTACAGCCAGATTTATTAAACACTATATTAAGTACTCTACGGATATTGTTAAAGCCCTGCCTTCCCTGCACAAAGCCATTCTGGTCAGAGTGGACTATTTCCGGCAAACTCAGTTCAAGCCGTCTAGCCAATACTTTACAAAGAATTTTGAGATCATTATTCAGCAGTGAAATTGGTCTGTATGATCCACATAGAGTGGGTGTCTTCCCTGGCTTTAACAACAAAGTGATTACTGCTGTATTGAGAGAAGGAGGAAGGGATCCGCTATCTAAGGACTCACGATACATCTCGAGCAGAGGTGGTATTAGTTTAGTTCTAAAGGTTTTATATATCTCGATAGGAATCCCGTCTGGTCCAGGGGTTTTTCCCCCCTTCATGCTACCTATAGCCGCCGACAATTCTTCAATTCTGCAATTTCTGGAGATTTACAGCAAAACAGCATTGCGGCATTCTCCTAAAGAATCGAAGTTGCTGGAGACTTTTCAAACATTAAAAAACGTGGAAAAAAAACTAAAAAAACTAAAACATGGCAAGTCTGTCCACCGTTATCCAAGCTCTGGAAGTGCCAAGATCTCAAATTAAACAAAATAAATAAAATCTTATCTAAAAGCATGCGGCCCCACACAGTGAGTAGCTGTATTGCTGTGAGGTTACTAAGGCTGTAATCTCCTAGTCGACTGGTCGATTTATTGGTCGATACATTCTGGCTCGACCAAAATTCTGATTGGTCGATTTTTGGTGTGTTAATTACCTGCTGCTATGGCAGTGCATAGACACGCAGCGGGTCCTCTCCATCCCAATGCTGTGTGTCCTGCATATGGCATATTTAACTTCATCAAGAAGGAAAGTACCAAGTGCTAATGGAGGTGTTTTCAGAGCACCCCTGTTTCACAGGTAACAGTGTGTCTTCAGAACACACTTGTTTTCACTATTTTGGATTAGCCCAACCCACTACAGACAAACAGATTGAAGAACGTTCTAGAAGGCCTAGGTCCAGTGGTTTGTTAAATATTTATTTTTAAGCATTTTATTTACAGTCATTCCTATTCTACCATGTCAAAGACATCAGCAGTGTGGCAGCATTTTATAAAAATATAATTTTGAAAAAAGTCAAATGCAAAGTTTGCAAACAACAGTTTGTATATCACAGCTCGACTACAAACATGGCATATCATCTAAAAACGGTAAGCTAACTTGTCTGCGTTAGGTTGCTCTGTCCTTTTTAAGTTTATGAACATATCAGAATTGGCATATTTCAATGTTTTAGTTTAATCGTTGTTTTATAACTGCAGGCGCAACCGCCCGCAATGGCAGCATCCCCTAGATAAACCCAGACCACGCTTGGGCTATGATATTGCGCAGATGCACGTGATGCAAAACGCTACCAGAGCCGACAGACAGGAGTGTGTTTATTAATTAATTAATTTTGATTAATTAATTTCAGTACAAAATAATAGGGTCAAAAACAATTTAATCTAAAGCAAATACACTACTAGTCTTTATGTTTATTTGTAATAATTTTTTTTTAATTACCCCCCCCGTTACTCAATTTGTAGTCGAAATTTCACAGCTTCGGTCCAACAATTTCTTTGGTTGATTACGGCCCTAGAAGTTACAGAAATGCTTTGTGGAAGAGACTTCACCAGACTTCCTATCAGTGTGGAGGGAGGAGGGGATGGAGTTTTTTTTTTTTTTTTCATTTTTGGGATAAGTTTTCTGATGCAAAGAAATAACTAGAATTACCACCTTGCAGCTGTATACCTCTGGGCCTTCCTGAGCTATGGAACAGAAGATTTCTTGTAGAATGTTGTGATGTCACAGTTCTTGTTTGGCCATAACTTAAGAATTCCTCGGATACTTCACATGGATATTTTTAAAAATCACACAAATGTCTGAGAGAATACAATGATGAAGTTATGATGTTTGATATCCAAAAAGGTCAGAAATCAAATGAAGTATCCAATGAATTAGTTATGGCCAAAAATGTGTGTTATAGCCACCACTGTGAGGTCTCAGTGATGCTGACCTCTGACCTTTGGCCACCAAATTCAAATCAGTTCATCCTTAAGTCAAAGTGAACATGTACCAAATTTGAAGGAATAATCTGTTAACCGAAGACAGACAAAGAGTGCTGATGCAAATTTCTTTACTGAAACAAACAAATTAATTTTACAAAATGCTTGAATGATAATCTGGAAGTTCAGTAATTTCCCTTCAGGAAGTGACAAGAACAGACTGATCTCAGCTCATCTCCTGGGTCAACAGGTAACATCTTAAAATAGACTACATGACATTTACACGCACAGGTTTTTTGTGAAAATACACTTAGAACATGTTTTACAAAACAACAAAATAAAATAGAATAGAAAATCCCCCCTACCAATGTACAACTCTATTGATACTTTATGAATAAAATATATTCAATCTCCACTGGACTGATGAAAGCAGGGTCTTTGAACTGCAACTATGAACAATAGTTAATAATATCCCTCTGCCTGCACTCTCACAGACAGATGATGACACCTGGCCACCTCGTTCCAGTAGCAAGAGGGAGGGGCACACAATCCATTGGACATTTTATTTGATAAACATTCTGAAACAGATTTACAACAAATTAGCAATGGCAGCACACACCTATTCAAATTTCCTCGCAAACTGGATTTAAATAAAAGTGCAATGCAAACTTTCAGTAGAAGAGTTAGAAAACAACTGGGCTGACAAAGCGCATCAAAATTCTGATTGGGTTCTTTAAAATTCATCTATATACTGTAGAAAAAATAGACCATTAATCATTAACCTCAACACCACCAGTATTACTGCAGACTCCTGTCTGTAAAGCTGAGGTGACTTTCTAAAAGCACCTAAATAAATAGGCTGGTAAAAACAAGTGAGCATGTAAAAGCTCTCGTCACTTACACAACATTACATGGAAAGGAATGCAGCTGATAGTTACAGCTGGAGAGGAGGCTTCATCAGTGCTTTAAATGCTATTGCTCCCACCTAAAGGAATACTGCATCTATATTATTATTTTTGTATTTGGTGTCTCCCCATGAAGTCTGGAGTGACGGCAAATGATTTTACCGGCAAGTGTAAAAAAATGAGTTTGCGGTTTGTCCAAAACTACTTTTTTTTTTTTACGCAGTAATTGGACCTTATTATGATCAGAAAATTAAGATAATTCTGTGAATGCCATGCTTAACCATGTGTCCAATTACTGAAATACAGAATGGACTAAATACCTCAGATCTGTAATCTAGGGTCTAGCCTTACTCTTTGATGGCAGAGGTCCTGATGACAGTACAAAGTTTTCCATTTTAGATGATATGATGAGTTAGTTTGTGTGCAGCTGCTGTTCGGACAACATATACTGTGTTTTGTCTGGGTGTCTGTTTACTATTAAAAACAATCAACTTTTTGGGCGAATTAGTCCTTCAATTACAGGACAATACTAGTGCAATTTTGATTACTGATGTATGCCTGGAAAGAGATTAAAGCGCTGCTAACTGACCCGTTGGGCCCCTTTCAGGTTGGATACAGGACTGTTTTAATGGGCTCAGAAAGGACTTGTGTTGATTTGGTTACTTTCAAACAATATTTACTAAGAAATGTATTTGTCTGACTTTGTGAATTTCTTTCAACTTAGCTATGCCCCTCTGTTGTAAGTAGATAAGCAATTCTCTGTGGGACCCTGCAAAGTAAACAAGGGCTAGCTAAAGCTTATCAATGAAATTAACAACAAGTTCTGTACAGTTAGGATCCTGCATTATTTTCTAATGTAGTGGCCCTCTTCAGAATATGGAGTGTGGCAGGTATCAGGGGCAATGCTGTTTCATCATGAAAGAAAACTAATCAACATGAACCCTTTCATTTTCCTCCCAAAACAATGCCAAAACATATCTTCAACAGTGTGACAACAATGTGAAGCATGCTGCCTTTATGTTTTCATATAAACTAAACAACTGAATAATGACACTGGTCGAAAGAACATGAACATGTTCATTTTAAATGACAACATTTTCCACTAAACAGTGTTGTACTTTGTGATTCCCCCATCTAGTAGTCTATGGGTTGCTGAATTGGTTTAGGGTTAGATGCCTGAAATAAGGTCTGAGAGTTTAATAAGAAGAAAATAAGAGATTTTCACATTTTGGTCTATGATGTAAAAAACATCAGTTAATACCTCATGTTTGAATTAAAAAGTGTTACATGGGTTAAAAACAGTTGCTAACAAGTGTCTAAATGAGACTACAGAGGTTGTCGGGGACATTAAACGTCCTCACAGCGAACACGGAGACTCATCTACTCAGTAGTCTGTCTTTACAGGCTCACTTTAGTTACAAATTATTCTAACTTTGACTTGTACATTGATCAGTTTATAGAAAACCTGTATGGTAATTGTATAATAAGAAGTCACGTGACCGTGATGTTGTCTGTTATTAGCCTGACATTAGCGTTTTACTGTTAAACATCTAATTTATGCTTCAAACATCACAAAGTGGTGTTCATCTGTGGAGATTATCTTGATGAACAAAACTTGGAAGTATCAAAAACTTGTGTTTGACACAGAATATTTGCTGCAGTATTTCTAAAATCACAATTCAAAAATCTTAGTCTTTTTGTGGAGCTAACCAAGGCAATGCTAACTTCTGGGTTAGCTACAAAACCTCAGTCTGAGTTTGAGAGAATGGAAGATTAATTGATAAAGACAATATTGTTAGTTGAAGTCCTCAATAGTTTTGATTTTTCCAGGACAATATTTAAATCAGACAAGCAACTCAATAATGAAACTGTGAAGAATAGAGAGGACAGGAACTACAGGAATAGTAGCAATAAGCCTGTGTATTACAAAGAAATAATTAAGCCATTTTAGGGCTCAAATTACTAATTAAATATTCTAAATGAGGGTACAAATGACACTAAACTTTGACTTTTGATACCTGTCACACTCTGTATCATAGGCACTGATGGCAGCATATCCTTTAAACCTAGGTAAACAGGTAGGTAAAGTTTATTGAAATGTTTCGCAAAGAGCAATACATGTAACACTGCTGTACTTTAACTCCAGCCATGTCTTTTCTAAAAGACTTTTCCATCAGAAAGGTGAACAAAAGCCTTTTTCATATTGCTTCCTATAGTTTCCTGTCAGGGCTGGAAATCAGCCTCCTGTACTATGTGTAGTCCTGTGGAAAAAGTCAAATAAAAACACTGATGTTGACAGATAGATGAACAAGAAGTAAAAAAACAGTCCAAAGTGGGTCCTGAAGGAAGTAATCTGGAGCTACACTCTGTCAGTGGCTAGCTGCTAGGTTAAGGTACAGTGAGCACAGTTCAGTCAGTGCTGCTGGTGTGTAGGTGAGGGAATGAGGGTTACTCCATGATGGCTCTGTAAATCACAGGCTCGATGTAGTCCCCTCTGTAACGTGAGTTGATCACTCTCTGTCTCTTTGACTCCTGGATGATCTCCCTTTCTTCAAAGATCCCATCAAATCTCATGTCCGATGCTTTAGACTACAGGGACAAACACAAGGCTGCACGTCAACACTGCCACACTTTTTCAAGTTTTTTCACTGGTTTTACAAACTCTGACTTTCAACTCATTATTTGACTGCTTCCTACACCGAAAAAGTTCATTTGCACTCACCAATCTGGATTTGACTCTCTTGGGGAGTTCCTCATCCAATGTGTAGACATCATCTCTCTTGGCTGTTAGCTGCGATCCATCCTCGAACTCCACCTGCATTCCAGAAATACAGTCAGGACATAAAAATAATTCCAACTGATACTTTTCAAACACAGCACTTACAAAATGCTAGATAATAACAAAAAATCAGGATAGAAGACAGAAACAAGACAAGAAACAAACCTCCCATAACAACTTAAGAACACCTGTGGAAAGAACATTCCCCTCTAAAACAAAAGCCTTTCAGCAGCCAGCCGATTTCCAGACGGTTACCAGTTGATTTCCAGTCACTGGGAGTCTCTCCCTCCTCCTGGTGGTGTCCCTACATTCCACTGTAAATTCTATGTGCTATATTGTAGGCAACTGGACGTGTTTCTGTTTTCTTGAAGACGTTTTACCTCATTAAACCTAAACCTTATACCTCTACTCCATTACATCTTAGAGGCAACTATTACACTTCTATTCCACAACATTTATTTCAAAACTTTTGTAAGTTTATTCTAAGTGCTATATCGTAGTCAACTGGACTTGTTTCAGTTTCCTTAACATGTTTCACCTCTCATCTAAGAGGCTTCTTCAGTTTGAACTGACTGGAGGGTTCCTCAAGTACCGAATTAAATTAAATATGAAACAAATGTTAAGAACTGTATTAGACTGCATCGTACTGTTCTGAATTGCACAGAAAGGTCCTGTATTAAAAATGCATCATCCCTGAATTCTGTCAGGAACTTTGGCCAGAACTGGGCTTTGTTCAGCCAGCAGGCACGTCAGATTTTTTTCTCAAATCAGACCCCCAAGACAGACTGTCTGCATGGTTATTTGTGAGTTATCATATTGGATTTTGGTTCCAGACATCACCAATCTGAATGTGTTCCTGTGGTAACAATGTAGGCATCAGTCACTACTAATAATTGACACAGCTTTCCAACACAGAAGCATGAGAAATGGACAGCCATTATCTCGCTCTTGAAACAATCATCCTGTCGAGTCCCAAAGCAGACCATTAATTTCAGTGTGACTCCACAGGCTGTTGTTCTCTGTGTTGTCTTCCATACTGCTCTGCTAGTAGCAACATGGATTCTGCTAAGCTGCTCTGATGCACTTCTGTCTATCTGGACATTAACTAATTTTACATCGGGCTGCAGGTGGCACAAAAGACACTGCAATCTGATGTGAGTGTCTGTACCAGACACATCCAAAGAAATCTGATTTGAATCGCATTTCAAACTGAGGCCAAATGTGGTTTAGATCTGATTTTAAATAATCACATTTTAATGTTGTTTATTGTTGTCCAGACTTCCTAAAATCCATATGGATACAATCTGGATATGCCAAAAACATAATTGGGCTGGCAGTGTTAACAGTCATTCAGAACGATCTCAGCACTACAAACCAGCAGACCAGAGGACTCCTGAGACCTGCTTACAATGCATGGTAAAGCACCTTGTATGAAACTTCCTATATGAAGTTTTAGTTCACAAGGACTGCATGCCAAGTCTGTGTCCAAGGCTGGATGCGACTCGAAATGGATATACATGGCATGTTCAGACAGGCCACAGCCCAAACAAGCAGGCTCTGTCCAAAAAAAAAAAGGGACATTTGGCAAACCTGGGCAAGGTGGTGGATTACTTCATTACATGGATGCTGTATTTTCACTGGTGACCTCACGGTAATCCAGATGAAAGATAAAATAATTGCCACTGTTAGAACTTGTTGATTAGTGTATTCCTAAGGATACGAATTGTAAGCCTATTGTACTATCAGTCTCAGTATTTCAACCTTTGTTACATGACACAATCAAACATATCTTACCAGGTACATGTGGACGGCATGCGCTGCCACAAATTTGGCCCCATACACCAGGCCGTCCGTCCATCGCACCTGAACCACTTCACCTTGGGGTGGGGGTCCAAGCTGAGCACAGTCTCGACTCTGATGGACAAAACACACATTGCAGAGTTTTAAATCAAACTGTATATACTATACTGTACTACATGAATCATGAAGTGTATGGTGTTAAAATGGATAGAAACATTCACAGAGACATAAGATCTTCTCCTGTGCTAGCAGAAATAAAAAAAAATTAAAGCTGCAAGCAGCGTTGAACGGGCCCTCGCAGTCCACGCGCGTCGAGGAATGCCGCTGTCGTGGAATGCTGCCGTCGGGGCTTGTTCATGCAACACATTCTGCTGAGGAAGTCATTCCTTTACAATTCGGTGGCCTGCTACTGCCGGTATTAAATACTGTACGCTGAAGAAGAAACTGAAGAAAACTGTGTGAACTGCTGCATGATTCCTCGGACAAAGACTGAGACGATGGTCAGCTTCTGGAGCTGGATGAAGAAAATGTCCATAAGAGGCATAATGCAATGAAATAGTTTGAGGAGAAAGCTGAAAGTATCATCGTCCAGTAGTCTCACAAACCCTCCAGCTTCCAGCACAGTGGTAGGCTCAAACTCCCCTGATGGTTTCAAAACACTGGACGACGTCACCTTTGTGCTCAAACACAGAGTGTACAGCACGGATATGGAAGTTCCATCTTACTGTGTTTGCTCTTGGGAGTCTGTATGCCACCACTCTTATCAAGCACACTTGTACTATTTAAAATAATATACAGTTCATGGACTTACAGACTTTCTGCTGGCAAGCTAAATTGACATAAATCTGTCCATCATTTAAGTATGGTTTCTTTTCCTCTTTGCTAACCCTCCTCTCCGTCATGTGCATTTGTCTACAAGGAAGCTGGAGAGAAACCAATCAGTGGATCGATGGATTATCATACACGCATTATGACGTGTATATTTGCGTAGTCTTATCTGTCATAAGCAAGAGATTAGGGGTTACGGAGCACTTCTGTGACGTGGTGCTGCAGAGACGAGAGCTGACACCGGGTCGGAGCTCCATTCTCCATGTAACAAGTCACAAGTCGTTTATTTAACCAGCACTGTTATTTTGAAGCTGTTTAATGAAGGTAAACAAATGAACCATAAAGCAAATGTCCCGCATACTTCATTTTTAGCCTCTTTCCATCTGTGCTCCTCTGATCAGAGCGGCGTCCCTAGCAACTATCTGTTATGCAAAAATTGATACAATTTAAAAATCAATAAAAATCGTATTTTGATCAACATTATGTCTCAAATTAATTATTTCATATTTTGCAGGTCAGTGCTAATTAACTAGCACAAGCAAACTTCTAATGCTCCAGCAAGACGAGCACTAAGTTAGCATCACCGGCATGTCGTTAGCTTGCAAGCTAAAGCAGTAAGTCTGTAAGTTCATGAACTGTATATTATCTTAAATAGTACAGTTCTATGAATAAATACTTGACATACACGCTATTGACTTTACCTGTCATGCTTCACCTAAGCTGGCAGCTCCACCCGGTCCGCTGCTGTCAGCCAATTTTGGCTTTGGCGCATGTGCGTTTGGAGTAATCTAGGTTCAATTATTTTCCTGTGTGACCTGCCTGTGACCTACGTGACCTCATTTCAACACTTTTCAACTCGTAGCCAAAAACTTGAATTCGTGTTCACAGTGAAGACTTCGTACTCGTAGAAATTAGAGTCGTCCTTACAAGACTTTGCACTCACAGCTTTTAGATTCATACTCACATAAAAACAATCCTAACCCAGATCATTTCTCAGACTCCAGAGTGTGACAGTAGAATTTTGTGTATAACAATTTTATTTGTGCACAAATGTTAACATTACGAATACGAATGTGAGAATCATGCACACGTCTTTTTGACAGCTATCTTACTCCATAGGCCAGCAGGCATGACGTAGGTGAAAGCTTTGAAAGATATTCATCTTTAAGGTCTGTGGATGATAGTGAGTGACTGTGAAGTCTGTTGTGTTAAATCTGTAGGAGAATGTCATTACAGTGCGAGGATTGGAAATATTTCAAAATGGCGGCCAAAAGCAAAATGGCCAAATCAGTATTGATGCAGAGATGAGATTCTTCCTTCTGGAAAGGGACAGCGGTCAAGTGAGCAGGTTTGGTGAGCGTCCTGCAGTAGCTGTGGTATGTGCTATTTAACCAAAGAAATCACTCAGTTGTTTCAAATTGCAGGTGAAGCCACTGCGTTCATCGCAGAAAAACAAGGCAGAATCACAACTACACACATGGCATGCCTGCCACATTCACAGGGCAGACACAACATGCAAATGGCATTCTTAGCAAATTGGCTTATATGAAAATTGTGTGCTGTGGCTAACTGCCACTGACTTATCCATTATGTGGTGCATCACCCATCACTTATGCCATGTTGTACTGTGCAATTCGGAGAATGCTACCTGCAAATGCCATGTACATCTGGTGATGTTTGTCATCACTACATAAATGAGCATAAAATACAGCTTCAGTTGCCTTCTTTCAAAATTGAATTTGTAGCCAACTATCATTGTCAAGCTTGGGATACATGATACATGTGATTTGAAAGACAACAATGCCATCTAGTGGACGTCTTGGATAAAACACCCAATACATTGCTGGATTCTTACCAGCAATGTATGTCTGTAGCAGAGCATGTGAGCGAAGCTGAGTGGCGAGAATTCCCGCTCCTCCGCTCACGTGAGCGTTCGCTCCTTCGCTCCATCGCTCCATCGCTCACAGTTATACCAGACAGCTCCGCTCCAAGACCACTCTGCGCTCCCCTAAAATTTCATTCAGCTCCGGTGAAATCGCTCCACGCTCGCTCAAATTTGAAAGAGGAAGCATCTTTTATGACCTGTCTGCAGTCGGATTGGTAAACCCTTCATAAGCTTTCCTCAGGAGAGCACTGACAGTAACTATACAAAGTTTCATGTCAATACGATGAACAGATGTGGAGATATAAATTAGCTCAGTTTAAAGAGCGCCACCTTGTGGTCATTGCCTGAAATTTTGCACAGGGCCTCAGCAGCCTATGGCAAAGTAGTAACCTCAGTTTCATGCCATTAGACCATACCAATGTGGAGATATGCAACACTTCCTCTTTTGAACCAAATCTGCATGGAGTTGATATTTAATAACTTGAGTATTGTGTGGCCTATCAAAATTCTTTTAATAACTTTTTGTCAGGGGAGACTTCCGGTGAGCGTTGCAAGATGGCGGCATAGCTAAAAACTCTCCCGGTCAAGTTAAGAGAAATACCCACGAAACTATGAATATTACTATCACAAGAAACTAATATGTCTTAGAATGAGTGGGACAAGAAGCAAGAAAAAGTTGCGGGGAAACAAAAAACAGGAAGACAAAACTCAAGACGAGGAGAGGGGGGAAGAAACAACTAGCAACAACACAGCTAGCATGGAGGAATCTGACAGTGAAGAGGAGAACCTCACAACGACCAAAGCCATTCAAAACTTAAGTAAAGACATTCAAAACATGTATAAAGAATTCAAGCGAGATCTAATTGACTTCAAGAACGACATCAAGCAGGAGTTTAATAACTTCAGAGCGGAGACAAATCAAAAGATACAAAGTGTTGCCAGCGATGTCCGCAACCACGGTACAAGACTAACTGAAGCGGAGCAACGAGCGGAAGAAACAGAGACCGCTAACAGGGAGCTGAGGGATGCTCTGCTCGACTCACTGAAACAGCAAAAACTGCCTCAAGATAAGGTAACGGACCTGGAAGGAAGATCACGATAACATTCGTATATATGGCATTAAAGAGGGCACCGAAGGAAGCTCGATGCTAAAGTTTATCGACAACTTTCTGAAGACAGAGCTAGCGCTGGACAGCACTGCTGATCTACAAATCCAACGAGCCCACCGATCTATCGGCCCAAAACCTCAAGATGAAGCAGTTTCCAGGTCTATCTTAGTCAACTCCCAGAGGTATGACACAAAAGATAAAATACTGAAGACGGCTTGGTCAAAGAAAATCACTCGTGACGGGAAATCAGTCACATTTGCCCACGATCTCCCCACAGAAATTAACAACAGACTCCGGGAGTACAGGGATATAAAGAAGATACTTAATGAAAAGCAGGTACGTTTTCAGACCCCTTACCCTGCCCGGATGAAGATCCACTGGGATAACGGACCGCGCCTCTATAACAACGCAACAGAAGTAACCGAGGACATGAGAAAGAGAGGCTTTCAGCTCGACCTGCTGCAAAAAAGTACTATCAACTGGGAGCAGAAACTCACCCAGGGCGCATGCTGGAGCAGAAAGGACGGAGATCGATCCACATGCGTCCGGGAAAGGCTCAGAGACTTTCATCGACAGTAAAGTACACCACACTAACAACACACAACAGAACTCACAAGGTACTGTTTACATAATTTCAAATAGGCCTAATGCAGAAAATGCAAAACACTGCTCTGATACACACAGATTTAACTCAAATCTAAACTCTATAGGTTGCAGTGTCATTAACACTTTCTTATTTTTTTATTCTAAACGCTGCTATTATTATTATATTTTATTAATAGGCCTGTTATTATTATTACCAGCAACCCCCCCCCCCCCCGCCCACATACACACACAAGAGTAAACTTGATCGGGAGGAGAGTATATGACTGTTTGGCTCAAGAGGAAAAGGACACTTTGCTAATTGCAAAGAGGGAGCCCCTACACGTGTAGGACTGATTCTCCACCAGTGTATGAGTTGGTGTAGGAAGAAGACAGGGCAGTGTAAGACCCTGAGGTTGGAAGTCAATGTTGCACTTGTTCTTACTGTTCATGTAAGTGTTTTTTTGTTTTGTTTTTTGTTGTTGTTGTTGTTCTCACAGTACGTATGTTTATGCAGTCGGCACATGTGGATTAACCTATTGTGATGGGGTATAGCAATTTGACAATAACTTCTTGGAATGTAAATGGATTAAATAATCCTGTTAAGAGGAGTAAAGTAATGACAAAAATAAGAAGGGAGAACAATAAAGTTATATTCTTGCAGGAAACTCACCTATCCCGAATTGAACATGAAAAGTTGAAAAAATTTGGATACCAAAACACATTCTACAGCACATTCAAATCAGGTCATAAACGAGGTGCTGCTATTTTAATACACAATTCTGTTAATTTTGAATTAATTAGGGAGATTGGGGATAGTGAAGGCAGATATATATTGGTGCAAGGGAAAATAGAAAATCACCTGACCACACTCATTTCAGTTTACTTACCTCCATTAAGTGACCAAAACATTATAAAAAAGCTCCTTGAATTGATTGGTTCAGAATCTCAGGGCACACTAAGCTGCGCAGGAGACTTTAACACAATAATGAATGGCAAATTAGACACATCTAACAGTAAGAGAAATATAACTCCTCAAACTAAAGTGCTGAAGAAGGGTCTGGACGAGATGGGCTTACTTGACATTTGGAGAGATCTTCACCCGATGGACAAAGGTTACACCTTCTACTCTGCTCCTCATGCAGCACATTCAAGGATAGATTATTTTTTTATTTTCCAAAATGATAGACATAGAATTCTGAATTGCGAAATTGGAACTAGAGATATTTCAGATCACTCGCCACTCCATTTGAAATTACATTTAGACAGTAGACCGAAGAAACCTATTTGGAGACTGAATACAAGTTTGCTTAATGACAAAACAGTCATACAAGATCTAAAATCTGAAATTAAGACCTTTCTTGAACATAATGACAATGGGGAAGTGAATCCAAATATTTTATGGGATACCTTAAAGGCTGTTGTCAGGGGCAAATTGATATCCCTCAGTACGGCAATTAAGAAAGCAAAAGAAAATAAACTAAGACAGCTTAAAGACAGTTTAAAAGAATTGGAAAGGCAACACTGCAGAAACCAAGACCTCCAAACTCTGCAAAAAATTAAAGAAATTAGAAATCAGATATCAGATATCTATAAAGAGGAACTCGAGAAAAAACACAAGTTCTTAAAACAGTCATACTATGAGGTGGGCCCAAAGGCTACAAAATTACTTGCAAAGAAAATACGCAAAAAACAAATTTCCCCATCAGTATATAAAATATTGGACACTAAAACAGGACAAATATACCATGACTTAGAGGAAATCGATGCTGCTTTTCAGTCGTATTATAAGAACCTATACTCGCAGCCAGCGCTAGAAACTGAAGAAAAAATAATAACCTTTCTAGACTCCCTAGATCTACCTACAATCGGAGATCATCAAAATAAATGTTTAACATCACAGATTACAGAAAAAAATTGGAAACAGCACTGAATAAACTTAAAAATAATAAGACACCAGGAAGCGATGGACTACCAGCTGAATGGTACAAAATGTTTAGAGAAGAGTTGAACCCAATACTTCTTAACTCCTTTAACTGGACATTAGAAAACAAGTCATCTCCACCCTCATGGAGTGAGGCGATCATTTCTGTTATCCCCAAGGAGGGAAAGAATAAAATGTTATGTAGTTCATATAGGCCAATCTCAGTTCTAAATCAGGACTATAAACTATATGCATCAATCATGTCCCGAAGATTAGACTCATTTATGCCAGAATTAATTGATAGTGACCAAACTGGTTTTATCAGAGGGCGTCAAACACATGATAATATAAGACGCTCTCTTCACATAATACAGAACATTAAGAAAAATAAAACAAATGCAGTGCTGGCAAGCCTAGATGCAGAGAAAGCTTTTGATTGTGTTAGTTGGGAATATTTAGTTTTAGTTTTGAAAAGATTTGGTTTCAATGAAAAAGCTATTAACAATTTTAAAACATTATACACTGCCCCCACGGCTAGAATAAGGTTAAATGGAAGCCTCACTGATCGCATAAATCTGGAAAGGTCCACACGTCAGGGATGCCCTTTATCGCCTGCCCTTTTTGCGTTGTACTTGGAACCTCTGGCACAGGCAATAAGAGAAAACTTTAACATACAGGGAATTCTGATTGATAATAGAGAACATAAAATAGCGATGTACGCAGATGATGCTTGCTTTATATTAATAACCCAGAAAAAGGCCTTCCCATCGTTCTAGATCTCCTTGAGTTATTTGGTACATATTCGGGTTACAAACTCAACATAGAGAAAACACAAATATTAACGTTCAATTATACCCCGTCACTGGAGCTCAAACACAGAATTCCAATTGATTGGTCTCAAAAAGTAATTAAATATTTGGGAATTTGGTTGACGCACTGTCCGAGTGATTTGTACAAAAAAAACTATGAAAAGGTAAACAAAAAAATTAAAGACGATCTTGGTAACTGGTCAGCTTCTCTACTAAGTTTCAGTGCAAGAAGCGACATTATAAAAATGTCTATTTTACCTAAACTATTATATTTATTTATGGCACTACCAATCAAAATTCCAACCAGTCAATTACAGGAATGGGACAAGCAAATTTCACGTTTTATTTGGAGAGGGAAAAAACCAAGAATTAGATATAGCACATCGACTATTAACAAGAAAAGAGGTGGTCCTCTGGTGTGACAGTGGATACGAGGCGAAATGGAAGGACATGGAAAGGGAATGCAGAGGCATCCCCATACAAGCAGTGATTGGTGATTACAAATTAATGACAAACCTTCAAGAACATTTGAGCCCATTTGTCTCTTTTACATTACATACGTGGTTTGGGGTTGTGAAGCAATTCAAGTTGTGAAACCAATCGAAAAAAATCAGATGGGTTGCTCATGACACAGATTTTAAACCGAACGATATGGACTCTAGGTTTAAGTACTGGACAAATAAAGGTATTACCACTTATTGTAATATAATGGAAAAAAATATGTTACAAAGTTTTCAAACACTGAAAGAAAAATACAATTTAGAAAATTATGATTTTTTCAGATATTTACAAGTATGTCAATATTTTATGAAAGAAATCCGGGAAAATGAAACTGCAGAATCAAACGAAATAATACCACTAATAATACAGGCATATAATGGTACCTGTACATCTGTTATTTCAAGGCTTTTCCAAGGCATTGTAAAGAGCAGAGATAATACCACAACATACATCAAGGAGAGATGGGAGAGAGAATTAAATGACAAAATAACCTGTGAACAATGGAATAATATGTGTGATGCGGTTTTTTCTACTTCTTGTTCTATGTATTGGCGTGAATTCTGTTGGAAGAATCTTGTTCGTTTTTTTGTAACACCTAAAATGAAATCATATTCAATAACAACGGTTCGCACATGTTGGAGAAAGTGTGGAAATGACCAGGCAAACCGCTACCACATCTTTTGGAGTTGTCCAGGACTGCGGCCCTTTTGGGACGATATAGTGAAAACTAGGGATGCACCGATTGTGAAATTCTGGGCCGATACGGATACCGATGTTTAACATAACAACTTTGCTGATGGCCGATGTTCTTTCTTTTTGTTATTTATTCCTTTTTTTTGTGCCACAGAAACATACAAGTCTTTCAGCTCTTCATAACACTATCCTTGAATGAGCACAAATCCAATGAGACCAATTTATGAAACAAAAACAACCTTTAATGTCACTTTCTGGTTGACATTTAAGATAACCTTAGTTCACATGACAAGATTTCGGGGAGACAGACCTTGGCAAAGTGACGTCGACTCGGCGGCGTGTAGCGTGGCTCCATAAACTTTATTAGACTCTGAAACCCAACGTCCTCCACTACAGAAAAAGGCTGGTCATCTAAAGCAATGAACTCCATCACCTTGTTTGTTATTTGCTTTGCTTTGGCGCTGTCTGGAGGCAGCTGTTTGGCTTTCCTTAAATGCTGTGTCAATTGAAGTCTGAGGGGCCGTCCAGATGGGCAAAAACAATCTTTTTTATCTCCGTCTTCCTCGTCATCATTTTAAGAATATTTGTGTCCACACGGACCCACTGAAAATGAGCGAAAACGCTGTAGTTCATATTCCAGGCCTCTAGGTGGCGCTTGACATTCACAAAACACGGAGAAGAAGACACGGAGTATGCATAGTAAACTTGCACGCTGTAAACAAACAGACAGTAGACGGAGAAACCGAACACAACAAGAAGAAGAAGATGAAAATGGCGAGTGCAAGGAAACCAGAATCGTTTGTGTGGACCGTTAATGAGGTCGAACTGCTGCTGAGACTCACACTCAACTACAAGGCGGGTGAGTTGCGAGAAAGGCTCGATATCTTCTGAAGCACGAACACGAGCATGTTGTCCGCCATTGTTGTTGTTATGGGACGTTGCGAGACGCGGCGATGGCGTCATTGTTTTGGAAAGTATGCGGATTCGCTGTCCACATGAAAACGGGAGGGCTGCGTTTCCGGATTTCTCCAAAAAAAAAGAGGGAAAAAAGAGTTTCTCCATGAGCACAGCGTTCATGCCACAAATCAAGATATAATCATCGGCCACGGCCATCGGACAATGTCATTTTTATTTGCCGATGGCCGATGGCAGTTAACGAGGCAAACATCGGCCGATACTGATGTTCAACCGATGCATCGGTGCATCACTAGTGAAAACCATACTACGCATACTGGGACAACAGATTCCTCTGCCATTTACAACTCTTTATCTAGGTGATTTACCAAACGGGATGGCAGAAAATGATAGATACCTCTTAAAATAATGTCTGCAGCAGCAAAAAAAGCAATCACCCGCAAGTGGCTGCAGTCAGACCCACCCACAACCTCTAACTGGTTAGAGGTCATAAAAGAAATTCACCAGATGGAGAGACTAACCTTCCTGCTTAGACTAAAAAGAGACTTGTATTATGCAAGATGGAAAAAATGGACGGTGTTTATGACGAATGAGGAGGGCCATTCGTGACCCCCCTCCCCTCTACTTTTATTTTATTGTCTTGCATTCTATTGTTTTGCAAATGCTCTTCTTGAAGGGGTGTATAACCGCCAGATGCTTTCCAAGAACACATACTGTATGGACTGAAATTTTACCTGTTGATTGTCCTCGAGTGATCCAATTGCCTGGCTTTGTCATGTAACGTAAGAATGTACTGTGATATTGTCATGTTCGATCATTTTGACATAAAAACTAATAAAAAATATAAGTATAAAAAAAAAAATAACTTTTTGTCAGGAGGGTCTACAGATACTGTGTGACAAGTTTCGTGCAAATCGGTGAAAACGCCTGGGAGGAGATAGAAAAAGTAGGTTTTTCATTTGTCACAATTTTGCGAATGGAAATTTACCACAAAAGTGGGTTTGGCTGGGGTTTAACAATGTGCTACATATAATGTGGGAGTTATGTACCAAAAACGCTTTGCATTGAAAATAGCGCCCCCTGCTGGTCATTTTTGGTGTGTGAGTCACAGGGGCCATTCTATAGCACCTCTATGAATTTAATTTCCATAAGTGTTATGGTGTGGGCACAGTGCCAAATATAAAATTAAATTGGCACCGCAGTGCCATCTAGAGTCAAATTGGTAAACCCTTCATACGCTCTCCTCAGGAGGGCACTGGCAATAACTATACAAAGTTTCATGTCAATCCGATGAACGGATGTGGAGATATAAAATAGCTCAGTTTAAAGAGCGCCACCTTGTGGTCATCACCTGAAATTTTGCACAGGGCCTCAGCAACCTATGACAAAGTTGTAACCTCAGTTTTCTGTCATTTGACCGTACCAATATTGAGGTATGCAACACTTCCTGTTTTGAACCAAATCTGCAGGTAGATGATATTTAATAACTTGAGTATTGTGTGGCCTATCAAAATTCTTTTAATAACTTTTTGTCAGAAGGGTCCACAGATACTGTGTGACAAGTTTCATGCAAATCAGTGAAATCGCCTGGGAGGAGATAGTAAAAGTAGGTTTTCGACATTTCGCGACGTAGCCGAAAAAAACGGTACCCGGAAATGGGCGTGGCCTATACCACGAGATTCAGCACAATTCACTGAATGCGTGGATATAAGGTGTTTGAATGTGCGACAAAGTATCTGGGAGCCAAAACGCACTTGCCTTTTTAACAGTTAATAACAGCGCCACCTAGTGGCGGAAATTCACAACGACAACAGATTATAAAATTTTTCGCCAGGTGTGACTTATATTCCAAGTTTGGTGAGTTTTGGGGTATGTTCAGGCAGTGAAAAATGCAATCATTTTCTGAGAAGAAAAATGGTAAGTCCGCGCGCACGTTGGGGCATGCTGCCGTCCAAATGCGCCGCAGCTGAAGCCACATTGCTTGATCGTTGTTCACGGAGGCGGCAACCGCCTGCGTTTGGGACAGTGCATGCGGAGGATGAATATCAGCCTCGTCTCCCAACGTGTGTTTGTAACGCGATGGGTTGCCCCTGCCAGTATTAAGCACTTTCAGGTGAAGTCAGAACAACTTCCTGCAATCCACAGACATCCAAATGGACTGCAGATGAATGATTTCTAAAACATTTAGTAATCAGGAACGTTTTGACAATCGATTCTGCACTGTTATGTTGTGTGAAGTGTTATGGCCTTCTCTTTGCCTTTGCCTGGAATTCAGGCATGGACACCTGTGTTTTTGCAGGGAATAGATTGGAAGTGGGACAGAGAAGGGGGGGGTTGTGGCTTGCAGTAAACTTCCTCAGCCCTAAATTCGAACCCGGGTCCACTGCGTATGTGGCATGCACTCTAACCACTTGACTACAGGTGCAGCTAAGACACTGCCTTCTGTTGTCACTGTGAAGGCAGGAAGGCAGCGCATCATAGGGGAGGATGGAAGTGGAATGCCACAGATTTAGATAGGTAGAAGAGCGCAGCCAGATGTGATTCTTCCTTTTGGAAAGGGACAGCGGTCAAGTGACCAGGTTTGACGAGCGTCCTGCAGTAGCTGTGTTTAACCAAAGAATTCACTCAGTCGTTTCATATCGCAGGGGAAGCCACTTCGTTCATCGTGGAAAAGTTGGGCAGAATCACAACTACACACATCTTATTTAGTGCAACATTGACAGGGCAGACACAACACGCAAATTGCATTCTTAGCAAATTGGCTTACTTGAAAACTGTGTGCTGTGGCTTACTACCACTGCCTTATCCATTATGTGGCTCAAGCCATTTACACAAAACTACCTGCAAATGCCATGTACATCTGACTATGATTGTCATCACTGCACATAAATGAGTGTAGAATAATGCTTCACTTGCCTTCTTTCAAAAATGTATTTATGGCTGTCTATCAGTGTCAAGCTTTTGATCTAAGTTCTGCTTAGTTTGCTAGTTTTTATTCCATTAAGTAGCGTGCAGCCAAATTTTGCAGTTTCAATAAAATCTGATAAATATGAGGCTGACTTCCTGCAATGGAATGGAACTATTCAGAGGTTATTCAGATAGGATACATGTGCCTTGAGAGAAAACAATGCCATCTAGTGGCGACTTGCATCACGTACACCATAAATTCATGTGCTTCTAATCAAAATTGACCACTTCCTGTCGGACTGAGAGTGTGGGTGTAAATGAGTCATTTGTGCGTCTTGTCATAACACACATGCGTGCCAACTTTCATTCATGTACATGCATGTAGGGCGCCAAAATTGACTGAGATAAACTTTACTTCATGTTTCCAGTGGGTGTAAAGTGGGTGGCGCTATGGATATGACACAGTATTGATGCACAGATCTATTCATGGCGACTCCCTCTAGATTCCCTCTAGATTTGGCCGAGCTAGGAAATAGTATGAAGGAGTTATCAGGACTTGATGCTTCATGACGAAGGACTGTTATTGCGGGCTCCGCAACTGCCAGCAGGTATGACGTAGGATAAAGATTTCCATAACTTTTCATCTTCAAGGTAAGAGGATGCTACTGAGAGACTTTGAAGTTGGTGGTGTTACATCTGTAGGAGGAGATAATTTAAGTACGAAGATTAGCATAATTCAAAATGGCGGCCAATTGCAAAATGGCAGACTAAGTATTGATGCTGAGATTTGTTCGGGCAGACAGCCTCTACAGTTACAAGCAGTTTGGTGTGGATAGGAAATTATTTGTTGAAGTTATACAGCCTCGATGCTTGACAGCGTGAGGACAAAATGGTTTCCACCGCACTGCCCACTAAACTTTGGCGCAGCTGAATGATTTCAATAACTTTTGTTCTTCAAGGCATGAAGAAAATTACTGAGTTAATTTGAAGACAGTGGTGTTTAAGCTCTAGGACAAGATAATTTTCAAAGTAGGCATGAATTTGTCAAAAACGCCGCCAAATTGGATAGGACAAAATGGTTTCCACCGCATTGCCCACTAAACTTTGGCACAGCTGAATGATTTCAATAACTTTTGTTCTTTAAGGCATAAAGAAAATTACGGAGTTAATTTGAAGACTGTGGTGTTTAAGCTCTAGGACAAGATAATTTTCAAAGTAGGCATGAATTGGACAAAAACGCCGCCACACATCTAAATGGCTGCCTTCCTGTTGGAGTGACAGTATGGTCCCCCCAGACTTTTTTGTGCGTCTGCTCATGAGGAATCTGCGTATTGAATTTCGTTCTTCTACGTACTTGTGGGAGGTGGGGATGAACATTAGGGGGCGCTACAGAGCCCGCAGGTCACGACCATGCCCAATGACAATGCAGGATCGCAATTTTCGCCAGACGTAACATATATTCCAAATTTGGTGAGTTTTTGGGTATGTTCAGGCATCCAAAACTGCATTCAAACTTGGAGAAGAAAATTTCTTTCCTTCCAAAAACAATAGAGACCTCGCAGGTCTACCTGCTCGGGCCCTAATAATGATAATAATAATAATAATAATAATAATAATAATAATAATAATAATTTGAAAAACAATAGGGACCTCCCAGGTTCCCTGCTCGGGCCCTAAATATTCATATTAATGCTTCTTATGCTTGAGGCAAATTCAAAACACTTGTGATGATCTGCCTCATGTCCTGATTGATTGCATTTATTTTTAATCTGTCAATGTGGCCAAACGATCACAGGTAGGACCAGGATGCAAGGAGCATAACAACATAGCAGGCTTGCCTTACGGCAAATGATTGGAGGGTTGGTTAATGTTCACAGCATGTCACATCCTCAGTGGTGATAATTTGTACATGCCAAATTATTGTCTAAAGTTGTCTGGACTGTTTGATTTGTGGTACAAAACTGAACTAGATGTGTAAATGAAATATACAACATCCAGTCATGGCAAAATACAAAATTAAAAAAAGACAGTCTGACTGAAAGAAGAGAGCTGGTTCCCTCTACCACCTACATTAATTATGAGAATTTAGGGTATAACAAATATGAAGCAACAAAGTAGTATATATATTAGTAGTAATAGTAGTAGTAGCAGTAGTAGTATATATATGTAATATATAGCATCAGTTATGTAAATATAAATGAAAGATCTGTCATTAAATGAGCCACACCACATGATAGGACAGGTAATCACAAAAGGAAAACTCTGTATTTTTAGGAGCTGTAACAGCGTGGCTGTTGTAGTTGTGCCTTGAGAGTTTGTGTGTGTGACATCATGGCAAAATGTGGTCCTGGAAATATCTTTTGTAGTGGGGGCTACCACAGAAGCAGATTGGAGATTTTGTCAGTGCGATAACCTCACAACAGTGCAAGATGCAATAACAAAACTTACAGATGTGTAGTTGAGACCAAAATGAAGGCAGAGTTCCCCTAAGTGGCCCCCGACTTTACGCCCCTAGTGCAGTTTCATTTCAATGCAGTCACAAAATGTTATAGATGTGTAGTTGTACCCACAGTACTAGTGTAACGTTTTGTTATTGCATCTCGCATGGCAGTGAGATTATCCGGTAACATTTACCTACACCTGGAAAAAAACTGAAAACTGTTTCTGTGGTACTGTCTACTACTGTAGCTGTCTCCAGGATAGAGCTGGGTAAAATATCTCGTCATGTGATACCAAATTTCAGTTGCTAAGGCATTAATCTCATCAGCATCAGTGAACCATTACCCATTCAGTATGCTTGTTTTGCTAAGATCTAATAATGTTGGTGATTGGCTGTCTCGAGGCATATCGAGAGAAAAAAAAAAAAAAAAAAAAAGCACTAGGTTACGTCCAGAGACTCCGAGAGCTCACCATGTGTATGTGTAATGTAGTCTTTCATCATTTCATAAAATTGTTATCAAAAAGTATTGTTCGGGAACTGGTATCCAAGTCAAGGCATTGGTACCGGTAGCAAAAATGATATCGAGCCCTATCCAGGACCACATTTAGCCATGATCACACACACTAAAGACTCGCAGAGTGAAAAAAACATTAGCAGACTATGCTGTCCAGGCTGGTTATAATGCAGTAATGCCTACTGAGTATAAATGGATCATCACGTCGCAGCTGGTGTGATTGCAGTGCAAGATGGTCTCTAGTTTTCTTGCCAATGACAAGATTGTGATGAACTGAGTCCTACCACAATGTCTTCGGGGAATAGATTGTCGCTGAAGGAGCCATCATCAAAGTTGACCTCATAGAACGTCTCTTTAGACAGCTGCACCACATCACACTGGTAGTAGCGGCCATTCTTGTGCTTGCATATCACCTTCAGTCCAACAGTCAGCTCATGCATGGCTGCTTTATTGCGCTGTCATAAGAGAATGAGATATCACACAAGTGTAAACAGTGCATCTGCAGTTCAGTTAGTCCTTGAAGACGATGTGACAAGATCCTCAGCTGCTCCTTACCTCAATCTGAGTGGGGCCTTTGTGCCGACAGCAGGTAACATGGACTACAAACGGCCATTCATCTGGCTGCATGAGTACTCCAGCAGCCTGGGCACATGTGGGGTGGTAGGCAGTGGGACACCGGCCATGAGAGCACTGCACACAGCAGCCAGACGCCTTCTTCATCCGCTTCTTACAGTAGTAACATTTCTGTTAGAGATTAAAACAAAGAAGCTGGGGCTCACCAAAGTGCAGTGGATTTGACTCAATGAGGGTGAAGCTAGCACACGGAGACCACCATTAGTTTGGCCTTCAAGACATACAGATAACTGAATATTCCAGTTTCCAGTCCGTCACTGTAGCTGGGAGGGCAACACTGCTGAGAGGACCCGTAGTGGCTTGGGCCTTTATTTACCTTAGCAGCAGAGGAATATTTCGATGTATTTATAATGTACTGGTTCTGTTCTTAACTGTGTTTGAATATATTCAATATTGAATGTTTGTTTGAATATGGGGAAAAGTTAATATTTAAATTGTAATGACCCTTTTGAATTTGAAATGTACAGTCATCACCTTAAGAGCAAAACACCGTTTTAAGTAATTTGAAATGTGATTCAGCAGAGAGCACTTTCAATAATAAGCTTGACCTATTGCATGCCTGATTGGCCTAGCAGTAAACTTTGCTAGTATTGTCATGTTGTTTGCTCTAAAAATGCCAGCAAAGCCGTCCAAAGTGAACGATCACAACACCAAAGCATTTGAGATGCAATGTGTGGATGCATTTTGGGTTCTGCACGCTAGAGGGCAAAGTAACCAACATAGAGAAGACTTTTTGTTGATTAAAAAAGTGAAAAGGATGAGTAGCCAGTTACCTGGAGAAAGCATGGGAGATGAGAAAAAACAACATTTTATCAAGATAAACTATAGATTTGCTTTTCACTGTACAATTCATTTGAAATTTGCCAAATGACATATGCATGTGTTTTTTCTTTTTTCCCTTGCAAGAAATTGGTGATATTTTATAATTTAATTTATTTCATGGATGAATTTATTTTTGTTTGTGAGAGATATTGGCATGAAGTAACAATAGTAAAAAAATCAACTAACTACATACTTAATTAACATATAGGTAATTAGGGACAAAAAACAATACTTCTGTTCTAAAGAGAGAGACCTAACTCCATGAAAATTAACATTATCTTAATACTTATTATTTTACTTCCAGTCACCTTTATTTCTTTATGTTGGTTGAGCTTTGTCATCACTTGAGCACCAGCTTTCAATCAAGAATAAGACGGTAGCTGATCCATAAAAGCATGCCTGTTATTGGAACTCACCAGTTTAAATCTCTGCAAAGGGATTCCACTTAAATCCACAGGACTTCTTTCAGTGATGTTGACAAAGCGTGCCTCCAGCACAGCCACTGCACACAGCACATGTACCCACCTGCAATACACACACACACACACACACACACACACACACACACACACACACACACACAGTGTTGCTGATATTATTTATTTTTGGTACTGTTTTATATGGTTTATGGAACTACATGGGCCTTATTCCTGTTCTTATTTTAGAAAACGCCACATTCACCTTGGAAAATACTCAACCATGTTTTTCATCCTGACTGTTGATAGATTGTGACACTGACAGCTTGTTAAATTGATAGCTGATTCCTGTGTGTGTGTGTGTGTGTGTGTGTGTGTGTGTGTGTGTGTGTGTCTGAAGCTCAGGCCCTAACCCTAACCCAAGGCAGAGAGAGCCTGTATGGATCATAATTTACACTATAGCCAAGTATACAGTCAGTAACATGTCATAATGTGCATTCCTTACATGCAGTAATAGTCTATATTTGTTAGACCAAGATAATCCTAGTTTTCTGATTTAGAACTCCATATTGGCTGTTAAGGTGTTTTAAAAAGTTAAATTGAGCATCTTAGCATTATAAACCAGTTTGTTTTGAATACGTAAATGTTATCCTAGTCCTAATAGATGTCCTTTCCTGTTTCTAATGACAATGTAACAACTTACTTGTTGTTGTTCGCTTTCTGTAAGGCTCCACCTCTCAGTGAACACAAACAGCAATTCTGCATAAAGAACATGTGATCAAGCATTTGTCCAGACATACAATTATGAGCAAAATCCTTCACGGATAGTGTCTATCAAGGCTGAGTAAATCCATGTTGAGTAAATTCAGCCTGGGGAGTTCACTGACCTCAGTCATGGCGTTGGCCTTGCAGCGTGCACATTTCCATTCCTTACTCACACTGCCTGGATCGACACCATAACAGCCTGGAATACACAAATACAAAGACTCAGTCTGACACACTGGTGGAGTGTTTATCATGAAGCTCTGTCAGCATGTGCTGCCACCAATAGACAGTGTTTGGTCAGTGTAGGTTTCAGTGGCTGTATTATGCCAAAGTCTTTAAAGTCAGTGTAAAGCAAATTCAGCCATTTTCTTCTAAACACATTAAAAAAGGTCATAAATGTATTTCCTTAAAACATGTAAAAAGCCA
Organism: Diplodus puntazzo; assembly: GCA_963678695.2. Classification (NCBI taxonomy): domain Eukaryota; kingdom Metazoa; phylum Chordata; class Actinopteri; order Spariformes; family Sparidae; genus Diplodus; species Diplodus puntazzo. The sequence goes on from OZ023163.1 coordinate 34,151,457, forward strand.
TTCAACCATTTAGAATTTAATTTTGGAGCTAGGCTCACAAACTGTGATTCACTATTTCTGTGTTCAGGATTTAATGGACGGGTCAGAAATCATGGCGTTACGTAATGCGGCCATGATGATTACGTAAACCCCGCCCTGCTGGAAGCCGTATAAATACATTCAGCGCATTCGCTTCGGAGGTTTTTCCGCTCGCTCTGGAGTCTTGGATAGCATCTCTTAGAATAGCTTGCAGCTAGCAAACCAGTCAGCTAAACAGTCATGTCTCCTCCACATCGCTCCTGCATCTTTTCTGGATGCCACAGTGTGCAAAGTAACGGCGCCTAAGCTTATTTAAGTTTCCTAAGGATGACAGTAAGGAAATGGTGGACCGATTTTGTCAAGAGGAGCTACTGTGGACAGTTAAAAATCACCACCAACACCCGTCTCTGCAGTGTCCACTTTACCCCCGATAGTTACAGCAACTGTCACCAGGTAAAGTCTGGAGTCCGTTGACGCTGGTCAGTGGGGCCGAACCGACCCTCTCCGTCCCCGGCTTGCATCCTCCCGTCCCGCCGACAGTGCATGCTCTCATCTCCGCCGCCGGCATTATGTGCCCGCCTGCGACCGTCCTGCCGACAACAGGTACTCTCATCCCCGCCACCGGCCAGAGTTTAGATTCTCTGCCGAGCCCGACCCTGATGCGAACCGGACCCTGGGCCAGGCCGGGCCGATATTTCCCATCAATATCCTCCCCTTGATCAAGCATTTGTGTGTGTGTGTGTGTTTTTGTAATAACTCAAAATAATGAACGTATTTCCAGCTACAAAAGGCGCATCTCTCTCCTCCCTCCATGTTGTTTGTGCCGCTGCATGGTTTTACACGTGAGTGAATGTCCTCGTGCAGAAAATGTGACTTCTCGCGCGCGTCAGCGCGGGGGGGGGAGCGGCCACGGGACAGACGGTCGGACGGACGCTCGTCACCGTGCCAGCCCACAAACATCCGCTATAAAGCAACTATCATTGAAAATGAGTATAGGGGCGCAGCGCCGCTGTTCCACCGTCTGGGGAGAACCCTTGATTACAGTAATGCGTTACCAGCATCACTGATTGTGTAGTGTAAGTGCAACATGGAGCTTGAGAACGTCCGTTATAACAGCCCACGTATTATAAAAATGTCGGGTTTAAATCGGGCTCGGGCTCATAATTACAGTCAATGTGTCGGGCTGGGCCGGGCCGGCTCGGACACAACGTGCACGGGCTCGGCTCGGCTCGATTTTTTTGGGCCAGATCTAAGCTCTAAGTGTAAGAGTATGCTTATGTGTGTTATAAATATTGTACATTTTGGCAATTAAATGCATTTTGCTGAAGGTGCAAATCCTGAAAGTGATTTTACATCGTGCATCCTGTCATGTCCATGTAATGTTAGCAAATGTTATTGCATTTAATCATGACATGATTTGGCCTCATTCCCTGAGCGGAGTCCATCTGACAGCACAATGATAATCCACAGGTTATATTTTATGTGCACCAATATAGCTATGACAAGAAATTATATGTAGACTGGGGTGTTACGTTTGTGTATAATGTAAAACATGGACTGTGAGGAACGAGGCTGAGCACTATCAGTCTCTGACTCAGAGTCAGTTTCTGGCTCTGATGGCTCAAACAGGTCGGGCGTGGTCCGTCCGATGACACTGCTAGCTTACATTGTTACTGTAGGTTACGTCCTCCTGCAGGACACGGAGGCGGCTCCCCTCCTGCGCGTGGGCGTGGTTCCTGCGCCTCTATCTGACACGCCCCCAGCATTTCACAGCAGAGAGAAGTGCTTGTTTTTCCATGATTTTGAGACCTAATTTTATATACTTGGCAATTTTTTTAGTCTTTCAAATTTGGCTCAGTGGTCAATGACACATGTTTCTGTGGTGTGACAAACTCGTAACACAAATTTATTTCTGCTTTACACGGACTTTAAATGTTGCCGTCTAATTCTATAATAACACATTTCTGCGCTACTGACATATGAGACAACAGGAAGGTAGACAAGGTTTGTGTTAAAAAAGGCTTCAATCATGTACATACAGGTTGTGTGAAGTATTCTGAGTTCAAGAATGTATGTACTGACTGGTGTGAACCCGGACACTGCACTGAGAGCAGCTGATGAGCAGGCTGGTTCCATCTTCCTCTAGATGAGGTGTGACTGGCCGCTCCTCACACTCAGAATCCTCCTCTGTGGTGGTGGTAAAACACATCTCCGGGATCAGAGGTTTGGTCCGCATCCGCCCACCAGCCACCAGAATAGGTCCATCCATGCTTTTCGCACTTTCAGTCTAACAGCAGCCACAGCACACAGAAAGATGGAGTTCAGTCATATCCTATTCTTGAATGTTTTTTCCTCAAACTGAAACTTCAGTTTCAAACTGACTTGTTTTTCCTCCATGACACATGCTGCACTCTGCAGTGCATCGTCTATATGCTGGTATAACTATAGATGACTTGTAATAACTAGTGAGTGGAGTGTGTTCTGCTGCAGATCACCTGCTGGTATGTGTGGAACAGCATACAGATAGAGCAGTACGGAGGTTTGGAGCACATGCGCTGGTTGTATTCCCTCTCTTTCTTCAGGTTTGGAGGCCTGCTCTGCCACAGGTGAGCCAGAGGTTTAGCCCAGCTCTCCCCTTCCAGACCACCCTCCTCTACTGGGGGGGTCTCCTGTGGAGCCTCTGAAGCACAGGAAAACACATCAGCAAAGTTAACAAACACATTTGCATGAAATAACAACGAGAGGGAGAATAATAAAGTTCTACTGCATTCATGTTGAGTCAATATTAAGTATGATGTTGAGGCATCCCTCTTATGTTGTTGCTGACCTTCGTCACTTATGCCATCATTTATGAGTGGATGGTGGCCTGGCAGCTGCCCTAGATCACTCTCTGGTTCTCTGTTTGCAGCCAGCCCTTCTGCCACCTGCTGGAGGGAAACAGATTTCATTTTTGCATGCTTATCAACTTAAAATGTGGACCAAACTTGCTGACTTATCTTTATTTTGTCTTTAAGTGAGATTTAAGTAATGTGTCAATGTTAATAAAAAACTTGTGTGGTGTTCTTTCATTTGATTTGTCTGGTAAGAGGCATGCAATAAATGCAACATACCAATCTACATTAATTCATTTCACAGCGTATGTTTGCTGATTTTTTTTCTTTTCTGGGTTTGATGGCTCATCAATGTAAACTGACATCTGACCATCTTTAAAAGCCAAACCAAACCAAAACTCAAATCTCAAGCCCTTAAGCTATTGTTAAAATTTTGGTTCAGCATTCCTCATAAAATCAACATGTAAATCGCATTCAATTACCATTGAGCAGCTGAAACATGCAAAAAGCACTTTATGGCGTATCAAAATGTGGCAGAACTTTCAAATGGGTGTAACATCTGTGTGCACTCACTGCTTTGCTAACATGTCTGTTGTCTTTCTCCATCTCATTGTCACTGTCCTCACTCTTCTTCTCCGGGGTTTCTCCCTCTCCGTAGTCTCCTTTGGCATAGCTGTGAACATGCAGGACATCTGCAGGGCTCAGCGTCCTTTGGAATAGTTTGTGTGCTGGGCTGCAGCTGCTGCCCAACTGAGGCTCCTCATTGCTGCCTGCCTCCTCAAAGCGCGGAGCCACCAGCTGGCTCTCAATAGACTCAGGAGGACACACATCTCCAGTTGACACGCCGTTCTTCTCTTTCTTTAAAGGGCTTCGTCTGTTTTTCTTAGTGCTGACTTTGGACTGCGATTTTGTCTGCAGCTTGGTGTCTTTCTCCTTCTTAGGCTCCGGTTTGACTTTCACTGTGTCTGCAAGAACAATTCAGCATCGATATGAATTATTAAACCTACTGATACTATCGGTACAGGAGGTTGGCTCCCTGTGGAATTTGCTTAACAGACTCATTAGGTTTACATGTTGGTGTAAGATAGTAATTCTAAAAGTAACAATTTTATCCATAGAGATTTGGCTTAGTCTCCAAATTGCTATTGGTCAGCCTCACCAATAATGAGGCAGAGGGCAGAGCAAGCGTGAAACATAAGGTTGATATTCAGAGTGTCTCAGCAGTGTTTCCCACACATTAATTTATTTGAGGCAGTCCGGTTTCCTGTTTTTGGAGCTGCACGTGAGACCCACAAAGAGAGCCAGTCCTTGAAGCCAGCTCTGTTATGGCCAAGCCGTGTAATCGTCATGTGACACACAGGGGACTTTTTCCCAAAAGCTAAAATTGTGAAAGAAGCATTGGTAAAAAAGCAATAAAAGCCTCACAACCCAGTGAAATGACTCGTTTTACCATCAGAATTTGGGCAACTCGGTCCAATAAAATTTAGAGTCTTGAAGAACCACCCAATTACCATTTATCCCCATCCAAGTTATCTCACCGCTAAACTGGAAGTTAGCCGACTCGGTCGGCGGAAGTCTTGAGTGCACATGCTCTATGGCACCCCAGCTGGGAAGCCACCGCCATAATAAAAGTCTGATTGTGTGGGAAACACTGCTTAATGTTATTTATGTCTTATTTACCTGTTCTTGAGAGTATACTTGTAAGACTGATTTTGAAATCCAAGACATTTCACAACAAAATAGAAATTATTTAAACGAAAAAAGCAAAAAGGAAAAAAGATTTGACGATCAGTTCCTTTTTCGTATGTGGAATTTAATGTTTTACTACATTAAGGAACTTTAACAAAAGCTGTGCATTACCTCTATCTGGCTTGAGAGGGACCTTAGTTGGAGACTCCTTGTGTGGAAGCTTGGCCCTCTTTACCTCCACCTCTTCAGTCTCCTTCATGGTCAACTCAGGTTTGATGTCTTCAGAGGGTTCTAGGGCATCAAGCTGACGCTTTGTCCCAGTCCGAGGCTTTGGACTGATGCATGATGGGACACATCAGTGAAAACATGTGTGACAGGATTCAAAGGGAAACACTGTTTCTCAGAGTCTAGTAAGAGCAAAGTAGCAATGTGAATGAATCTTTAAACACAAAATCTTCAACTGACTGAAAACTTTACTGAATCTGAAACTGATGTCACTGATCAGTAGCTTTAAGCAGTGCAGCTCCTCACTGGTTACAGAGAGAACCATTGTCAGCTCTGCCATGATTCACACCACGGTACCTTAAACTGCTTTGAATGTTTCAGCAGTTTGATCAGTGACTCAACATTCAGGCTACTACACCAGATCAAGTGGTGTGCCTCACTGATTGCTTGTCCACAGCCACTGCTTAAAAATTACAGTAATTAACTTGGATGCCAGGCAGATCATTAATGTGTATTTTAAAACTAGGGCACAAGGCCAAGCCAAGTGATCACAAGTGAAACATCATGCTACACAGAGAAATGTTTTGTTGTGTTCCCTCTGTAGCATTTTTATTAACCATGCTAAATAACATGCCCCACTACTGACCCATTCTGCTCTGCTGGCCATTCATCGCCAATTTATGTGATTGGCCACCGCAACGTGACATCGCCTGTGTTTCTCCAAAAGTTGAGTCAGTTTAAATCTTTTCACCAAAGTCGGCTGGGTTTTACTTTTCAGCTCCCCCTGCAGCCAGCACCACCGCAACCAAAACGGACTACCCTCGTTAAAATGAATGGGAAGACCTGGGTTTTCGCCATACCGCTGGATTTGATCTGTTTATAGTCTTACAGTTGTATGTACTGAAGTGCATTGAATAGAGTGGTAATGGCTTCTGGTAGCTAAGATAAAAGTAAATAAAATACATAGACAATGACCCGAGTCTAAAAAGTAAATTGAACAAAAGAAAACACATTTCCTACAATTCACCTCCACAATAAGATAACCAGTGACTGATAAAAGATATGTAAGTGCAGACCTGTCCTCCGGGATAGGAGTGGTGAGCTCCTCAGATTTAGATTCACTTGGACTCTCTGAAGACTTGGTCTTGTCTCCTTTCAGAAACTCAGAAGCCTCTGGTGTGGGTTTGGAGTGGTCGATTGGAGTGTTGTCTTTGCCTGCTTTCCACAGCTTGTAGCGATCAGGCTGAAACTTGCATACAAACACATCCATGGAGATCTTCACCATATCCTGACGGCACGAACACTAAGAGGAAAAGAAAGATCTAGGTTTACACCATGGCAGTCCTAGCAGTACAAAACAATGCTTTGAGAACAGCCGTATTCACTGTCGCGTTTGAGTAATAGTATTCTCGTTTGTAGTTGAAGTTGCTCCAGACCTTTCCAGATCAACCATGAAGTCAAACATTTCACAGTTACAGGCTTTTTTATTGAGAAAATAACCGAGTGCAACCACGCAACCCACAGGTTAAATCATTCTAATGACCTCTGCAAACCTCAAAATTAACAAAACATTTTTTGCCTAGGCCACACTACACAACTTTCAAAGTTGTCAGATGACTGTACTGTTCATGCTACCCAACTTGTAATACACGTGACACACGAGAGTTTGACACGGAAATGACTGGCCCAAACAGTCCAAGTTTTCTGTGTGCCAATTCGAAGCAAAGATGGATTAGGGTGGCAAGCAGCAGGGATTTTTTTTACACTGAATACCTGACAATCCCTGCTCATATTATGGTTCAGCAAGGCCGACATGGTATCAAATACTGAACAGCTGGTGTGTATGTATTCTGATAGAAACTATACGGAACTGCTCGAGTAGTTGCATGGTTTTAGAGAGTTTAGCAGAGGAAAGAGGGAAAAACTGCTCTCATTGGCTATAGCTTGGTTGAGGTTCCCTGTGACGTAGGCGACATGAGGATTGTGTCATTGGATCTCATGCCAATCTGCCTCTGATCTGGGTTTATTGTCCAATTATCGTCAGTGATGGCAGGATCCAAGCTAAACTCCTGTGGCGTGAACTTGGCATCTGCCTCGCTGCTGGCAAGGCCTTGATAACAGAGTAATAATTAGTATGTTCCATCCAAAACTTACTTACATATGGGAGGGTTTAATGAACACTGGATCTTCACTTTGGTTTGGTTAAAAAAAATCTTGTTTGACTGCCTGTTTGCCCATGCAGGATGCATTCACCAAACTTTACAGGTGTGTAGTTGAAATTAAAATTAAGGCTGAGTACCAAGAAGTGGCCCACACTTGTTTAATGAGGGTGATCACAGGGTATCTCAGTTTCAGTCATTCCTGTCCACTCTAAGGCTTCAGGTAAAGCTACAAACCATCTTGCAATGTGATCACACTAGTCGCAACGCAAAATTGATTTCTATGATGCAATGGAACACATGACATGAGAGAAGTAAGTTTGCTGAAACAAATGAACTGTGCCTGACCATCCTCACGTGGTCAACTCTGACCAGTAGCGACACTGTGCTCTGCTGCAATATTTCCATGTCTGATAAAAGGAAGGAACATTATTAAGTATGGAACACATAACTTGAGAGAAGATGTTAATGTCCATAATAACAAAGGTTAAAAGTTGACCATATGAGGATGGTCAGGCACAGTTCTCCTGTCTTCTCTCAGGTCATGTGTTTCGATTCACCATTTGGCACCAATTTGGCATCGCGGCCAGTGTGATCCCATCATATGGAGTTTTTGATTAATTCAAAGGATAAACTACTGTTACTCCCATCTGCTGATTATTGAGACTGTCAGTAAGTCAGTGCGAACATTAAACACATCACAATCACAAGTACCATGCATCAATAGTCTTTTTGCTTTGGTTCAAGCCAAATGATTGGTCTAAAGATTTAAAAGTAATGAATCGTGAATCAGCGATTATTGCTTTATCGTTGTGAGCGATCAATACAACAATTCCTGCATCCATTCACAGCTGTTTAAATTATGTTTTTGTGTACCAGTGTTGCCTGTTTGCCATAATCAATCCATCGCTGGGTGGCAAAGTTGGTTGACTCAGCACAGTTAAATCCATGGTTGAAACCTGCATGATAGCCAAATGGGAACGTCAAAATGAACTGCCCGGCCTCCTGTGTGACCTGAAAATGAAAACAACACAGAATCGTAAGAGATAATACATTAAAGTGCACCTGTTAGTTTAGTTATTTGCAATTCTACAGCTTTATTCTTAAACATAAAGCAGTGTATTGGGGTCAAAACAAAGTAACTGAAAGGTCACCTTTTCAAATGGTATGCCATATTTCTTTAAGATTGAGGGTGAAATCAAAGTCATCTTGTGGCGCAGGAAGGCTTCACAACTCTGAGCATTCCCTGGAAAGAATCCTGGAAATACAGAAAATATCAACGGCATCAGTGAAAGCTGTCTTTGTGCTCTTGTATTTTAAAACTAACTAAAGACCCACTAACCCTAACCCTAACTGTAACCATTAGTGGAAATGTACAGTCGAGGTCAGAAGTGTACATCCACTTGTAAGGGACATGTATATCACAGCCGTCTTTAGTTTCAGTGATTTCTACAGCTCTCATTTTTCTGTGATGGAACAAGTATAGTACATATGACTTTGTTAAAAAAAATATTCATGTCGTTTGGTTCATTAATTAATTTATTGTAGGTCTTCTTAAAATGTGACCAAATCTGCTGGATCAAAACTATACATACAGCAATGCTAATATTTGTTTAAATGTCCTTCGGCCATGTTCACCTCAGTTAGCTGCTTCTGATTTCCAGCCACAAGCTTCTGGTCGTCCTCTGGCTGAATTTCTAACCACTCCTCTATCAGAATCGCTGAAGTTAAACTAAATTTGTTGTCTTCCAGACACAGACTTGTTTCTTAAGCACAGTCCACATGTGAACACTGACACCTGCAGCTTCTAATTCATTGCAGACGTTTTTTTGGTGGTATTCGGTTGACTCCCTACCGTTTTTACTTGTTTGTGTTTTCTTTCTGATTGTGGCAGTGACACAACTGTGCTTGCAGACAGTTGTTTGTACAGTCGATCTTGGGACCTGTAACTTTCCTGACTTGTTCAAATCAGTAATGCGCTCTTTCAAATCAATTCTGAGCTCTTTATACTTTCTCATTGTAGTGTTTGTGGCTGAGTCTATTGGCTATATCACACAAGCCCTATTAAAATGCACTCAGAAAAGTCAATGAAAGTAAAAGAAAATGTGATTCACAAAAACTTTTCTGATCACCAAAACTGATCCTTCAATTTGTTGTACATATATTTTTGATCCAGCAGATTTGGTCAGATTTTCAGAAGACCTATAATAAATTCATTACTGAACCAAACTTCATGGATGTTTCTTGTGAAAAAGTAGTCTTCTGGAACTGAAGACTGCCACGATATACATATTCTTTACAAGTGGATTTTAACTGTAACTACAGTTGTAGTCTCTGAGGTACTTTTTAGTACTGAGGTAGTTTTGACCTCTTCTTTTATATCACTGAGCATGAGAAGCTGAAGTGACGGTTAAGATTTTACCAGCAACAGTGTGAATCATCCATTTCAAGGGGGAGTAGAAACAAATGTGATGTGAAGTGCCTGTTGTAATACATTAAAATCCATCTTTTGAGTGGAACCTATCACATACCTTTGGCAAGTCGTTCCAGTCTTTTCCCATGCTCTGGTGGGACAACATACCTGTAGAGCAACATTAATACAAATATATCAAAAAGAGTCATGGCAGTAAAACAGGGCAATACAATTCCTGCTCAAATGTGAATCATGATTTTTCACCCTGGGAAATTAGATCATGATTCTCTCGCACGATTCTTATTTTTTCAACAAAAACATGAATTGCACTTTTACACACGACGATATAACATATAGCCTTGGTTAAAAGTGTACATTCACTTGTAAATAACATCTGTATATGTATATCATGGCAGTCTTCAGTTCCAATGATTTCTACAGCACTCATTTTCTGTGACGTAATTCGTGGAACACAAACTACTTTTTCACAAGAAACATCCATGAAGTATGGTTGAGTAATGAAATTGTCATAGGTCATCTGAAAATGTGAACAAATCTGCTGGATCAAAAATATACATACAATAATTGTAATATTTGGTTAAATGTAATTTTCACCTCAGTTAGCTGCTTTTGATAGCCATCCAAAATAGAGGTGTGGAAATGTCTTGATTATAAGATGCATTGCAAAGCGGCAAAGAAAATTCTGCAGTGATGTAGATGTAGGCTTCCTGGCATGGGCTTCTTTATTTAGCACAGTCCACCCAACTAGACCCAAGATCTGCTGATGATTTTAGGTTTTCATTTAGAATTTGGAGATAATCCTCCTTCTTCATTATTCCATTTACTTTCTTTAGGGTAGCAGATTCACTGACAGCAGAACAGCCCCACAGCATAACACTACCAGCACCATGCTGGATAGTATGTGAGGTGTTCTTGGGGTTAAAGGCCTCACCTTCACTGCTCTAAACATATTGCTACCCATTGTGATCAAACAACTACATTTTTTTTTCATGTGACCACAGAGTTTTCCTCCAGGTTTTTTTCTTTGTCCATGTGATTAGCAGCAAACTTCAGTTGAGCTTTAAGGTGCTGTGTCTGGAGCGAGGACTTCTTTCTTGCATGTCAGCCTCTCAGCTCATGTTGAAGTAAAGCACACTTGACTGTGGACACTGACACCTGTCTTCCAGCAGCTTCTGATTCATTGCAGACTTGCCTCTTGGTGGTTTTTGGTTCACTCTTGACCATCCTGACCAGTTTCCTCTCAGCAGCAGGTGGTAGTTTGTAAGTATAAAGGGTATGGCACAGTTGTGTCACTGCCACGATCAAACAGTTGTTGGTACAGTTAATCTTGGGAGCTGTAACTGCTTTGAAAAGGCTCCAAGTGTATTTCCTGGCTTGTTCAAATCAATAATGTGGTCCTTCAGATCAATGCTGAGCTCCTTAGAGACTTTCTCTTTGTAGTCTCCATGGCAACCCGGATGCGAGAGGACGCTGGCGTGAGTATCGCCGCTTCTCGATCCGTGACAATACAGCTTTTTTCTGCTAAAAGAAGAAAGTCAAGTTGTCTTTGGAAGCTCTGGGGCTGTGCTACTACCTTTGAATCCTGCACACCTGAAGAACTGGCTCCATGGACTATCTTTCTCCGCTGATCAGCTGTTAGCCCCGTTGATCTGCTGTTAGCCTCACCAATCAGCAGTTAGCATAGCAACGCTAACCTTTAAGCAGACGTACTCAATGCTCTGTGGGATGTCCATCATTGCTCTGCTGGTACTCCATCCGCCACGGCCTCAGGGTTGTTACTGCCTGGCTCCGTTCTCGCTGTCCTCTGCTGCTGTGGTCTCCCCCGGCTTGCGGTGATGTTGGATGGTTGATGCTCCGCTGTTGCTGGTTGGGTCTTCAGGTGTTCAGATCGGGAGCTCCTGGACTTCTGCTGTTGCTTCGCCCCAGGCTCTGTCACTGGGACTGGATCTCTGGGTCTCCTGTATCGCCCCTGCTGTGTGCATGGGACCTCCAGACGCAAGTTCGCTTCTGGACGGAGGGTGCTGTTCCCTACGATGGTGGCGGTGTTGACGGTGGTGCGGCTGTTCCCTCCGTGCTGACTGACAGGCGCTCCATTTATTCTTTGCTTTGTTTGTTTTCATATATGTTTGTTCCACTTTGTCAAGTGTCCTTGGGTACCCTGAAAGGCGCTATATAAATTAAATCTATTATTATTATTATTAGTGTTTGTAGCTGAGTCTAAGGGTTGTACCAAACAAGCTCTGTTAAAATGGGCCCAGAAAGGTCATCAGTTGTTGTCAGAATCGCCAAAATTGATTGTTCAAGTTACTGTATGTATATTTTTGATCCAGCAGATTTGTTCACATCTTAAGAAGACCTATAAAAGAAATTCATTATTGAAGCAAACTTCATATGTTTTTTGAGACGAATTAATGTGTTCCACTTGGTCCATCCCAGAAAAATGAGAGCTGTAGAAATCATTGGAACTGAAGACTGCCATGATGTACATGTTCTTTACCAGTGGATATAAACTTTTCACCACAACTGTCTATCCTTCACGTTCACAGTCAGGCGACTGTGAACTTGAAGGATATGGCAATGCACTGTATATAAGGGCTGTCCATCTTCCTCTGCAATCACTCAATTTCATTCCTTATTACTTAATATCTGCATTATACTGAAATGTTACATTCAAAATTCAAAATTACTATTTACCTCTACACTATATACAGACTTTTGCACTTTATCTGTTTCTGACTGCCTCCTTCCTGCTCATTCTACACGTGCCTCTGCAATGATTTGTCAGGTCTATGAGAGAGATGACCAAGTTGTATGTGTGGATGTTGAATTAATAGTGTTTTCCTCTACATTGTGTAGGTGTGACTGATATAGCAATTGGATTGTTGTGAAGCAACTAAGTCAACGCGTGAAAGCATCGTGATTTGACTGCATGGGGAAATAGGAGCGAGTGCATTGCTGTCAACTAGAAATGAGATCCCATAGGTGTATGAATTGAGGTGAGATTGTGATTCTTTTTTTAGTTTGGCTTGTTTCACTTTTATCATACCATGGTCTAGGCGAAAACTCGATTCTGATTTGCAGGAGGGTGTCAAATTGATTCTGATGTAAGAACATCTCCGGAACTCTTCCAGTAGTTTCAGTGAACTGCGTTGAAAGTTCTGAATTAATGCACAGTAACCTCTATCTAAAATGAGTGACATGAACTGGCTGCAGACACATCGACATTTGAAATAAATCTAATCTTATTTCTTATTTATAGCACAAAGCTTGAAATACACAAGTTACAACAAGAAGCCTATACTCGGGGCTGGAGTACATTATAAAGTGGGTAACCCAAGTGTTTGGCTGAACTGTCCATAACAGCTAATGGATTACTCATAAATGGGTGACTGACCCTGTTTGATTTGAAAAAGCTGGTAAACCGACTTTATCTGTGTTTACACCACACTACAGTTGTTACACTGTCCCTCTGAATTCACTGCATCTAGAGATCCTCCAACATCCTGTTTGCTGTCCAACTCACCACTTCAAGCTGCAGTCGGACAGACGCTCATTTGTTCATGAATTTTTTGGGGGGATTTGCGGACAGTGACATGGCTGGTTAACTAGCGTGTCTTGGTGTTTAACATGCTGTGAAATTACATTTACTGATTGTTGACCGTTATGTTATTGACTTTGAATCTTGCTTGCACAACAATAGCATTAACAGGTGAGTCGAAGGATTCAATAAGCTGAGTGGACTAGTTTATCTCCATTGCGAAGTCATATCCATGTCATATCCTGGAGTATGACTTGAACGTCACCACCACTGAACATCATACAGTGCTAGAGCTGTATAGCATGCTAAACCGGTCAATGTACAAGTTGTAAAGTCAGAGTTAGAATAGTTTGTAACTGAAGTGAGCCTGTAAAGATGGACTAGTTAGTAGATGAGTCTCCGTGTTGCTGCTCCGAATACTGACACTTCGGGTTTGTAGGATGGGTTGGCCACCGTCCCAATGCGTCAATGTTTGGCGAGTTAGGAATGAGACTCAACTTCTCTAACTGTTAGGACCTTTAAGGGTCCTTAAAGGGACATAGGGCAGGATCTAGAAATAAGACTCAATAGCGACACGATGGCCGTTAGGGTAACTGCAGCCATCAGCCAAGCCGGCGAGGGAGCGCGCATGAACTCTTCACAGCAGTGCAGCTGATGATGTGGACACAGTTATTTATTTACTCGCTGTTCACGTCGCCGTTTACTGCAAGACCTCCACACATGCCTCCCCGGAACTTCGTTGGTAGCCTACGACTGCGAACAGCATCATCTCAAGCGATGAAGTAAGTAAACCCAGTGTTTATTTTAGTGCAACTTTAGTATATTTCTTTGACAACATTTGCGCATTAATTCAGCAAAATGATAGTTGTAGTGTAAATACGTTTACTTTGCACTGGCCAAATGGTTACTAAAGTTCAAATTTCACCAGCCATTGTGAATATTGAGCTAGCGATAGCCATTGTTTTGTGAATCTAATGCTACTGCCACCAATGTTATGGTGTTTGATGAGCATTTGGCTTGTGGCTGCAGCTAATTTCTGACTGTGGTACTTACCGACATAGCTAATATTTATAACATTGGATAAAGCTTGCTAACACGCTGGCATAAGTGTGCAGTCATTATCATGTAACAGCAGTAGTATGATTCAATGTCTCAAACCAAGTGTTATGTGCCAGTGCCACTGAGACAATGTGTGAAACCATTCCCATTATAAGACAATATGAATAGCACTGCGCCATAACAGTAAATACAAGAAAAACAGAAATCATAGCTGGTATTATACTAAGTTGAATCAGAATAAAAATAACATCAAGTAAAATCATAACATCCCTTTGAGGATTACTAAAGTTATTCTTATTCTCATTGTTTTTGTTTCAGGATTTGGAATAGACTATGGAAGGAGTGGCACACATGGAGGAGTCTTCAGAGGAGGAGTGTGTGTCGGCAGGCTCTGGACCAATGTCTGAGCAGGAGTGTCCACCTGGAGATGTGCTGCCTGGAGCTGCTGTGTTCTTCGCATCCGAGCCAAAACTCCCTAACCCCTTTGCGAACTACACAGGTTACAAAGAAGCTCCATTTAGGATGCCAGACTAAACTTTTCAACTGTTTTGTGTATGTGTGATCACAATACCTCAAAAAATAAAAATTTTTAGCCAAAGATTCCACTTTCATCCAAAAATAAATGCAATTTATGTACAATATGTATTTTATTTTCAAAGTTTACAGTGAAAAGAAATTATTTTTCATATTTGCATTATGTACAAATTTTTATTTTGTATTTCTTTTACATGTCTATAATAAAATCAGTGTGTGGTAGACAAGACGGTCTTGTCTTCTCTCTTTTCTTGCTCACAACTCTGGATCATGTAGCTGAGGCCTTTATGGAGAGAAGAGAAAAGTAGAGTTAGAACACATGCTCACAATGCTTCATAATCAAATCTAGCAATTATTATTTTCAACTCTACCCTGGCAGAACAGATATAACTAATGGCTTGATGCTGATTGTTTGAGCATTACAAATAGAAGTGCCAGACTTTCAAATGAATACGCAGTGTATTTAACTTGGTGATAGTGAGCAGAAGATCTACATTTTTCTGCAGTATTGGACCTCAGTACAGTACAGCTGGCACTTACAGACAATGACTTGTGACTTTGAAACTGATCAGACATGAATGTGGGATGTAGGTGAATGACATACCTGTCTTCTGTGAATGTGTGCCTGGACCAGTTCAATATCAATATATAAAGCACCAACTGAGCTTGTTTACATGCGATTGTGCACTTCACGCTTCGCTCTAAACTGCCTTTTATTCAGCTACATCACAACAGTATCACAGACGAGTCAACACAATAGCCCCTAACACGTAGCCTGTAAATACCGTTACTGTACCCCCTAAATAGCGTATTTCCCGGGGACAGGAACGAGACAGGAGCCGTCTCGCTGTGTGTATGATATAGCCTTATCCCCTAACGTTATATGCATGAAGCAGCCAGGAAGCCGGCTCGCTGTGTGTATGATATAGCCTTATCCCCTAACGTTATATGCATGAAGCAGCCAGGAAGCCGGCTCGCTGTGTGTAGCTAGCGGCTAATCTGACTACACAGACACAGAAACCGTTAGCCTGTTGCTACAGCCAGCTGCTAACATCACCTCCAGGATAACAGTTGGGCTTTCGGTCCTATATATAAAGGGACATATTTCTAACTATTCGCTTTCAGACTGAAGGACCGAGGAAAATGCGCAGTCTGTAACTACACAGGACCGGACTAAGATACATGTTAGCAGCTAAACGCTACTTTGCACGTTAGCACACTCCGAGTCCTGGGTAATCTCATAAGATTTTCAAATCAAGCTCTAAACATGACGTGTAATGTTTTCTTACCTGGTTACTAGGAAATGAGCCATGTCAGCATCTGTTTTCAGTCCCACTTCAGGTTGAAGCTGCCTCCATGAGCCGAACGCGTATCCGATGTTTATTCCAGTGCCAGCCCGGCTTTGGTCGTAATTTCGTTTCGACTCACGACGTGCCGCTTATAAAATCTTCGTGTTCCTCTTAGTATAACTATTCATTGGACTTCGTGTGGTGCTGGGTCGTTTTCTGGCCGTAGCAGAATCCATTTCTACCCAAACACTAGTTTGGTTGCACAGCGCTTGTCTTCTTCCGGTCTCCAAGCCGTCGAGGACGCGCATTCAGCGTCATTTGACGTCACGTCCGCAGGACTGCGTGGGGAATTCGGGCCCCGAATTGCAATACATTATGCAGCACACAGCCTGTTCAAGGCAACGGAGAGATACGTGGGTGGGCTCATTGTTTTCGGTTTTGAACGCTTCATCACCTATTAGCATTACAATACTTATAATGAATGTTCATTTTTTCACAAATCCTGCCCTAAGTCCCTTTAAGGGAAAAAAGAACACACTGATATCGAGACAAGGGAAGTGAAAAATTCTAAATTGTTTGGGGGTTTTGGGACTGATTCCTGATGGTGATCTATAAAAGGTAACAGAAGCATATTTTCTTATTATCTCTCAAAATCAGTATATAAACAATATATATAACTAAGACATATGAGATGTATTTTGCACGCCTGCAGAAGGAGGTTAGGATTGCTTACAGGCTTACTGTATTATCACATTTAGATTATCAAGCAGAAACAATGTGTGACATGTGTGTCCAGCAGTGTGAGGGTGTGTCACTGACTGTACCATGACTTTGGCTCTCCAAAGTGCAGGTAGTTGATGCTGTACAGATCCATGTCCTCAGTGTGCCACGCAAAGGCACTCTTCCACATGCCAAAGTAGAGGTACGGTGTGTTGACTCCTTTGATCTTGATCCCGCTCTCGCTCTCCACAGTGTCCAGAATGGTGTTTAGATGGCCAATGTTCCATTCAGTCACATCCTACAAAGGATGAATTCAGCAGAGGCCGTAAATGGCATTGTTGTAAAAGTGCAACATGTGACTTGATGAAGTGATCATGAACAAAATAAATGACTAGAGATTGATGAGCACATGAGCATGAATTGGAAAGGTTCGTTTGAACACAATGAAGAAATGCAAGTGACACTATCCAACCAATTGCTACTCACTGAATCATAGAGCGTTCCACTGACGTCAGCCCCATAAAGGGGTGGGTTGAAGGTAAGGTTCTTCCAAAACTTCCTCTCCAGCTCATCAAAATCCACATATCGGGGACTGCAGAACCTACAGTCAAAAATGTTTTTAGGTATACAGTAAAAACAATTTGAAGTCCAAGGAATGACCATGTCTGGTAATCAAAGGCCAGTGGTGATAGGCTGATGGAAATGACATACAGCACCAGGCTGTCCGCCTTATAATGTCATAGTCACTGTGCGAAAAATGTTTCAACTCTAGTTTATTATCTACTATGTAAACTGACTTGTCCATGTTGGAGGTCTTGCGGAACTCATGGACGGTCATTGGCTTCTTCTGAATGTTGTACTGTGTGAACAGTCCTGACTGGCCGGTCACTACCTGCTGAATGGGAGCAGGAATTACCAGGTCATCGATGTCATCATATGTCTGCCGAGGTTTCCATCCTTTAGGTGGAATAACCTGCAACAGAAAAACAGAACAGAAATGGAATGAAAACAAAAGAGAAACTCAGAGCAGCATGTGGCGAGTGTGAAATGACTCTGATGGAATTAGCAGTGCGAAAATGACCATTATGCTAACACCTTACTACAATGACCCATGTCTATTTATTTTATTTTCAAAAACTTAAGACCATGTTTCTTTTCTCTCAAATTCACAGACGTTTAAGTATTTCAAGGAACTGTGGAATCCAAAGTTCCATTGACTGGTTGTTATAAAATGCTAAAAAATCACAACGTGTCTCTGCCCTGATGGATTGAGGTACTGCTATACTCTCATCCATGGGTTCTTATTCTGTTCTGCTTGGAAGCGGCTTAATCAAGTGCAACACCTAGTGATAGATTTCGGTATTACTGCTTACCCCGAATGCCACTCAGTAGCCCCATTCACACTGCCGTTTGGATGCGGTGATCCTGCGCCAATTCTCCGCCTCCGCCTCTGTGTGAATGTCTCGGAGGCGGCAGGGGTGAAATTTCGCTCTGGCGCTAATAATAGGTGTGATTGGCAAAGGACAAAATAGCAGGAAAATATACGGCTCTACTATGTCTCTCTTTATATTTATTTTGTCCTGCTGGGATGGCTGCAGCTAAGGAAGAAATAGTTCGCCCCACACGTCCAAAATTCTTAGAACACAATGTTTCCCCTAGACTTTTTTGTAGCAGCGGTGCTCCGAGTTGGTAACCTAGCAACACTAGGGGGGTCTGGGGGCACGCCCCCCCCTTAAGAAATTTTTGAAAGATAACCCTTTATATGGTGACTACTGGTGAGATTTTTGAAAAAAAAAAAATCATTTTCAGGATTTCAGAATCAGAATCTAAAACATGACACAAAATAGTGTAGAAGTTGACATTGCGGCTTGAAAATATGTTAGCCTCTTGAGAATCAGAGAACTTTTTATGGGGCCAAGCCCGAGGGGCCGAGGGACCGTGTATGCAAGCATACGCGTTTCCTAGGACCAGCGGTGCTAGGAACCCTATTGTAATTGTAAAGATTTTTTTTCTCCGGCTACAAGTGGTGCTGCAGGCTAAACCATGCAAGGGAGGGCGGTGCAATTTGGAGGGTTGGTCCAGACTCCTGCGAATATCTCAGACACAAAAAACTACATACATCCGCCTGCAGGGGGCGCTATAACCTAGACCAACACGTTTTTGCCTATAACTCCCACACCATATGTGGCACATTCAAAAACCTTGTATCCCCAGATTCCCTGATCTATGGATGGACCTGATCTAAAGTTATCAAAAGAATTTTGCCCGGTCAAAAATGCGCAAATTATTAACAAACAAATTTCTGTAGCAAGCTGTAAAAATGTAAACTGTTTGATATCTCGGTCAAACTACATGCTATTAACACCAAATTTGAGATCCTTGGTTGCCATGACACTGGGAAGGGATGAGCCGAATTTGGCGAATTTTGGCCACTAGGGGGCGCTAAAAATATGGGAAGTTTATATCACTTGAACGGCTACACCGATTTTTTACGAAATTTGGTCTGTATGATGTAGGGCCAATCCTCACACCATATCTTGAAGGTGGTCATGACTGGTCAGTGTGGGCCTGGCTTATTACAAGATAAAAAACAAACATTAATTTCAGCCAAACTATTATGCTGAGAGCTTTGAAATGTATGGTACATAAAGAATAGGACACAGTTCTTCCATACCAAAAATTACACATGTACCCCACTAGGTGGCGCTATAACAGATGCAATCACGTTTTTGCCTGTAACTTCCACATTTTAAATAACCCATTCGCAAGCCTTATATCCATATGTTCACTGAATAGAGCTGGGTTTTCTGACATAGGACATGCCCACTTCTGCTGCACATTTCGTTCGCTAAATCGCCACATTTGCCAAAAACCTACTTTTTCGAACTCCTCCGTGGGATTTTGTCTGATCTGCGTGAAACTTGGCACGTACACTCTTCAGCTGGAGCTGGTCTAAAGTTATCAAAAAAATTCTGCTCGGTCAAAAAAAGCGGAAATTATTAACGAACAAATTTCTGTAGCTAGCTATAAAAATGGAAACTGTTTGATATCTTGGTCAAACTAAATGCTATTAACACCAAATTTGAGATCCTTGGTTGCCATGACACTGGGAAGGGATGAGCCGAATTTGGCGAATTTTGGCCACTCGGGGGTGCTAAAAATATGGGAAGTTTATATCTCTTCGGCTACACCGATTTTTACGAAATTTGGTCGTATGATGTAGGGCCAATCCTGAGGCCATATCTTGAAGGTGGTCATGACTGGTCAATGTGGGCGTGGCTTATTACAACAAATCCAAATCGGCACACATTCAGCCTTTTGCACTTCCGGTGCACTTCCCATTACAGCGAATACCACGGCTCAGACGTTGGCCTGTGTCCTCACTTTTGTCCCGAGCCCGTCATCCTTTGGGGCCAACTTCCATGGGCTCTGCGGTGCGCAGGGTCCGAGTCACGCAGGGGGCTTGGCCCCCGTTCATAACTGCTTGCAGTTCTAGTTTTCCATTATTTTCATTATTATATATTTGTTATGGAAACAGAATCTGTTTCAGAAGTCAGTGGGCCACATGACATGGAAGCTATTGAGAAAAAAATCATAACTTCTGCATATAAATATTCATATAAAATAGAGGAAGCGCTAAAATACAATAAAAATTGGTGTGTCTCATTCGTCCAGTTTACTATTATAATCTGCTGCTGGTTTGGAGTCACTGGATCACAAGACATGGAAGTTATCGAAAAAACTGCAATTATTTTATATTAATATATTTATGCTAAGTAATTTAAAGTCCGTGTAAAGCAAAAATAAATTTGTGTGATGAGTTTGTCATACCACAGAAACATGTGTCATTGACCACTGAGCCAAATTTGAAAGATTAAAAAAATTGCCAAGTATATAAAATTAGGTCTCAAAATCCTGGAAAAACAAGCACTTCTCTCTGCTGTGAAACGCTGGGGGCGTGTCAGTTAGAGGCGCTGGAGCCACGCCCACAAAGGAGGGGAGCCGCCTCCGTGTACTGCAGGAGGACCTAACCTATTTTTTTTTTTTGTATGAAAATCTTTATTTAACATTTGCAAAAGTACAGACAATCAGATATAGCAGGCACTGAGTGATAAGACAAGATACAAAATGAATAAAAAATATATCTCTTGATAAAATAATACATGTAATTGGAATAGAATAAAATAAATATGTATAAGGTATTTCTTATTTTGGGGTAAGTGAAAATTACTTTAAGTATTGTAGTGTCCGTTCACTTTTCTTATTTGGCATCAGTTTTAAGGTGTCTATGTAAAGAATAAACTCATTTGTGAAGACATTAAAGTTTGGGAGGGACTTGGAAAATTTACTCTTATGGATGTGGAATTTACCTATTAAAATCATGAGGTTTATTGTGGAGCAAATTGATTTGTCGTTACATTCTAATTTTGAAATAATATCTTTGGGTCTTATTGTTACATATTGTTTAGTTTTGTGGAGGACCTAACCTACAGTAACAATGGAAGCTACTAGCAGCGTCATCGATGGACCCAGCCGGACTCGTTTGAGCCATCAGAGCCAGAAACTGACTCTGAGTCAGACACTGATAGTGCTCAGCCTCGTTCCTCACAGGCCATGTTTTACATTACACACAAACATAACACCCCAGTCTACATATAACTCCTTGTCATAGCTATATTGGTGCACATATAAATATAATATGTGGATTATCATTGTGCTGTCAGATGGACTCGGGACTGGGACTCAGGCCAAATCATGTCATGATTAAATGCAATAACATTTGCTAACATTACATGGGCACGACAGGATGCACGATGTAAAATCACTTTCAGGATTTGCACCTTCAGCAAAATGCATTTAATTGCCCGTGCACGTTGTGTCCGAGCCGGCCGGGCGACACATTAACCAGGGTTCTCCCCAGACGGTGGAACAGCGGCGCTGCGACGCTATACTCATCCTCAATGTTAGCTGCTTTACAGTGGGTGTTTGTGGGCTGCAGCGATCTTGTAAAAAAAAAAAAAAAAAGCGCCCGCCTCTGGCGGTGACGAGCGCCCGACCGTTCCCTGGCTGATGGTGATAACGACCGGGATAACGACCAGGTCGGGCTCGGACAGAGAATCTAAAGTCTGGCCGGTGGCGGGGTTGAGAGCACCTGTTGTCGGCAGGACGGTTGCAGTGACGATGACGGTACACGTCATGTTAATGACGTCGGTGTTTCCCCAGGTGTTCCCTGAAGGTGTTCCCCTTGTCTACCTAAACAAGCGGACAGTTTGTAATCATATGGATGCTGTTATAATGTGTAGTGATCTAGATTCTGACCCATCAAACATCCTGGACAGTGACGGAGTGAAGTTTTTCGCGCTAAATTGCATAATTATACATAATCACCATCAGTAAACAGGACGCTGTCTGACTCTGTCACTCGCGGGGACAGAGGCTGTTTTCTAGGGGAAAGTTCCCTGAAGTCTCGGTCAGGAGGGCTGACGGTCGCGGGTGATTTATTTTCATCACAAACACTCGGTGAGTTAAAGTCTTTGCCGGTGACAAACGCTGTTTTCTGAGCAGAAATGTGATGAGGAGTCGGGAGGACAGGCGGAGGACGGACAGGAGGACGGACGCTTCTCCACATACAGCTGCGGTATTTGTTTTCCTCATATAAGTTGCTAAAGACAGTTACAGTTACTATATTTTTGTCCGGTCCTGTACGTTGCTTTGTGGGACATTTCTCTGTATTTAGTTGAGTGAGGGACCTGTGCAGTTATCAGACTGTCAGACCGACACGCCCTCGCTCCGCGCCTCCGGATTATCCGTTCACACTGGGACGGCTCACCAATAATGCTCCACATACCGCCGGTGGGACCCGCCGTCAGCGGGACGGAGAGTGTCGGCTGCAGCGGCGCGGCCACATTATGTCGGTGGGACCCGCCATCAGCGGGACGGAGAGGGTCGGCTGCGGCGGCGCAGCAACATTATGCCGGTGGGACCCGCTGTCAGCAGGACGGAGAGGGCCGGCTGCGGCGGCGCGGCCACATTATGTCGGTGGGACCCGCTGTCAGCTGGGTGGAGAGTGTTGGCTGCGGCGGCGCGGCCACATTATGTCGGTGGGACCTGCTGTCAGCTGGACGGAGAGTGTTGGCTGCGGCGGCGCGGCCACATTATGTCGGTGGGACCCACTGCCAGCTGGACGGAGAGTGTTGGCTGCGGCGGCGCGGCCACATTATGTCGGTGGGACCCGCTGTCAGCTGGACGGAGAGTGTTGGCTGCGGCGGCGCGGCCACATTATGCTGGTGGGACCCGCCGTCAGCGGGACGGAGAGGGTCGGCTGCGGCCACATAAGGCCGGTAGCACGCGCCATCAGCGGGCCGGGGGGGGCCACATAAGGCCGTTGGCACTTGCTGTCGGCGGGAGGAGAGGATGCAAGCCGGGACGGAGAGGATCGGTTCGGCCCCAGTGACCAGCCTAAACGGACTCTGCAGAAATCCAGACATTACCTGGTGACAGTTGCTGAAACGATCAGGGGTAAAGTGGACACTGCAGAGACGGTGTTGGTGGTGGTGTTTAACTCCCCACAGTAATGTTAGCTCCTCTTGACAAAATCGATCCACCGTTTCTTTACGTTGTCATCTGAAGGAAACATAAATAAGCTAACAGCGCCGTCACCCTGCACACTGTGGCATCCAGGAAAGGTGCAGGAGCGATGAGGAGGAAATGTGACTGTTTAGCTGACTGGTTGGCTGGTTAGCTAGCTGCAAACTATTGTAAGCAATGCTATCCAAGACTGGAGAGGGAGTGGGAGAACCGCTGAAGCTGATGCGCTGCACGTATTTATACCACTTCTGCAGCAGGGCGGGGTTTATGCAAATCATGGCCGCGTTACGTAACGCGGCCATGATTTCTGACCCGCCCATTAAATCCTGAACACTGAAATGTTGAAAAACAGTTTGTGAGCCTAGCTCCAAAATTAAATTCTAAATGGTCGAATGGCTTTTACATGTTTTAAGTAAACACATTTATGACCTGTTTAATGTGTTTAGAAGAAAATGGCTGATTTTGCTTTACACGGACTTTAATGACGGTCCCTAAATCAGTCTCAGTGATTCAGCACGAGGTTCTGGGAGGTGAGCTAACCGTCCTCCTGCTGCTAACACTGGGTGAACCTCAGTAAGGTGGCGGCTGGACCCGAGTGATCCGCCGAATATCCAACCTAAAACTAACTTTGGCCCGGTTCAATGAGTGGCCTGTTGCAGCCTTTGAATAGGATGACGAGGATTTCAGTCACTCAACTTAAACGGTGACTTAATGACAATAATAATCAATTTCAAGATAACTTAGGGTGTTAGTGCTTTCACTGTGTGCACTTTAAATTCGTCATTCGCCCATGATATTAAACCTACAAAAATCATGTTTTTTGTGGCGGTTCTGAAAATCCCACAGCAGAATGCATATCGGGGAAACACTGACACATCAGAGAACCTTCCGCAACGATTGCAGGCTCTTTGGTGGAGCTCTGCTTTGAATGAAGTTCCGTCGTGACAAATGAATGGACTACTTGCTGAGTGACATGAAGACATGAATCAGAGGCACAAAAAACATCGACAGCGGTGAGCGGTCATTATGTTTACCAATACCTGACACGGGCCTTGCGCAACCCGCAAAAATACAACAGTTAAACGTGGAGAACTTTCTGTCCTCCTGTCTGTCCTACCGACTCTTCGTCAAATTTCTGCCCCCGAAAAACAGCGTCTGTCAGCGGCAAAAAACTTTAACTCACAAAGTCTTTGTGTTGTTGTAGTTACTGTTGTCACTGCGACGGTCAGCCCTCCCGACCGAGACTTCAGTGAACTTTCGCCCAATAAACAGTCAAAACAACAATTTTTCTCAATCAGCATCAATATAATTATAAAATGTCCATGGGTTTAGATTGACGGGGGGACACTGGGGAAACACCTTGAAAACAAACAGACGTCATCATAATGACATGTACCGTCACGCCTCTTTCAGGTGTGTTTCATGTCTGACATATAAATAAAGTTTAGGAGCTGCAGCGCCGGCTTTCTGTGTGAATTACACAGCGGTTCGTTTTTAAGGCGGAGCTGCTTCTGAGAATGACCAACGGCGGAGAATCGGCGAACCACTGTTTCAGAGATAATGCGGCTTCTCTTTGTGAAAGGGGCTCCTAATTATTAGGGCTTGAACACTGACCAGTGCGAGGATCTATTGAATCTGTCTGGATTATTATTAATTTTCTGCCACTTTAAATGCAGTTTTGGAGGCGTGAACATACCCCAAAACTCACCAAACTCGGTACATCACATCTGGCAAAAAATGTGATAATTCAACTCGACTGGGTGTGGGTATGTGGCCAGGGGATTCTATAGTGCCCCCTGCTGGAATCCCTGACTCATACATGGACATAGATTCATCAAATTGGGGATGCATATCTATCCTGACCAGACACACAAAAAGTACACAGACCAAAACCCTCAGTCCAACAGGAAGTCCGCCATTTTGACCCATTTCCATGCCTCGAGCTTTAATGAAGTCCTCCTACAGATTTAGCACCACAGACTTCACATTCAGTCAGTATCATCCTCAGACCTTGAAGATGAAAAGTGCTCAAAAGCTTTCGCCTTTGTCATACCTGGTGGGCGTGATGGCGCGCTACATTTTGATGCTTTACCATGAAGAAGGAATTCCTTATAACTTCACCATACAATTTCTCATCTACACCAAATTGCTCAGACAAGTACAAGGTGTTTCCCTGAATACATCTATGCATCAATACCGTGTCATATCCATAGCGAAACCTACTGGACACAGGAAGTCATACATACAAGTAACAGGTGAGAGCACCCTCCGACGGCACCACAGCCCGATGTGCGCGGAGCGAGGGCCCATTCATTGCTGCTTGCAGCTTTTTATTTTTAATTGCAACTTTGCTATCATCTCTGAAACTCACATTTGTCAAGTTTTACTGATGGTAGCTTAACAGCAATCGGAAAGAAACGGTGAAGAAGATATGAGTGGAATTACATACTGTAATGATGTAATTAGCACTGTAGAAATGTGCATCATGCAAAATTTACCATGTGAACTATCATAGTACAGGACTATGCCCTGATGCAGTGAG
This sequence comes from Diplodus puntazzo, assembly GCA_963678695.2. NCBI lineage: Eukaryota > Metazoa > Chordata > Actinopteri > Spariformes > Sparidae > Diplodus > Diplodus puntazzo. The sequence goes on from OZ023163.1 coordinate 34,177,083, forward strand.
ACAATGTGAAAAGAAAATCTTACTTGGAGGGCTTTTGCTGTGAAGCAGCCGTAGGAAGTGTTGCATTTACATGAAATCTATACCAAGATTACAAAGAAATGTGTGCTTCTCTTTTTCTTTGACAGGGCCTTGGTTCAGGTAATGGATTGGGCTAATTGTAGTCTCAGCTTGAATCCATTTCTGTACTATTTGGCCTGTTCACTATGAACCACTAAATAATAATTACTGAGCCAAGTAGCATGGCTAATAATGAAGTCCTATCTTAATATGAAACAGCAGATCATCCAAACCCCAAACAGTATAATCTATACCACACATAGTACATTAACAAAGAAATAATCAGACAACACATTGTATCATAACAACAACAGACCAGTCTTACTTTTGCCATTCCAGCTTTGTGTGCTCCTTGTGACTCCATATAGGCTATGTAGCGGCTGAAGTCCTTGAACTCCTCTTTGGACGGGGTGAACGTCATCATTCTGGAGCCCATGCTTTGGGTTGGGGATGTGTCTGTGGTCATCCTGGAATTGTTTCTTTGACCTCAACTCTGATTCGTGGAGAAAGTAGACATAATGATGATAAAAACATGCAGGTCACATGTCTGACAATGTCTGCATTAGTTCTGTGCCATCACTTTACAGTAACAGACCACCTCAAACACACTGCTTAAGTTGCTCTAATTTGGGAGTTAAGGGGAAACTTAAAGTAATGCTATGCATTTCTTAGACAATTCTTCACGGCTACACCACTTAAAGTTCTTAAACCTTACTAGATATCACAGTAACAGCCTTAATGATTTCAAAACTCTGTCATATTTGTGAAACTTTCATTCCATTTATGACAAAAGAAAAAAAAAGTTTGATTTCACGATTTTTCCTCCATCCAGACCACACCAACTCCAAAACATGTATGAAAAAAATCAAAACTGGACTAGGTGAAGCAATGCCATTTACTGTAAAAGCTTTTTCTCATGAATGGAAATGTTATTCTATTGGTCATAAGTGCAAACATTAACGCCTTTCTCCACCTTGACCTCATGAGACCAGGTCCAAATAAAAATTAAAAAAAACACTTTACCACTCTAACTCTCTAACCACTGACTGCACATGGAACACAATTTAAAACCCAGTTTCAGATTTGAGAAACCTTTTTCCAATTTGAAAGAACAGAAAAACTTTAGAAGATAAAGTGTAATGATAATACTGATGTCATATTACAGAAATAGCCAGTCTTTTTTTTTTTTTTTTTTTGTTACCAGTAGACTACTCGCTCTGCTGCCGAACATTTGAGAGAACTCATAAACCTCCCATCTGACTACATTAACTATGAGATGTACAGTAAACCAACCGACGAGGTGTTCACTTTTAGCTAACAGGCAACATTTACCCTGAACTACGGCATTACGGACTTTACTAGCAAAAGCCTGGAGAGTTGGGCTCCATTGTGCGACCCTGATTGGACACAATTCTGATTGATTCCAATCCTCCATCTGTGATTGGGTGAATCCCACGCCTGTCAAACACCGTGGCCCACTGACAGCGCTGCTCCTCGGGAAAATATTTAGCCAGTCCGTTAGCTAACATGCTAACTACAGCATAGCTTGCTCTGTGTTTTGGGAATGAAAACTGTAGTCAACATAAAACCGAAGCACTGTCATAATCAGGAGTAAACAACAAACAACAAACATTTACAGATAATGTGAGTCAGCCTGTCTAACCTCATGAGGATGTATCCGCTAACAAGCGTGTGAGACTGGGAGATCTGACAGCTGCCTCCGCTCTCAGCTAACGTTTACCAACTAGCAAACATGGCTTGTTGCTGACCGTCAGTTTCTCGTGCACAAACTTAGAGTTACTCCTATTTTCCATGAAACAAAATCATTCTATAGTAGCAGACGTTAACTTACACAAGCAGTAAGGTTAGCGAGTTGTTATTTTCTCAGACCATAGGTAGTAGAGTAGAAATACAGACATGATCGGTCCGGTTAGAAAAGACAGTCCTCCATTATTCCAATGACGCATGCCCAGTGTGTGTTTGTTTACATGGAGCTCAGCAGGAGGGGGTTCCGTAGTCTCCCAACCAATCAGAACACCTTCTTTACCAGACCATGCCTCATACTGATAATATATTTCAATAACGAGGCTGCGCTGCAATTCTCGACAGATTCAAAACACTGTATGGGAGAAATACTGGATTGTTATGTTACCAGATCTACGTTCCTTTGCCAACTCATACGTGCTTGTATGACGCTATGTAATATTATACTGGTATTCACTGTAGTTTAAATCCAGTAGACCAATTAATAAACTCATCTAACTTTGAGTTGTTTTTCAAGAACAGACTGCATTTAAAAGCTTAAGCTACTGTATTTATCATCCCAATGTAGAACAAAGAATGAAGACAACCATTGAGAGAGGACTTAAATGTCCAGTATGTAGGATTTAGTGGCATCTAGTGGTGAAGTTACAAATTGCAGCCAACTGAACCCCCTCACTGACACTGCATGACACGTGTTTATCAAATCAGATTAATTTACATAGCCCAAAATCAGTCACATTGCCTCAATAGGCTTTATAATCAGTGCAGTGAACGACATCCTCTGTCCTTAGACCCTCGATTCGAGTGAGGAAAAACTTGCCATGTTGATGGATCAAACCCCTTTTAACAGGAGTTGATAGAAGAAACCTCAGGAAGAGCCACAGAGGAGGATCCATCTCCTAGGATGGACAGACATGCAAAATATGTCACATGTACAAAAAAGAACAACAAAATCACAGTTTAAAAGTTCCATTGACAGAATATCTGATAAAAAATTATATGTGCTGAAGTAAAATAAAATAACTTAAAAAGCACCATTAATGTCCATACAAATATATATTAACATTACACATAAACATTAAACATATAAGGAAAGTTACCTTGAGGCCTCTTAGACCACATGTAGAATAAGGTTACTCTGGTGTTGTACCTTTTAGACAAATTTATGATTAACTTTTAATGACTTTATAAACTTAACAATAAACACATCAATGAAACCGTCTCTGAGACAGTTACAAGTAAAATGTAATTAACCACTTTAATAAAGGCAGCTTCAGTTGAATGACATGCTCTAAAAGCTGAATGAAAGGTTCAAAATCAGGCAATCGATTGCCTCAATTTTTTTGAGTTGATGAACTCAAAAGTCAAAATTTTCCAGAACTTAAATGTTGGATTACTTGCTACTTGTACCTTTTGATAAATTAAAGTGCTGATTTAGCTCAACTCAATTATTTTTCAGTTAATATGACTTAAAGTTTCCAGTTTTCAAAACCACTGGAATAAGTTCACAGAACTTTAAAAAAATAAGTAAACAACCACACCATTTTATGTTAACCAAACTCAATGTTTATTAGTTTGTTTTGTCATTTGTTTTAAGTACATATTAGTCACATATGTTGAGTTTGTTTACTTAAAAACATGTGATTCAAAACTTAACAATTAGCAATTGATTGCCTCAATTACATTGAGTTTAACAAACTTAATATCTCTCTCATATAACTCAAGATTCTCTGATTCTAGCCTTCCAAATGTGTTCCTGTTCACTTAAGGCCCTACGAAATAGATATTTTTCACAAATTTCTGATATTGACCAAACAACTAATCAGATAGTCAGGAAAAAAATTGGAGTAATCAAAAACAATAATAAAAATAAATAATACACAAATGAAATTAGCTTTCGTTATCAGCTATAAAAGTGCTTTTGGCGACCTGGCTAATTCCTTTCAATGACGACAGAGATTTTCACGGGGTGGTAGTGAACTGGACTTGTATCATGGTCACTGGTGACAGTAAGGAGGCCCACGGCAACACCATCAAGCTCTAGCCCATCAGACTCATCCTGAATGGATGAAAAAGAGACACTAATCACAAACTAACACATGGAACAGAACAGATGACATATCATTTATCTTTATCACATCTCCAGTTATCTTCCTCAACTCTTAAGTCTTAACTTCTTGAAACTGGAAGAGAGAGATGCAATGATGGGAAATACATTCATCACATATCAAAATATACTGTTTGTGAGCTTGGATCCTCTGAAAGATTAGGTTGTAACCTAGGTTAGCTAATGTTAGCTCGCTAGTTCTAGCAGCTAACTATTACATTCATTGTAATTGGTTAGCTAGTTAGCACCATGGTGGCCAGCAGAGTTTTACCTCTGCTGTAAACTTAGTTTATTGCCATCCATGGCGTTAAATAAGTTAAAGTGAATAAATATTCAACTTCAAAACTTACAGTAAGTCCTGACTGCTGCCGCATAGGTCGAACTTTCTGCCTTCTGTTGCTTCCGGCCGCCAATCATCTCTGCAGTTCAAACTTTTCTTCTTCTGTGCTTTTTCAAAGAGCGGTAAGGAATCAGTGTAGTATGCACATTAGCGCCGCCTTTTGCTTCGGAGGGTGAATCAGAGATTAACTCGAAATAAAACATTATCCCTGCAGCTGCAACTGATGCTTAAATAAAATACATTTTGTCCTCCACTAATGTCAAATACATTGTAGACCATTTGTCCCAATCAAATTGTTACTGTTTTTTTTTTTTTACTGATTTTATTTATTTGGAGAAGCACTTTGAGATTTTATTGTATTTTAGCATGTGCTATATAAATTAAGTTTAGTTTTAAATCATCCCTATTTTAAACCATAGAAATAACAGGACTTTATCATTCTTAGCATGTAATAACTTAATTCCATTAAGTTGTGCTTAAGTGATGTTTTTAAGTTATGCTCATTTGAATATAAAATAGTCCCATTTAATCAAAAATGATTAGTCAAAATTACTCAAAAAGGAACAACATGTTACACCAACTTGACATAATTAAGTAAGTAGAACTTTTTCTAAAACTTTGAGTATACAGTACTTAATCTATTTAATTACTTTGAACGTTCGGGTTTACAGTATATATATATATATATATATATATATATATATATATATATATATATATATATATATATATATATACACACATATATATTGTTGCCATTTATTCTGTAGTCTGTGATAGTGTAGGGCATAGCTTTAGCTCTTTTGTTAACTTCTCATTTGATATTTTGTATTTTACATTTTGGAATTGATTCCTTTTCACAGTGTATTTAATCTGATTTGAAAGTAGCCTATTAAACCTATTTTAATGGTATTAGATTTTTTTTTATTCTCGATTATCATTTGATATATATATATTTTTTCTAATCAAAGTAGTTTATTTTCCCATGTCCTGTGATAAGAAGAATAACTTTAGTTCACTTTCCTGCTCTCCCCACGACACTAACAAACAACGACACATGACACAAACAAACAACAACAAAAACACAACACAGAGTCCAGGGGAGCTGTAGAGGGATTCCGGCAGCTAACACCCAGATGCTCTGGGTTACATATATATGTATATATAGTTATATATAGTTATACACTGCCTCGCCAAAAAAAACAGTTGCCACCTGGATTTAACTAAGCAAATAGGTAAGAGTCACTGCATGGATGATTATCTTTCAGCTAGCAACAAGTTATTTAACCCCAACTAATGCAATGAGTAGCTTCTCATTTCTTAAACAACCATGACGAAAGACGCATCCCGCGGTTGTGGAAAAGATGTTTGAGAAGGGTCAAATCATTGGCATGCATCAAGCAGAGAAAACATCTGAGGAGATTGCAGAAACTACTAAAATTGGGTTAAGAAATGGTATTAATAACGCATTATTAAAAACTGGAAGGATAGTGTGAAGAGACACATCACACATCGTCTTCGAGGAAGTGGTTGGAAAAAAGTCCTGAGTGATCGTGATTAGCGATCACTTAAATGTTTGGTGAAATCAAATCGTGGAAAAACAACAGTAGCGCTCAAGACTATGTTTAATAGTGAAAGTAAGAGTATTTCCACATGCACAATGTGAAGGGAACTCAAGGGATTGGGACTGAACAGTTGTGTAGCCTTAAGAAAACCACTAATCAGTGAGGCTAATCAGGAAAAAAAGGCTTCAATTTGCTAGGGAGCATAAAGATTGGACTCTGGAGCAATGGAAGAAGGTCATGTGATCTGATGAGTCCTGATTGACCCTGTTCCAGAGTGATGGGCGCATCAGGGTAAGAACAGAGGCAGATGAAGTGATGCACCCATCATGCCTTGCCTACTGTACAAGCCTGTGGGGGCAGTGCTATGATCTGGGGTGGCTGCAGTTGGTCAGGTCTAGGTACAGCAAAATTATGTACCCAAAGAATAAGGTCAGCTTACTACCTGAATATACTGAATGACCAGGTTATTCCATCAATGGATTTTTTTTTTCCTTATGGCAAGGGCATGTTCCAAGATGACAATGCCAGGATTCATCGGGTTCAAATTGTGAAAGAGTGGTTCAGGGAGCATGAGACATCATTTTCACACATGGATTGGCCACCACAGAGTTCAGACCTTAACCCAATTGAGAATCATTGGGATGTGCTGGAGAAGGCTTTGAGCAGTGGTCTGACTCTCCCATCATCAATACAAGATCTTGGTGAAAAATGAATGCAACACTGGACGGAAATAAATCTTGTGACATTGCAGAAGCTTATCGAAACAATGCCACAGCAAATGTGTGCCGTAATCAGAGCTAAAGGCAGTCCAATGAAATATTAGAGCATGTGACCTTGCGAAGAAGTCTTCTTTTTTGGTGGCAACTTTTTTTTTGTTTTAAATATTGTTTGAAGCATTTGAAAAAAGTCAACACCTCACCAATGTATATAACAGAGGTCTAGTTTTCAGACATTTTAATTGCTTAAATGTTAATTATTATATCTTTAATGTATTCCTTTTTCTTTTTCTTCTTTTTCTTTTTTCAAATATATTTTTTATTGAACAAGTTTTGCAAAGCACGTAAAAGACAAAAAAAGGACAAGTACAGCGAAACAATTCAAGGTAAAAAACAGGCAGCTAAACACAACACGAAATGAGACCAAGGTAACATAAATACGTTTTGAGTTTCAGGGAACATGTAGTGGAAAGCAAACTACATCTGTATTGCTGTATAGGCATATCTTAAGCATAACACCTGGCTATTCCCCAGCCTTTTCCCGGGCTGAATCCATCAGTCCTGATTTCATCCTCTGGGCTTTAGCAGCACCCAAAGAGCCAAAAAAAGAGACCCAGATCCTGTAGAATGTCAAGGGCTTGTCCTTTAAGGCCATGGAAAAGGCTTCAAAAGACATGATGTTTGTCACAGTACACAACCACTGATTTAGGGTTAAAGCTTTATCAGTGATCCACATGAGTAGAATACACTTCTGGCCACAGTGTAGCAGAATATGCAAAGGTTTTCTGTTACGAAGATCAGCAGGTAACTCATCAGTCAGGCCCAACATGCAAGTCCTGGTGTCCAGATATAAAGGACATTTAAAGATCTTTTCAAGCTGTTGAGCAGTTGTGATCCAAAGCTGTCGGACACGGGGGCAGCTCCACAAACATTTAACAGCCAACAGCAGATTGACTTTTAGTAGATAGTTCTGATATGAGAGGATTCATTCTGTGTTTGGCCTCAGGAGTAATATAAAGTTGATGTCAAATCTTAAATTGAATTAGATGCAAAGACATCTGTTGGCTGGTTGCACAGGGCATCCCTGTCCTCTGGTTCTATTATAGTACCTAGGTCAGATTCCCAATTGCCTTTAACTTTGAAGGAGTTGTCTTTCTTGAAGCCAAGTGGTACAATGAAAATGACGGAGCTGCTAAACCAACACATTTTGCAGGCAGACTAAAAAAACTGTATCTTAGCCTAGTTCTTTTTTGTACCAAATAAATGATGTGATAGAACTGTTTAGCAATGCAAGAATTTTCTTTGACAACATAACTGGGAGCATTTGAAAGAAATACAAGAGATGCGAGAGAATTTGGTCAGATGAATATGGCCTAGTAAGGATAGGGGTAGGCCACACCACCTATAAGGTCATGTTTTATGGTACGTAGGGGGGGGGGGGGGGGGGGGGGGGGAAATTAAGCAAGACATTTTAAGCATGGAGAGATTTTAATACCTAGCTAGGAAAAGCCAGCTGAGGACCAGCGAAATGGTCCTGAGTTGTTTGGATCTAACATTTGTGAGTTACTAAGTGACCTGGCACTGCTCTCCTGAGCCCTCTCCACCTCTCTCTCTCCCGCTCACCTCCACATTGTATTTGTCAGAAAAGAGTTACTCTGTCCAACTGAATTGGGGAATTTTCTTTTTCTGTGGACCCTCTCTCATGTGGGGTGCCCCAAGGGTCCATTTTGGGTCCCTAAAAAAACATTATGAAGGTCATAGAACGGCTAGTGTTAGCAAACTTCAGACCCCTAGTGTGCCCATCACAGGACCCCCTACAGTACAGTGCTTATCAGCCCCATGTTTGGGTCAATGATGCAGTCATCTGCCTGCTGCAGGAAGCCTACTCGTCCCTGGATAGACCCAACACCGCTGTCCACTTCATGTTCTTCAACTTCCCCGGTGCCTTCAACATCACCCAGCCCAGGCTGCTGAAGGCTAAACTGGAGAACATGCAGGTGGATTCTCCCCTCGGCACATGGGCCGAGGACTACCTGATGGGCAGACCGCAGTACATGAGATTACAGAACTGTGTGTCTGGCCGTCTGATCGGCAACAGCATGCCCCCAGGAAACTGTGCTGTCTCCCTTCCTCTTCACCACCTACACTGCCAACTTTATGTGCAGCACTGAGTCATTTCATCTGCAGAAATGTTCTGATGACGCAGCCATTGTGGGGCGAGTAGAAAGTGGGAGGGAGGATGAGTATAGGGACCTGGTTGGAAATTTTATTAGTAGTGTGGAGAGAAGCACCTGCAGCTGATCCTGGCGAAGACAAAAGAGATGGTGGTGCACTTCAGGAGGAACAAGCCCCCACCCTCTCCAGCCGGCATCGGTGGGACAGACATTGACATTGTGGATTCTTACAAATACTTGGGTGTGGTGCTGGACAACAAAGTGGAGTGGTCTACAAACACAGAGGCAGTCTACAAGAAGGGCCTGAGCAAGCTGTACTTCCTGAGGGTGCTCAGGTCCTTCAATGTCTGCAACCAGGTGCTCCAGATGTTTTATCAGTCTGTTGTTGTGAGCGCCATCTTCTTTGCTGTGGTGTCTTGGGGTGCTGAAACCAAAGTCTGTTGTTGGCTCTGAGCTTGTCACCCTGGAGGAGGTGACGGAGGACAGGATGCTGGCAAATGGGCTGGCGATCATAGACAAGGTTTCTCACCCCTCCACAAAACTCTGGACAAGCTAAAGAGCAGCTTCAGCAGGACTCATTCAACCTCGCTGCCTAAAGAAATGGCACAGGAAATGATTCCTACCTGGTGCCATCAGACTTTACCACGCTCACTCAGAAACACACACATAATTAATTGCACTTAAGATTATTATCTCTGTATATAAAACTTTAGTTCTACTTACCTCAGCAATTTATCTTATTTAACTCAGTATTATCTTATTTAAAACTGTGTGAGCATTTTATTGTATATAGTACTTTCTTGTTTTTTGCATATTATATATAGCACTTTGTTTTTTATTGTTTCTATATTTGCCGTTATGTTTTTTATTGTATTTATACTGAATGTACCTGCAGCTATGATGACCTAATTTCCCCTTGGTGATTGATCTATCTATCTATCTATCTATCTATCTATCTATCTATCTATCTATCTATCTATCTATCTATCTATCTATCTATCTATCTATCTATCTATCTATCTATCTATCTATCTGGGCGTGATTATTGACAGTGCTTTCAAGCTTGACAAACAAATTTGTTCTGTTGTCAACACCGTCTTTTTCCAGCACAGACTATTGACCAGAATTAAGCCGTATCTGCCTCTAAAAGACTTTGAAACAGTCATACATGCATTTGTAACGACTCGGCTTGATTACTGCAACTCTCTGTATGTGTGATTACTGCAGATCTCTGTATGTGGGTCTGAATCAGTCATCTCTTTGTAGACTACAGCTGGTGCAAAATGCTGCTGCTCGGCTTTTGACCAAGACCAGAAAACATGAACGCGTCACTCTAGTTTTAGCCTCTGCTGGCTTTCTGCCTGCTTCAGGATTGATTTTATTGTTTGTTTTTAAGGTTTTAAATGGCTTGGCACTGTCATATTTATGTGAGCTTATCGACATTTACTCTTCAGCTAAAGCTCTGAGGTTGTCCTCTCACAACGTTCTCAACGTTCCAAGAGCCAAACAAAAAAGTAGAGGTTTTCAGTGGCTGCTCCTAAATTATGGAGCACTTTGCCTCTGTAAATAAAAACTGCTCGGACCGCTGAAACTTTCAAGACATTGCCAAAAACCTACCCTTTGTCACTGGATTTTAATTCAAGTTAGACATGGACATCTTACCTATACTTTTGTTTTGTGTCACCTATTTAGTTTGATGTATTTATTCATAATGTGAATTATTGAACTTATAAAGCACTTTGGTCAACTTTGGCTGTTTTTAAATGTGCTATAAAAATAAATTTGACCTTGACCTTAGTTACATTCTACTACTAGAAATGAGCTGCCATCCTCTGCCTATCAGCTGCCACTAAAAGAGTTTGACTTTGTACAACAATGACTGATGACAAAGAAACTCTTTGTTCTCAGCTCCCTCCAGCAGTGCTCATACATTTATGAAAAGCCACAGCCAGCAAATTCTGATATTTAAATTTTCGAACAACTTGGTGGTTAATAATCTTTTGATTGATTAATGGATTATTTGACTAATTGTTGAAGCGCTACTGTTGTCTGCATCAGTTTGGTGAACAGTAAAGACGCCGCAACTATTCAAATCTAACCAAAGTTTCTTTTGTAGGCTTCATTGTTATTGCAAATTGTCATTTTTCTTTTTTAAAGATTTTTTTAGGCATAGACACCTTTATTTAGACAGTGGATAGTTTTGTGAAATGGGAGAGAGAGGGGTGTGACATGCAGCAAAGGTCCGCTGACTGGGATTCGAACGAGGGTCCGCTGCATTTGTGGCATGCACGCTAACCACTCGACAACTTGCGCGCTCGCAAATTGCCATTTTGACACGAACACACTTTACTACAAATACATATTTGTTTTTGAGTGTTTCAAGAAAACTTCTAATTAGTGGTTCTGAGTTGATATGATTAACATTTATTATTTCAACTTCAACTTGAATGAAACAATGCAAATAATTGACAGTATATTATACAGTGTGGAGTGTATGAAGCAAACTGACGTTTTCCTGTTAATATACTTCGAGTTTTGTAGTTTTTTGAATGACTTCCAAATATGTTAAAGCAAATGTGCAACATAGTGAGTGAGCATTTTTCTGTTGAAAGATATTTAAAGAGTGAAAAAAAGTGAAAAACACTTTAAAATGTGTTTATCCTCAATGTTGAAAAGACATTCACAACTGGTTCAAAAGTGATTTTCTTTCACAGACTGTATGAAGACGATTAAACATTAACATTTAGATCATATTTCACCGAGATTTGCTGTGCTGACTTTCACCTGAAAAATTTCAGTTCATCCAAGATGATTGTTGGAACTATTCATTGTTTTGTAATATAATTTCAACATTTATTTATTTTGCTAATGTTTTGTTGAGTACAAGTTAGTTAATTAGTTTGATTACAATATAAGTAGCATTGTTTTTGTGATTTTGAATATTTGATTAGGCTTTTGTTTTGAAGGCACTGGCACAGGTGAATCTACATTATATTGCCAAAAGTATTCGCTCACCTGCCTTGACTCGCATATGAACTTAAGTGACATCCCATTCTTAATCCATAGATTTTAATATGACGTCGGTCCACCCTTTGCAGCTATAACAGCTTCAACTCTTCTGGGAAGGCTTTCCACAATTTTTAGGAGTGTGTTTATGGGTCTTTTTGACTATTCTTTCAGAAGCGCATTTGTGAGGTCACACACTAGCCGTTTTTAGACAGGGCATCAAGCCGCCAATTTGCCTGTCCTTTTGGCGGCTCGGTCCGCGGTTTTAGACAGAGGCCGGCAAATTGAGGGTCTGTTTTGGTCCGCCGATTTTCCGCCTCGGAGGGTACACTAGCCCTTTTTAAATAGAAAAGGCGGCACATTTGCTCCAAGGTAAGGGCGGCAATTTGCCGGCCTGTCTTTCTAAAACGGAGGCGTAATATTCCTCCTTTTCCAAAAGCCACCTCTGGGGTAGGCGTACTTACTGGTGGGGTAAATTAAAGCCCCACCAGTAAGAACCCAGTTCTAAACTCCAATGGGGGGCAATGTAGAGCTCTTATTTTGAAGTCAAATTTGTTGTCATTGTTCACAGCCCAACTTCGAGCTTCACGTCACGTCACATGTTTATGCCTACCTCAGAGGCGGCTTTTGGAAAAGGAAGAATATTACGCCTCAGTTTTAGAAAGAAAGGCCGGCACATTGCTGTTCTTACCTTGGAGCAAATGTGCCACCTTTTCTATCTAAAAAGGGCTACTGATGTTGGACGGGAAGGCCTGGCTCTCAGTCTCCGCTCTAATTCATCCCAAAGGTGTTCGATCGGGTTGAGGTTAGGACTCTGTGCAGGTCAGTCAAGTTCATCCACACCAAACTCTCTCATCCATGTCTTTATGGACCTTGCTTTGTGCACTGGTGCATAGTCACGTTGGAACAGGAAGGGGCCATCACCAAACTGTTCCCACAAAGTTGGGAGCATGGAATTGTCCAACATCTCTTGGTATGCTGAAGCCCAGCTCCTTAAATACAACCCCACACCATAATCCCCCCTCCACCAAACTTTACACTTGGCACAATGCAGTCAGACAAGTACCGTTCTCCTGGCAACGGCCAAACCCAGACTCGTCCATCAGATTGCCTGATAGAGAAGTGTGATTCGTCACTCCAGAGAATGTGTCTCAAGTGCTCTAGAGTCCAGTGGCGGCGTGCTTTACACCATTGCATCCAACGCATTGCATTGCACTTGCTGATGTATGACTTGGATGCACTACGCACTGTTCTTGAGCTAAGCTGAAGGACACATGAAGTTTTGGAGGTTTGTAGCGATTGACTCTGCAGAAAGTTGGTGAACTCTACACACTATGCGCCTCAGTATCCGCTGACCCCACTCCGTCATTTTATGTGGCCTACCACTTCGTGGCTGAGTTGCTGTCATTCCCAATCACTTCCACTTTGTTATCCTACCACTGACAGTTGACTGTGGAATACTTAGGAGCAAGGAAATGTCACGACTGGACTTGTTGCACAGGTGGCATCCTATCACAGGTCCACGTTGGAATTCACTGAGCTCCTGAGAGCGATCCATTCTTTCACAAATGTTTGTAGAAACAGTCTGCATGCCTAGGTGCTTGCTTTTATACACCTGTGGCCATGGAAGTGATTGGAACACCTGATTTCAATTATTTGGATCGGTGAGTGAATACTTTTGGCAATATAGTGTATATATATGACTAGGCAGGTGGTGGGAGGCAGGCACTGGGAAGGGTTTATGTTTTTTTTTTAGCAGGGTGACAGGACAAGAGAGACGCAAAATCGTAGGGGAGACTGGGGTAAGTTGAGCCAAAGGGTAAATTGAGCCACCCCTTTTTGCTAGGAAACGGTAAAAAACATTGATCATGTGACCAAATATTTAGGAGGAAGGCATCATTTCATGGAGTCTGTGAAGGTAAGAACCACATGGGTAAAGTGGTTAGACATTTATTTCCAAAAAAACATTTTTCACTCTTGAAAGTGAATTTAGTCTATCATAAGTTTCATGAGAATTGTGTTAAGACCAAAATAGATCATTTTAAATTTGTTTTATACATCAATTGCGGCATCAATGAGCTACAACATGAGGTCAAAAACCTGGCATAAAAGTGCACCATTTTAGCTGTGGGGACTAATAAAGTCAAAATGGTAGCTCTGGGGTAAGTTGAGCCATTTGGCTGGGGGTAAGTTGAGCCGGTAGGCCACCGGAAATCTGGTTGGATAGATGAGGATGTGTTTTGCATGTACCTGGAGCATGTTATCCAAAAATCATCCACTACTACTGATCCTTGACAACCATTCGGCATACGTCTCACTGAAGTCTCTGGAGATAGCAGTGGAGAATGGGATTGTGATGCTCACTTTGCCACCTCATACATTCCATAAAATGCAGCCCTGGGATGTATTGGTCTGTGGGCCATTCAAGACATATTACAACAAGGCCATCGACAGTTGGATGCGAACCCACCCTGGACAAACTGCTTCCATTTATTCCATCCCAGAGATTGTGCATAAGACCTTCCTGTCAGCAATGACACCAAGAAACATCCTGTCAGGATTCAGGTCCACTGGTATCTTTCCTTTCAACCGGGATATCTTCCCACAGGAAGCCTATGCACCATCCATGGTCACAGACAGATCCAACCCTGACGAGCAATCTGACCAGCCATCTACCTCAGCTGACCTACCAGCACCAGCACCGAGTGTCACAGGACCTGAGTCATTATCGCTTTCTGATAGTGCTGTCTCTCCCAGCCATCCAGGATACATATCTCCAGTAGAAATAATGCCATTCCCAAAGGTGATGGCAACAAAGCCTATAAGAAAACATATAAAGATGAAGACTTGAATCTTGACTGACACACCTAGGAAGTTGTTGTTAGAAACAAGTCACAAAGAAAAAGAAAAGAAGAAGGCTGGAGAACTTCTCAAGAAAGAGGGTGCAAAAAAACAAAAAAAAAAACAACAGCCCATCAAGGAAAGCAGCTTAGAGAGTGACATCATGATTCCTCTCAACACAGACTGTGAGAGTTCCGAGTCCGACACGAGTGCTGAAGAAAATACAGAGCTTGCAATGGGCGACTTTGTAGTTGTAAACTTTAAGGGCAAATCAAGAAATTACCTCTACATTGGCTTGCTGGAGAAGATTGAAGGCAATGATCTAGAGTGTAAGTTCTTGAGAAGAGGCAAAGCTGGTTATGGTAAACCCGCCTTTACTTTCAGAGAGAAAGATGAAGGATTCTTCCCAAGATGCGATGTAATCGCGAAACTCCCCAAACCTCACAGAGTTGGTGGCACAGCAAGGAGGAAAATTGTCTGGCCACAACCCTGCGTAAGATTCACTCTTTAAGTGCCTCAGTGGCCATTTGATTTCGATTTTGTTATGATAATGTTTTTTTAAGGGCATTATTATTTAGGACAAATCCGCCACAACAATGATGATATACTCTTTCTGCACAGAGGTGATATAAGATGATAAAAGGTGCTTTTAGAGCAATAATAAATGCAATAACATGGATGGGACTCAAACTGTCAATCAACTAAGTGGCATCTGCAGACAAAACCTAAACAGCCACCACAGCCACAATATAAATGACGAGGAAAACCTCATATTTATTTCTTCAGCTTGTAAAGTTTGCCTCGCAAGTTGAAACTGTTACTCTCTAAGTACTTGCACATGCACTTTACAGCAGTAAGCGCAATGTCTTATTCCACATGTATAAAACTGTTTCCATTACAATGTCCTGGAAGCTTTTTGATAGTAGTAAACAGCCTATACAGTAACACATTTATGAACATTGAAAATGAAATGCATTAAATCAATGTCTTTATGTAGACCACATTTCAACTGCTAATGTAATTATTAGAGTTGAGCTGGATACTCGACTGAAACGAGTATCCGGTAAGGATACAGCACTTTTGCTGAGTGCAAGTATTATACTAGTAATACGAGTCAATATCTGTGCTCGGATTGAATGAAAATCCTCATTGGGTAGCTGACTGTGTCTGTGATAGGCTAGTAGTCACAGCGCCCCTCCCTAACACACATACAGATGTGTTTCTGTGTCCCGCTCTGCTCACTCACACACAGAACAGCTCTCTGTCTCTCCCTCAGTCATTCAGGTTTGCTGTCTTTTCCGTTAACGTTTAGGGTTTATTCAGCATCAGTTTTGTTGTTACTTCGGTTTGTACTGTTGAAGAAAATCATTCAAGTCCTGTTGAGCAGTTTGCTGTGGTGATGTGTTTATTCAAAGAATACCGGTAAACTGGTGAACCGACAGGCACAGAGGGGGTCCGAGCTGGTGAGTCGACCCAGAGCAAATGAAACAGTCACATTTTATACAGTAAGAAAAAAAGAACAGGGAAAGGCAGGTTCAAACAAAAGGTAAACAAAAGGTATGGGGTAAAGGGTCAGCTCTTTGGGGAGGGTGAACAGCGGGGGGTGGGGGGTATGGGGGGGCACCCATTTAGCATAGTGATCAAATTAGGTCCAGACGTCTCTTGATCAACTGGTGTTACGGAAATGTGTATCTGCAGGGCGTCGGAGGGAGGCATGAATCAACATTTAGGTCTGGGGGTCAAAGGGCTCTTTCCAGACGTCATTTCAAATGTGTATTTTCTTCTTCAATTCACCCTTTTTTTTATTAAAACAAGGTCATTCACTGTCAATTTCAATGCTAAATATAAAATCTGGATTTTCAACCTCTAATGGTGGAGCCGGCTGGGTTACAGTAGAGTACATGATATTAGCAGTCATCTGAGTGATACATAACTTGCACATACATTTGAGACCAGTGATCAGAAGAATGATAACTGTCAAAGTTCCACATCCAAGCAAAACAAATTCAAAAATCACATAACAAAAGGACCCTAATTTTTCTTTAATCCAGTCAAACTCCGTTGCCAGCGTTGCTCCTCTGCTCCTCTGGAAGCCAGCGTACTTCTTCTTCTGGGCCTCCGTTGCCAGCGTTGCTCCTCTGCTCCTCTGGAAGCCAGCGTACTTCTCCTTCTGGGTCTCCGGTGCCAGCATTGCTCCTCTGCTCCTCTGGAAGCCAGCGTACATCTTCTTTTGGGCCTCCAATGCCAGCGTTGCTCCTTCCTAGGGGTGTGGCCAACACTTTATGGCTCCATAGGCGATGAGGAAGATGGTCGACTGGATGTGGAGGGACCATGCTGATTTCTTCCGCATGGTGGAGGTGCCTTCTTACAGTGTGATGCGTGACTCCAAGTAGAACGACCCTCACACTTGATTGCTGTGTTGGTGGTTAGCAGGACGTGTTGTGTTTTCAACCAGCGGGGCGTTTTTCCTCTGGAACTCTCTAATGCATACCCAATCTCCTGGTTGTAGCACTGCTGGCTGCTAGGAGGTGACTGGACAGTTTTTACTTGTCTGTGGAGTAGCTGAATAGCAGAGGTTAAGGCAGAGCACAGTGTTTGCATAGACTCATCCATGGCATGGAGGTTCATCTTCTTCATCCTTGTTGCTTGGCAAGCATTTCGCTAAAGAGACAAAATCAGCCTTCTTACAGGCCCAGGCTTCAGCCCGGGTTGGACAACGTGTCTATACATACAACAATATTGTCCGAATCAGCCTTCTTGTAGGCCCAGGCTTCAGACTGGTTAGAGAACGTCTCTCTACATAAAAGAATATTATCACATCCATTACATTTCTAAGTACAAGGAAGCTGGTGCCACAACGCGGCCGTCGTTGGGGAACCACAAGTTATTTACATTTTTACAACCATGGGAAAGCCACAATTTATGCTCCTTCACATCAGCAGCTTCTTGTAAAAGAATCACATCATTAGGAGAGGCAAGATCGTTAGCAGGTAAAGAAGGACAGAGCTTTACAAGAACAGGAATACCCATTTTGGCAGCTGCTTTGGCTGCATGGTCAGCCAGAGCATTGTCTCTCGAAACAGGGTCCTTGGATTTTGTGTGAGCTTCGCACTTAACAACAGCAATAGATGATGGTAGTTGACATGCGTCTAACAATTCACCAATTAGTTTGCCATGTTTAATGGGGTTCCTGAGGATGTAATGAATCCTCGGTTCGCCCATAGATTACCAAAATAATGTAGACATCCAAAAGCATATCTGGAGTGTGTGTAAATGGTGACAGTCTTACCTTTTGCTAGATGACAGGCTCTCATCAGTGCGTACAACTCAGCTACTTGGGCGGAGCTTGAGGGTGGCAGGGCAGCGCTATCAATTATTGAAAAATTATCACAAATTGCATACCCTGCGCGTGGCACTCCATATTCTCTATAAGCACAGTCCATTATCCATGTCTACAATAACCTATCATTCCTAAAATGTCTTCATCTGTGACACATTTGTGGGTTTTGGCATTTCCACTCTCGTAGAACCGGATAAAGTGTCCCAAGTACCTCTGACTCTGAATTGAACTTTCTTTAGTGACCCTTCACTCCTAAAGCCTTGAGAAAAATAACTGTCAGTCTCACATGCAACAGCAGAGGGAGAGGCTGAATGCAAACTTCAGATTCTGGCTATGTGGGGAACAGAGAAAAATGCACTGCACAGGTAAAATATCATAAAATTAGTCAAATTGGCTGATATTGAAGACAATACGGTTGTAGGATTTGGAACTAAAGGAAAATGGAGGAGTACCACTTCATCAATAGCTTGCAGATCTATATATAAAGGGCGAATGCCTTCTCTCTTTTCTTGAGAGAGAGGATACTGTGAAATCCTTGGCAGGGGGGCATTCTGTTTTAGCAAAATGTGTCCTGGCTCAGTTGTTCTAATCAAACCAATGTCATTAGACAAAGAGGCCCATACTGACGGAGGCACACTAGACAAAACTCTATCATTGACTTTCCCTTTCTCTTCACCTATGGATTGATTTTGATCTATCAGAGCAGCTAACACAGTTGTTTTGTTATGTTCATTAGTCTCTAAAAAGATGCCGTCTGGTGTGCAATAGATCGTGCAATTTAGTTTGCATAACAAACCTCTTCCTAACAGATTCACAGGTGTGGTATCTGATAGAAGAAAGGAGTGGGAAGTGGTGAAACTGGACGTGTTTTCAGTGAAAGGACCTATAGACACTATAGTAGGCTCAGATACAGGTAGAGGCATTGGAATATCTCCAACCCCTACAGCTCTAACTGTTTCCTCAGATGATTTTAAATTTGTAGATTTTGTTGGTTTTAATGTAGAAAGAGAAGCTCCTGTGTCCACCAGGAATGATGTTGATTTTCCATTCACATTCATCATTAAATTAGGTTCTTCTTTGTTTTTTTTTTTCTAATTTAATTAGTGGAGCTTGGGTTATAATTTCTCCTGTTTCAATTTGTTTACTGTCGTGACAGCTCTATTGGTTATACTGTGGGGTTGGTGGATCTTCCATGTTGGTTGATGGAGGTGCCATGGGCAGGGTATGTCTGGATGGTTTGTATGGGCAATTTCTTACCCAATGATCTGGCTCACCACAAAAAGCGAAACACTGCCTGTTGTTTTGCACATGGTGTGATGGCCTGTGTCCTTGGTACCCCCTCCTTTTTGGACGCTTCCTCTGCCACTGCGTCCTCCTCTGGTAGCTCCGCATGTATAGTGGGACACTTGAGCAAGCATTAGCATTTCATTAATTCTACAATCTCTTTGTTCAGTGCTATCCCAATGGTGTTGGGCAATTTCTACTAATTCAGACATTGGTTTTCCTGACCACCCAATTGTCAATTGCAATTTTGTTCCTATTTTTGGTTGAAGACTGTTCACAAACCAGCTGGCATTCCAACAATTTGACTTGGTGATAGACCACAATTTTCTTTTGCAGTTGTCAGCATTTTTCCATACAGCTCCCTAGGATTGTCATCTTTGCCTTGTTTGATTTTTGTGAGAGGAATAAAGTCAACGTGTTGTATTACCTCCTGTTGAACTGCTAAAGTTATGACACTGTAAAATGCCTTAGCTTCCTCTGGTGTGATTCTGGCAGACTCTGTGGAATTGCGGGGAATTTTACAGGCATCAATTACTTTATCTTTCAAATCAGAAGGCAGAATCAGTTTTAACAGTTGCATCATATCAGGCATGTGAGGACTGTAGATCGTGCATACTGAATCCCATTCGTCCAGCCATTTTTATTTATTTGTCCGTACATCCTTGCGAAAATCTCCAACTATTGCTTTAAGCTCTCTTCGGCTCCAAGGTTTGTAGACAACATCTTTTCCCATTGTAATTAGGGGAGTTAATTTCGCTGGGTTTGTTTTGGTTTTTCTTTTACTTTTTCTTGCTGGAACCCACTCCTCTTCATCTCCCTGATCAAACAGATCAGGGGCCTCATTTATAAAACTGTGCATAGGATTGACGTCAAAAGGTTGCGTACGCAGGAAACACAGAAAGTGCGTACGCACAAAAATATCCTGATTCATGAAACAGTGCGCACGCACGTCCTACGCCGATTTCCCTTTATAAATCACACTCCACTCTAAATGTGGCGCACCTGTGTGCGGATCATACCACGCCCAGAGTCGCCTATAAATATTCAGAGAAACGCCCCTAATTAATATTCATTCATGACTGCAAGCATGGCGAAAGCAGAGAGAAAGGCGAAGAAGCGAAACTTTACCCAGTGCGAGGTCGAAGTTCTTGTCGGGGAGGTGGAGATGAGGAAGGCCGTTTTATTTGGTGGACACGGTGTTGGGGTCACCAATGCCAAAAAGGCTTTAGAGTGGCAGCATGTGGCGGACCGTGTCAATGATGTTGCCTCAGAAGGTCGGAGTGTGGCCGAAGTCAAAAAAAGTGGTCAGATATTAAAGTAGACGCAAAAAAGCGCCTGGCGTCTCACAGGCAGAGCGTTCGTGCCACGGGCGGGGGAACGGGCCACCCGGAGCTTACCCCGCTGGATGAGAAACTGGCGGGGATCCTCAGGGAATCCCTCCTGAGTGGAGTGGTGACGGAGGTGGAGGGGGACACCGATGCCAGCCCACAGGCAGCAGAAGACCTCGGTATGTAATTTGTGTTCCCATATTTGAAATGAGTGTAACGAAATGCATTCAAGTTGTGTTCACACATGTACAGAAACAAGACTCCGTTCACAAAACAAGTGACTTTATTCAAATCTTTTTCTTTTAGTTGCTGCGGGTCCAAGTGAGGTCAGCGGTGCTGCAGACGAGCCATGTGCGCCCAGCGTTTCCACTGCACCTCGTGCGTCCCAGCCCTCCGGCCCTGTCCTCACAGATGCAGTTCTGCAGATGCAGAGAGACACAATCACTGCAATAAATGATGTTGCCCAGGAACTGCGGGAGATAAAAAATGTCCTTTCAGAGCTAAGCGCCACCATGAAAGAATTCACAAATAAATGATTTGAATGAATTGATTGTTTCCATACCTGTATTTTTTTCCACAAGCGACGCATCACATCCAAACGCTGGCGCACGGCAGCAGCGTTTGGCTCAAATGCCTCGGGATGGGGGTCCGGGTCGGGGCCAAGAGGATCAGCGTCGGGCGGCAAGGGCACATCTTTTAGCTGGGCCACGTTGTGTAGCACAGCACACGCTCCCACTATAGTACAGACCTTCTCGGGCCTGTAGGATAGCGTTCCTCCTGTGCTGTCTAGGCACCGCCATCTGCCCTTCAGAAGCCCGATGGTGCGCTCCACAACAGTGTGCGCCTGGCTGTGGCGCAGATTGTAGGTCCTCTCCTCTGCGCTCTGTGGGTGGGGAAAAGGGGTGAGCAGCCATCGCTTGAGGGGGTATCCACTGTCGCCTGCAAGGTCAGTGAACGGGTTGAACACTAGTAAAAGAAAAATTGCAAGTATTTCCACATTAATTTCCATATTAATTAGCCATACCTAGAAGCCACCCATCACGTATAGCGCCGGCCTCCAGTCTGCGCCCAACACTACTGTGTCTCAGTATGAATGAATCATGGGTTGACCCAGGCCACCGAGCCACTACATTTGTAAGCAACATGTCTGCATCACATATGAGTTAGACATTGAGGGAATGAAAATGCTTACGATTAATAAAAGCAAATTCATTCTCACTCGGTGCTTTTATAGCAACATGAGTGCGGTCAATGGCACCGATTACATTTGGGAAACCGGACATTGCTGCAAATTGCGCTTTTTTATTTGCCTGTTCACCCACCGTATAAGGAAACTTTATGTACTGCTGCGACAAACCAATTATACCTCCTAACACGTCTGGCATGACACGGCTAAAGGTTGGCTGGGATATCCCTGACCTGTCAGCCAATTCCCTCTGGAATGTGCCGGTTGCCAAAAACCCGAGTGTTGTGAGCACTTGCAGTGGTACCGGCACGGCGTGGTTTCTGCGGGTGCTCCTCTCTAACGCTGGGCCCAATACCGCACACAGATCCAAGAGGACAGCTCGTGGGAGTCGGAAACGGCTCATCAGCCACTCATCACTGTTGGCCAGTAGATCTTGCTGGTCTCTGAAGTTCCGCTCCCTCCGTATCCTTCCGTTTGCCACATCCTCCAACAGTGCCAAAGCAGCCATTGTGCGCCATAACGCATTGCGATGTATGCCTTTATATACCCATCATCTATTAGGTAATATCTGCTACACGTGTGAGAATTACCCTGACTGATTAACAATGTAAGATGATTATAGTTTTTATTTGTAGGGCAACAAAACACAGTTACAAAGTGTTTTATGCGTTATGCATCGAAAACGGAGATGAAACAAAATGCGCTATGATATAGGATATTAATATATTAAATGGCATTCATATCAGTGTAAACGTAATTTGTCCTACTGTTGTCTTACTGTCCTAAATCATATGTTTGCACTCCAGGGAGTACGTTTGTTTATTCATTGTAGATTTCTTTTTGATCCATTTCTTGCAAATAAACTGTTCATGAGAGCTAAAATTATTATTTATTTTACACGATCAGTATCAGTTTCACACAGTTTCTCCCTTTTCTGTCTTCTGCCATCAGTGGCGCAGTTTCTCTTTACCCCAGTTATGTGCGTACGCATGGGTCAGCGTGTGCGTGGAGGACCGAACGTTTTCAGGTCAAGTTCTCTTTTTATAAATCCCGCGGTGTGCGTAGAGAGTGGCGTACGCCTTCTTTTGTGTGTACGCCACATTTATAAATGAGGCCCAGGTCTTGGGTATTCAAAATTAAGTCATCATCAGTGCTATCATCACTGGTTTCTTCTATCTCTCTGGAGTCTTTTATATCTCTTACAGGATAAAGGCTTTTTATTTGATCGTATTTCTTTGTTTTAGTGTTTCTACAGAACATGTCCATTTGACTGTCCGGCATGATCTTAGTCTGCATTGTGTTTTAATTTTTTTCTTCTTCTTCTTCTTCTTCTAATTGAGCTATTAGCTTTTCATTTTGATCTGTAAGAGAAACTATTTTAGATTCTGCATAACAGCAGCTACTTTCATCCGTCTAAATTTTGAGGGCGGAGAAATGCTTATTTTTATCTTATCTGGGAGAGTACTCAATTTCTCTCTCATATTTTCCAATCTTAGAATTTTACTTAACCCAATTTAAACAAATGTTGCAACACATGACAAACAAAACAAACAACAAACAAAAGCTAATGTCACCATAATTAACCGACAAAACGAAACAATGTTTAGACCTGGTCTTTTCTATCTAAAACGACAGAATCACAGGATTTTTCAAACCAACAGAATCACAGGACAATCAACCTGATCTTTTCCTTTAAAACAACAGAATCACAGGACAATAAACCTGATCTTTTCCTTTAAAACAACAGAATCACAGGACAATAAACCTGATCTTTTCCTTTAAAACAACAGAATCACAGGACAATAAACCTGATCTTTCCCATTAAACCAGCAGAATCACAGGACAATAAACCTGATCTTTTCGCTTAAACGACAGAATCACAGGACAATAAGCCTGATCTTTTCTATCGTGCATATTTGATGTTAAGTAGGATGTTAACCCCTAGATGCTTGGCCTTTATGAGAGCGAATCTTCATAAGACTAGGAAAACACAAGCAATTCCACAACTAATCAAAAGCTATGAAAATAAGCATTCCTATACATTGAAAAACTAAAAACTCCCAATAACATCGGTTTCGAAACCTTACAACACCAAAAAGAATTCCACAAAACACACAGCAAACTTACTTGAATGTCGGATGGCGTCACCCTTCTTTAGGACTCCCTCCTCGACAGACCTCAGACAATGCACAGTAACAGTAATTCGGTTTTCAAAAGGACCTTTTACCTCTGCAATTTGGTTCTCAGGTCACTGGCATGTCCTTGGTCTGGAAGAAGGAGTATCTGTAGAAGGTTTGTTGCCATCCGGGTCACGGCACCAAATTGTTGAAGAAAATCATTCAAGTCCTGTTGAGCAGTTTGCTGTGGTGATGTGTCTATTCAAAGAATACCGGTAAACTGGTGAACCGACAGGCACAGAGCGGGTCCGAGCCGGTGAGTCGACCCACAGCAAATGAAACAGTCACATTTTATACAGTAAGAACAAAGAACAGGGAAAGGCAGGTTCAAACAAAAGGTAAACAAAAGGTATGCAAGGGGAAAGGGTCAGCTCTTTGGGGAGGGTGAACAGCGGGGGTGGGGGGTATGGGGGGGCACCCATTTAGCATAGTGATCAAATTAGGTCCAGACGTCTCTTGATCAACTGGTGTTACGGAAATGTGTATCTGCAGGGCGTCGGAGGGAGGCATGAATCAACATTTAGGTCTGGGGGTCAAAGGGCTCTTTCCAGACGTCATTTCAAATGTGTATTTTCTTCTTCAGTACTCACTTATTAACCAGTAGAGTTCTGGTAAACGTGGGTTCGTTCAGACGTGGTGCTTCATAGAATGTGACTCGCGTTGCGTCTCTGCCTGTCGGAGATTTTTTTTCTTTTTTTTTTTAACCGTCAGCTGGCTCTAACCAGTTTTTTTTAATTCACGCACTGAGTGTCTGACACTTTCTTGCTGCATTTCATAAAAAAATAAAGGTAGGGAGGCACTTGGTCTTGGGTTCCAATTCATTAGCATGGTGCAAACGCTATATGCAAACCCCACAGCCATTGTTTCAACCAATGGTTTACACTCACAACCATTTCCCATATAAAATCTGTAGCGTTCCTCTCAAGTCTTGCAACAGCTCAATATCGTTATTTGCGGACGACATCTTGCTATATATATCAGACCTTGAGGACTCCGTACCTAAAATTCTCCAGATCTTTTGTGCATTTGGTTTGATATCTGGTTACAAAATCAACTGGGAAAAGTCGAATTTGCTTAACTTAAATAATAAACCAGCAAATCTACCTGTGACTCATAGGATACCAATTCAAAGCAAAATTACTTACCTGGGTGTCGTCATACATAAATCAATGCAGCGAGTTGTCCAAGATAACTATGAGACCATTTTAGACAATATTTAAAGGGATCTGAACAAGTGGTCCGCTCTACCAGCATCATTGAGGTCCAGGATAGCGGTGGTGAAAATGAACATTTTGCCCCGTGTGAATTTCTTAAGTGCAATGATTCCCCTACCTCCACCATTAAAATACTGGCAGAGACTTGACTCCTCTGTTAGGCAGTATATTTGGAACAATAAACAACCTAGACTAAAATTTTCAACTTTGCAACGCACCACCAATAATGGAAGATTAGCGCTTCCCAACTTCAAAATGTATCACTTTGCCTTTCAGTTACATGCTCTTAAGGTGTGGTTGGACCCCTCATCTACTGTCCAATGGAGGGAAATAGAACAGGAACTTATTGGACCCATGAGACTACAGGACTTTGCTTTTGCAGGTGTCTGCCTGAGGAAAAGCTTATTAACCTATGGTCCTATTATTACGAATACAATAACTAATCTTAGGCAGGTAGAAGGACACTTGGGATATACTAATAAATGGCACAGACATACTCCTTTATGGCATAATACACACTTATTGTCTGGTAATAAGCCCTTTGTATGCAGACAGTCGAGTGAAAAGGGGGTTTACACACTGGAACAACTTTTCAATGAAAAGGGTTTGTTAAGCTTTGAGGAGCTCAGGACTAATTTTGGTATTCCCAAGACATCATTCTACAGTTATCTGCGCTTAAGATCGGCACTCAAATGTCATGGAGTACCCTGGGGGAAAGCTCCTGAGGCCCACCCAGTCTTTAGGTGTTTTTCTGATCTTCCTGGGGGAAGATTAGTGTCCATGGTTTACACAGGATTGATACAGGCAGCTACAGGTGAACTCCCAAAAATAAGCTACACACACACACACACACACTCTCTCTCTCTCCCTCTCTCTGCCGGTGGTCTGAGTTTTTTTTTTTTTTTTTAAACCGTCAGCTGGCTCTAACCATTTTTTTTTTTTACGTCACGCACTGAGTGTCTGACACTTTCTTGCTGTATTTCATAAAAAAATAAAGGTAGTAGTGGTATAAATGATATTACAAATTAAGCTACACAAACACACACATACACACGCACACACTCCCCTCCCTCTCCCTCTCTCTCTCATGATCAGTGATACAGAATGATGAGTAATACAGAGAGTACTTCAGCTGACACTGAACCACCAGTCATAGTTTGCTTAACCTTGCAGGACAGTGAGGGTCAAATCAGTGACAATGAAAACAGTGGCAGTAGCACCCACCTTTCCCCCACTGAGACCAATATTGCATCTATTTGTTGTTGTTTTATATGTTTTATTGCATAGTTTGTTTGCTATCGTGATCAAAACCATTGATCTGAAGCTCAATGCTGATGCTGTCCTGTAAATAGTTTTCTAATCAGCAATAAATATAAACAATTTCTGATCAACCCATATCAATTGCATGCTTAAAAAAACATACCGGTTAAAGCCACGCCTATTTCAAGACAACCCGACCCACGTCCAGGTTAAACCCCGCCGACTTCTGGGTTAGGTCCCGCCCCATCCGAGTACAGATACAGATACAGATCATTCATATTGTTAACAGATACAGATACAGATAATGCTGTACTCACTCATCCCTAGTAATTATGTCTTTGGAGAAATTGTTGCGGTTTGTAATTGTTTGTAGTAAGAGCCAAAAGTGGACACCAAAACAGGGAATAGGTAACAATCTGGCAGCGTGCGTAGAGAAGACTTGAATATTTGAGCCAGTGCTGATAATCAGATGAGCAGCAGTTGTGTGAGGAGCAGGAGCACCAGCCATCCATGGAAGCCATGCCAAGCCCCTGCAAGAAAACTCAGCTCACAGAACAAATCTCATTTCGTGCTCACTGGGCTTCTCCATGTCTTTAAATGTTAACAGAAACTAATTTTGCTAATCATGTGTATTTACTTCATTATCCTCCACAGGTGTTCAGCTGCTGTTGTTGAGTAAAGATGAGCATCCATCTGAACATGGAGTCAGTCCCAGTCTGGACCAGGAGGACCTCCCAAATCCGCCACACATTAAAGAGGAACAGAAGGAGCTGTGTACCAGTCAGGATGGAGAGCCGCTTCAACGAATTTTGGAGGCTGAAATCACCAAGTTAGCATTCACACTTCTCAATGTGAAGATGATGATGAAGAGACACCTCAGTTCTCAGAGCTTCATCAAAGACAGACTAAAGAGAACTGAGATGCAGAGCATTTGAATACACTAGGTAATGAAGAGGACTGTGGTGAATCTGAACCAGCCAGAAACTTTCATCCAGATAGTCATTTTCAACCAGCTTCTCAAGACAAGAGCACACTCTCCTTTGAACCTGAGACCAATGACAGTTTGAGACACCAGCAAACCTCAGCTGAAACCCGCTTCATACACTGACACTTTACACTGGTCTAACTGATGTGCCATACCTTTTTAACCAGCATGTAATGTAGGTGCACCCAATAACACATTTAGATCGGAATAAAATTCAAATGTATTTACATATTATGCAAATTTAAACAGGAATGAAGATACAGGTTAATGTTTTTCTTCATTGAAATCACAGCAAATGTAATAAGAAACTGCAATAACCTAAAGAGTGTAATGCGATTCTTCAATAGTGTGGAGAAAAGGAATATTTGCGACTGCTCCTTTGACCACTACACAAGACAAGTGCGTCACCAGTTAAAGACTCACCTTCGAGCAGGTAGGCCTGTTGTCATGGAAATACAAATCCCTGCCGTGCTGGGCTGACGTGCCAAGTCAAACCGAGCCAAGCCTAGCCAGCACATTTATGAAAATGTGTTGCAAGAGGTCGTGCCGTTTCAGGAAAGGGGTAAACTGTCCACAGTGACCAGGGGTTACTGAGATACTGGTGTGTATGAAGAAAGGTCTGCTCAGGTCAGCTGAGATCATTACACAGCTGGCCACAAAGCGCACAATGGGAAGATTGCTTGTTCTTTGACAAAGACTATGTTGAACTAAATGTAGCAGTATAAAGTAGTGTATGATGGGTTTCAGCTGTGTGGCTCTTCCCAGCCAATTGCTGTGGGGGAGCACCTTATCAGGGAAGGTGGACGGAGCCTGGGTCACATCAATTCCTGGCGCCCTCCAACTTCCACTTTTGCTTGGTGGCAGGAAGGCTGGTGGCGGCGACTACAGTGTGGTCTGTTTTTTTTATTTATTTATTTTTTATTTATTTATGTTGTTTATTTCGGGCATGTCAATTCATCATCATCACATTTCATCATTGTTCAAATAATACAATACACATGGTCGAAAGGGAAAAGCGGGAGAAGCCAAAGCTTATCTAGTCCCGCCCCCATTACCCACAGGATAAAATCTTCATCCTAATCTTGCTATGACATTTGACAAAACATATTACAGCAGTAGCATACAGAGCTGAATTCAAGCTCTAGACCAGTGGTTCTCAACCTTTTTTGTACAAACGCCCCCCTGACCATACCATGATCCTCTTACCCCCCCCCCCACGCTCTTGTAGTAAACAGTGTGTTAAGACCGGAGGACTTCAATTGACATCGGGTTTTGTATGATGAGAGAAGCCATTCGTTTGCTTTAAAGTCCCTGTTTTTATTTATTTATGTTTTTTTTATGTTTTTGACACATATAGTAGGTCATGTTTGTGTATAACTCAACACTATGCCTGGAGAAACTGGTAAACAACATGGAAATGTTATTTTAGTTGCAATTGGACCTTGAGCTCTTGAGTTGCTAGGATCTTTATGCAAAGAGCTGTGAGATAGAATTTAAGTCAAACTGGTGTTTCTACTGAGAGAAAGGCCACACAGCCTTTGAGGATGATGAATGAATTGCATATTAAGTCTGAATAGAAGTGGTTAACGTTTATATCACTTCACAATATCACAACACTTGAAAATAACCACAGGTGTATTAAGCAACGTGGAACTTGGGAAGAAAAATACCACCACAGCAGAATTTGTTGAAAATTAGTTTTAGTAGGCTTATGTAGTCAGAGATGCCAACAACACGCACACTTCACGTGAACAACAGTGAATGAACCAATAAAAAAACGCTCGTGCAGAAATCGCTCATGCGTTAATTAATGCACTCTAGGCTTATTAAACATTTGAAAAAGCAATGGTCATTGCCTGAGGACTGAGATGCTGACATGAACCAAGGAAAAAAAGAAGAAAAAAAAGCCTATTTTAAAGAAGGGAACTATACAGGACTGCACACGCTTTATTTTTTGAAAGCAACCTAGTGAGAGCCCTGTGCTTGGTGGGCCGCTGCCAGCTTTTTCACATTTGGACACTGGGATGTTAGTTTCAGTCTGAGAGCGCCAGAGCTAACCAGGTTCAGACGGTTGCGGTATTTCGTCTGCATGTGGAGCGCTTGGCTGAATCCCTGTTCGACGAGGTACGACGTGGGGAAAGCGAGGAGCAGGAGATGAACCCTCTCCCACAACGGGGGAAAACGCTGACCTTGCGTTACCCACATCGCACGCCAACCTGAGGTCCGGAACGTTGCTTTTGCCTCTTCATCGTTCTGGAGATCAATGAGGCTGTCCTGGATTTCGGGCTCACAGCTGACAGCATCTGCTTTCTATGGCTCCATCACCCAGTCAGGCACATCTAACTGCTGGAGGTCCCTGAACCGAATCGCCATGTCGGCCTTGACTGCCTTCAAGTGGTCGGTGTAGAGCAGCAGGTGACTATCCGTCAGCTCATCCAACACCTGAACAAGCACAGTAAAATATAATATTTATATAGGCCTATAATAAATAAATAAATATATTATATTATATTTATTATATATATAGCCTATATATCTTGCTTAGTATGAACAGGCCTTAATTCAAAAACCTACCTTCGCTAACTGCGGAAAGTTAATGAATTGTCGCCTCCCCAGGTTCTGTTGGTAGAGCTCCAGTTTTGCAAGGAAGCTGCAGATGGTGGCCTTGGAGTGGATCAGCGTCATCCCATCCCCCTGGAGCTTCAATGTGACCTCATTCATCTTCCCGAAGAAGTCGGAGAGGTAAAAAATGTCATGGCGACAGGACCACAGCTTGGCCTTCAAGGTTGCGTCTGCCTGGTCGAGAAATTCAATTACTGAAGGGAAAAGCTCGCACAGCCTGGCCAAGCAGTTGCCCTTTGACAGCCGGCGCACCTCTGTGTGGAGCAGCAGACGCTTAAAGGCCTCATCATTTTCCCCACACAGCTGTCTGAAGAGCCGATCATTAAGCGCATGGGCTTTTATTTTGTTGATCGCCTTGACCGCAACATCCAGGGACTGATGGAGTGACAGGGACATTTTTTTGGCCACCAAGTTGTGACGGTGCAGTATGCAGTGCACTGTCAACACCTGGGGGACTTGCTGCTTGAGGAGGGTGGCGAATCCCCGGTATCTGCCGACCATAGCTGGCGCTCCATCCGTGGCGCAGGCGATGATGTTCGTCACCGGGATGTCCCTCTCCCGCAGGAACTCCGTCAGGGCGGCGAAGATGGTTTCCCCTCGCGTGTCTGTGGCCAGGTATTCCCCGAACAGAAAATCCTCAGGCAGATCCCTCCCGGACACATAACGGACATAGGCCATCAGGAGAACATTGTTGTCGGCCGTGGTGGTCTCATCCAGCTGGATACTAAAGCGACAGCCGCGCAACGTAGCACACAGCTGTTGCTCAGTGTCCATGGACATCTCCCGTATGCGCCGGGCCAAACTGTCGTTGCTGAGCGGGATGGCCTTGGTGACTGGCGCAGGGTCGCGCTGCATGACAGTGGAGATCGCCTCCTTTATTGCAGGAATAACGAGAGACTCCCCTACAGTGAACGGTAAGCCGGCCTTTGCAATTAGCAGAGCTATATTGTAAGATGCCACCAACCCGCTCTCTGTTTGGTTGACGCTCCGAGCGAAAATGGTGTTGATCGTAGGGCGCCTTGAACGCTGATCCCTCAGTGACTGGAAGTAGGCCGAGTCTTTTGATGCCTTGTCAGGATGTTTTTTTGACAGATGCTCCTGTAATCGCGACGGCTTCATTGCCTCATTTGAGAAAACCTGCTCACATAGCAGGCACATCGGCAGATGTACATTCGTTGGTGATGGAATAAATCCATAATTTATGTAATTTGTATTGCACTGCCGGCACTTCTTCTTGTTTTCCGCCATGTTTGATTGTAATGTAAATGGATTGTGATTAAATGTGATTACGTAATCGTGCTTGTGTACGTTTTAATTGGCTATTGAAGTGTTAGCCCGCGAACTATTAGATGGGCTGGAGGTGACGGCTGTCAAAAGTAGCCAAGTGTTGGAAAGAGGTTTCCCTGCTGCTGTGGTTTGTTTACGGGTGTTACTATGGAGACCGTTCCTGCTCGGTTCGTCCGATCATTGTCAGGGAGCAGAGAGGATATCTCTCCCCTCAGCTCTCTCGACCACACGCACACGCGCGCACACACACACCGCTCTCGCTCTTAAAAGGACACACCGATCTCATAACATGTAGCTCAGTAGAATTATTGAAACACCCATAAAGTAGACTATTTAGGTCGGTTATTTGCACTAAAAAAGTTGGGAAACCATGAAAGTTTAAAATGTAGAGTTCAAATGAACTTTGTACAAGCCTAATTGTGGCGCCCCCATTTGTGCCTGAGCGCCCCCCTCTCAGCCCTCACTCTCCCAGCGCCCCCCCCACAATGTACCGCCCCCGTTGAGAAACCCTACTCTAGACAGTACATACAGATCACGTGTGTGTCTGCACGTGTCCATATTAGTCCGTCATGAGTGAACAACAGTCTCATCTTATAGCCTCATCTTATAGCCAGGCATGTCACAAGGTCAGAATGATGGTCCAATCGACAGAGAGCAAAAGTCCAGTGTATTTATTATTTGTTGGGATGGTGTGAGAGCCCTTTTTATGGCATTTTTATTTTATTCATCCGTCTCCTCTGCAGCTTTCGCCGCTGTTAACTTCGCCATATCCTCCCGATTAGTTGCAACTCGCATCAGTGCCACGAACTCACGAATTGCGGAGATGTCAGAGATGTCCCGACCACAGCACTCCGATTATTGGCGATGTCTGCCCACTGGTCTGCTCAGTAGTGATCTTTCTCATTTTTCGACATTCATCTCACGCTGTCCATCCAGTTGTTTCATTGTGGTTATTTTATGTCAGCGGCCAGCTTGGGTGTTGCTGCCGGCTGCATATTGCTCACTGCTCGTTGTGTGCTGCTCGCTGTCCGCTGCTGTTCACCATGTAGGTGATCGCTTCGCTATGCCGTGCAAACCGTGATTGCCTGACCGGTATGTAGCACAGTGACTTTAGCTTCCTCCTCCAGCCACTCGTAAGTTGCTCATATATTGTGCGGCGGCGACGTCGTATTGAGCTGTGTATCATCGAACCTTTTGTGTGTGTGTGTGTGTTAATACATTTTGTATTAACAGGACAGGAGCAGTGTCCTGCTAATTTGGAAAGAATTCTAAAGACGTAGAAGTGTTTCTATTGGTCCATTGACCATAAAAAAAGAGAAAAAAAAACAGATGACCATTTAATACACATAAACCTGATTTTATGTATAATCTGTGTATCACCACAGCGCCCCCTATGGCCGGTTGTGTAATAGCAGGACCTCATGAATATTCACACAGTGTGTAATATTCTGAGCCTCTGATTGGTTGTCTGCTGGAAGCTCCTGATAATTCTTACACTGTCCTTCTAATTCACATGTGGCTATTTACACAGGATGAGTCGGCAATGTGATTACTCTCTATGCTAAAAAACTGGAGATTTTATAAAGGTTAGTTGGGTACCTAAACCCAACCTTAACCAAGAAGTTATATGCCTAAATCTAACCTTTTTAACCTCTATCAAGGGGATTTTACAGCGAAAGCTAAAGGCTAAAGCTGTGGACAGCTTTAAATACAGGTGTGGACACACTTAATGCGTCTTGCTTGCGCATAGTGATTCAATCATTCAAACCACATTTGGAAGCCAGTCTGAGCCATATGTATCTGCATTCTTACGGTAGAGTACACACCCATGGGGCCTGGGCCACATTAGGGACAGCCTCCTTAGCTAAGTAGGTGGCAGCCAGTGCCTGTTTGCGCGCCACTGCCTCAGGCCTCACAGCTCGTCTTACTCATTTTAACCATTGGTGTATTTCACTGGACTTTATTTGTTAAGCACTTTAAAACAACCAAAGTTCTGTACAGGAGAATAAATAGGCCTAAGACATCGTAAATAGCACCAATCATGGGGTAAAAGTTCAGTGAAAGCGCTGACAGTATTATCTGATTGTTCTAGACCAGCTTAAAAACTTAAAAATGCACATAAAATTAAGACAGCAGTGGAGGCTTCTACTTGAGCAGATTAGTACATGTTGATCCACTGTGGTGACCATGAGTGTAGGACTTGTGGAGAAATGGAGGCGAACGTAGTGGGTTTCATCCAGCAGGTGAACAGTGGGGTGAAAGAGCCAGTCCACTTCATGGTAAGCCAGAGTGGTCTGTGCACAGCCAGTACAGTTGATCCCAGTAAGATCTGTCACTAATGTAAAGTTAGGGGTCATTGGAACTGTGAATGCCCCGTTAAGTTCAGTGGCAAAAGCGTGCATGCTAAGCCTATAGCATTTACTGCTTCTGTTAGGAGAAATAATCTTTCAAGTTCATGTGTTGTTTCACCCTGTGTTACACCCTGTTATTGCATATCCTTGTGAGCAGGTTGAACCTGAGATGGATGCAATTTAGAGGAGCCTGATTTTCTTGCTTTTGTGTCTGACAGCTATGTGTCATTGGTTGGTAGTGATGTACAGGTACCTGTAATCATCCTGCGGGATACAGTGGGCCTTATATTCATTCTTTGTGATTTCAGTGCTGCTTTTTTCTCAGAGTAATGATACTGGCAACTGTGTTTTGATTAGGGGAATGGGTTTAAATGTGTTACCTGTTCCAGTGCACTGGCTCCAGCTGGACTGGGGTTTGGTCTAAGGGGAGGTGGCCATGGCCTGTGCATGCTCCTGTGAGTGTACTGAGACACTGTGAATGAACCATGCGCACTAGTCATGAGCAGAGCTGCGCCATATCAGCTCTGTAATGTCTAATTTCATATGAATGAGGTCATTTCTGCTTCATGCTATTAGAATATAAACTATATTAATAAAGATCACAGAAGAAAATGTGTACATTCGGTGAGTGATACATGTGCGGCTCACGTTCATGAATCCTTCCTCCTTGTATCAGTTCAAAGGGAGGGATTACGCAGTACGCAGCCAGGGCTCTGCCAAGCACTAAATGATTGGGTGAACAAATCTTGTGAACAAATATTTTTGATGAACTGATTCTAGTGATTCAGTACCTTCTAAAGAACTGCTTTGCCCATCACTAGCATCTGTCCTCACCGCAATAAAAGAAGTGATCTTCCGTGCAGGTGGATTTGCACGTCCTTTTCAAACGTGTTAAATAAAGACGCAAAATTAAAGACTGCACACATCCGGCTTGGTCAATTGCACTGTGCGTACTAAAGAAAATAATTTACATCATCTCCTCCCAGTATTTCTGTTCACAGTGGCAGAAATGCCCCAGATTGCATATTCATCAGGACAAATGCACCAAAAAGGAAACTGTAGCTGCAGACTGAAAAAGGTGTCTGTGGGATTCTGAAATGTACACTCCAAATCAAAAAATTTATCCACATTTGGTTCTTAGCGGGTGTTGTTCTCTAACCCTGCTTTCATTCCCATCTTTGTATTTTAGAAGCAATGCTGATGAACAACTTCAGCAGGGATGAGTTTAGCAGGGATACATTTCTGTCTGTGTGTGTGTCTAGGGAAAACCCTGCAAAGCCCCCCTAGATAGGCGTTCCAGTGCCTGTACTTTCTGCGGTCACTCAAGTAGCACGTGTGCTACACTGCTCAAGACCTTCTACTCCTGCTCTAGTGACAACAGACCATTTGTTCTGTTTCACTGGGTCTCCTCATCCTTTTGTTTTTTCAGGGGTTTCTTCTTTTTATTTTGAATATCTTTCCCAAATAAATTACTTTGTAAATTGGTTAGGTTGGTTAGGCTTTGGTGTTGACTCCCTTTTTAAAATGTTATAGTCACTTATTGTTAGGACTTGGCAAAAATGAAGACTCAGTTGCAGACAGGGAACGATTAACACAGGCTTTTATTCTGAAACTTCTTGGTACTCTCTTCAGACAGAGTGATAACTCAATGGCTATAAACGCTAGACTTGGTACAGACGAGTAACAGACAAACAAAACAAACGTGGCACAAGGCGCAAAACAATAAACAGAAATTTGCTCCTGAGGGAGGAAAATGGCAAATAGCAAAATCTACACTGATCTGAAAAAACAACAATCTATGAAAAGTTACACAAAAGAAAATCGTTCACGAGGAGAAGACAAAAGGCTATAAACTGAAACTACACTACACAGAGCTAAGAAAACTACAAATCAAAATGCTCCAAGAGGAGGAAAAAAGGCAGAGCTCTATGAAATTAAACTAGCTTCTCAAAAGGAACAAGCTGACCAAAAACTTTAGCAAAACAAAAATCACTTTTCTTCAGAGGGGTACAAAGAAAACAGAAATTCAAGCAGGGCAATACTTAACGACTTTGACAAGACTGTGGAAGACGGCTGGAGGTACACGATGAGACGATATACTCTGGCAACAAGACAGGGGAAGACGAGGACTATATACACATGAGGGAGGGTGACACAGGTGGACACAATCAGGGAATCAGGAGAGACATCAGACCGGTAACACAAGAGGAAGGGCAAGTGACCTGAGAGGAGGATTAGATTTTCAACATATAACAGAAGGACCATGACAGGGACCATGGTGCTTTCCTGCTTTCCGTGCTTTCATGGAGCCATGCCAAAATCTTGGCAAGATTTTAAATGATTATATTAATATATTTATTTATCAGTGTTGTGGGTAACGCGTTACAAAGTAACGCGTTAGAGTACTCTAGTTACTTTTTTCATGTAACGTGTAACGTAACGCGTTAGTTTCGTGCGTCAAGGAATCAGTAACTTCGTTATTTTTTTCAAAAAGTAATCCGTTATTTAAAGAATTTCTCCGGATAAGGAAAGGAAAATCCCGACTGCAGCCTGCTTTTTGTCAGACAGTACTGTGCCACCTGCGGATGTGTCAGCGGAGGCGCAGCGCTGTGATGCGTCTGTGCCCTGCTGCTGACCTACGTTACCTGTGTGTGTGTGTGTGTGTGTTAGTGTTTTCGAACCCCCGGCAAGATTGCAGAGAGGACAGCTTTTGCATCGTGGAAGTACGCACATTATTTTCAACTCGCCAGCGAAAAGGACAAGAACAACATAACGGTACATATATACACACTCTGCGTTGGTGAAAAGCTTCTGTCGACCACAAAAAAAAAAAAAATTAATAAAACTCTATGTGGCATATTGCTGACTGTCTTTCCTGTTATTGTTATCCTGCAGAGTTAATTTGGTTGGATGACTGGCGTTATTCATCATTGTCACAACTTCTCGGTGCATTTAAAGGAGGCTGTGTGTGTGTCAGATAAGTTGCAGCATGTGCGAGGCGCTGCAAACGGCTTTTACTTTTTGGTAACGCATGAGTACTCTAACGCGTTACTTTTATTCATAGGTAACGCTGTAACGTAACTGATTACTTTTAATTGATGGTAACGTTGTAACCTAATTAACTACTTTCCAAAGTAACGATACCCAACACTGTTATTTATACCTTTCATGTACAGTGTATATCATATTTTTAGAAAGGATCTTGTCATAAAGGGGGTTTAAATTCTGTCTGATTTCCCCTAATATAACTTTATTTTACTCCATATATAAGCACTCGAGTCTACCTTTGGAGAGTGATGGATACGGATTAAGGATTGCTGGTGGGAGATACCATTTTACTGTTGCCTCTAATAAAAGCAAAATGTATGATAAACTATTTATTTTGAAAGGTTGAATGAAAGAAAGAATGCAAGAAATGTGTTTTATGAAATGTGTTTAATAAAAAAGGAAGCCCGAGGCCCGACCCGACCCGGCTCATTTGCGCATCTTTTTGGCCCGAGCCCGGCCCGAACCTGCGGGTCCGGTCGGGTTTGTCGGGCCGGCCAGACCCGTTGAGAACTCTAGTCTAAACACACAGGTCCTGTGTAATCCTCACCATGTAAGGTTTAGACATTAGGAGGTCTGTATACTTTGTATTTAGAAACAAACTCTCATTGAGTGTTTGTCCCTTCATTTTAGACTTCCAAAGAGATGCCATGTCAGGCTGCTGACGTGGACAAATGCAGTTCCTTTGCAGTCATACCAGAGGTAATTTTGATCTCCAATGACTTTACTGTAGATGTATGAACTCATGAGAATGATATTAACTGTCCCCTGTAATAAACTGTGATAAAATATATATTTTCGAATTAGGCTATTAAGTTTGATTTCGTAAACGAGGGTTCTCAACCACTGGGCCTTCACATCTTCTCACTGCCTTCTCCACACTTCGACTACAATCTAACTGCCATAGGCAGAATCTGGACTAGACACGCCCCTTTTGGGCTGGTTTGGCTACACGTGGGCTGAAACCTGAACATGTTGAGGAACATTATGTTCAGCGATGAGTCAAGATTCTGCCTATGGCAGTTGGATCGTAGTCAAAGTGTGGAGAAGATGTGAAGAACACTATGCTGATGCTGCACCTGTAGAGAAACATCTTTTGGTGGAGTCAGTGTGAAGGTGCTGAGCGGGATCTCCCTCACTGGAAAAACAAGGCTAATGACCAGCATGAGGAGGAGGGTTTGTCAAATGAATACATTTTTAAATTACCAATATGTCTTTTCTTCAGAATTCAATCATCTAATCAACCAAACTTACCAAGCAAGATTCAGAATAAGCTCTTTGGCATTGGCAGAAATTAATCGTCATTGGTGCAACCCACATACTCAATCTGCAGCCACTGCGTCCCACTAATGCATGTTCTTTATGAATGCACATTTTAAAAGGGGAATAAACAGGCGTTACATCAGTACATGATTTATAGACAACAAACATTGTTACAACAATATATAATTTACCTAACACAAATTTCCTTACTTTAAAAAAATGTTTATTTAAAAGTAGAGTTTGTTTTCATTGACGATTTCTTTGTCTTTTTTCTAGTTTCTCTGGAAAGTGCTAGGAGAGCAAAAAAGCAATGGTCTCTCATGGAGGTTGCCACGGTCATGAGACATTTTGGCGAACACATCAAAAAAGGAAAACTGGCCACTATGATTGAATGCCAGCAATGCAAGGAGGCAGAAGATCCTGCTCTGGCTGGTCACTCTATTCAAAACATAAGAGACTTTGTAAGAAATTGTGGTGTGACTTTGAAAAGAAAAGAAAATCCTGGCTAAAATATGGAAATGTGATGAATTGTCCACCAGTGATGTCATCAGGACACATGGACACATGGAAGCATGAAGCTTCTGACCCTCTTGCACTACTTGAATGCTAAACATCAGATGTATCTTTGTTTTCCTTACATGACGCTGTGTGCAGTGTTTGTGTTGCTCTCTGCAAGGACAAAGATAGGTGTTTGTCCCTCAAGTTCTTCGAGAAGACACTTTAGTTTTACATTATTCATTAATCATTAATTTTTCATTAATTTTCATTTATGTTCACAAATTGTATGGATTCTGTTGCTCTAATACTTAAGTGTAAGGTTCCATTTATCCATGTTTGACCCTTTAATACACAGAGCTTACATGTTTGTGTATGTGTATGGCCATGGTCCTGACAAATAAAGTTGGCCTTGGTGATTACTATTTGTGTCATGGGCGGAGCTAAGTACCTCATTATTGTTTGTCCTCTTAAAGCTGGACTATGCAGCAGCAGTTTCCAGACCAGATTCCTTCGCCGTTTTCTAGCTTTGCACCAGTTTTGTGCATACGTTTTTCGCTACAGGGCTCCCCCTACAGCTTCGGCGCAGATACACTGTCGAAAAGACTTGTTGACAAGCCTCCCTCGCCCACCTAGCTGCTACTACGTTACCATGTGCATCTGTTTTGTAAGAAGCCGGCCGGCTAAACAGCGAGTCATGTCCGGCACTTAGTGCACTTAGTGCTCTATGTTCAGCCGGACATATCGCAAGATACAGGCGACAAATCATGCGACATTCAAAGACCGAACTAGATATCTAAATACCAACAAGAACCTGCATTCAGAACGCAAACAAACGTGTTTGGTAGCAAGTGACTGCTAGGCTAAACACGCGCTAACTATCGAGCGAGCCATCAAGAAACCAAGCTAAACACATGCAGGGCTCACAATAAAACAGTCAAGCAATAACGTTGTTCAAAAGAGTATCAAGTCATGTTGCAAAGACAAAGTTCATCCACTTACAATTTCAACAGCAATGCGGCCAAGTCGGCGCCTGTTTTGGACATTTTCTTCTTCTTCTGTTCCTCCGACTGTGGCTTCCTGGGTCTCATTTTAGTCGACTGATACATGAGGAATACAACAATTGCCTTGGAACTGGCAGTTTATATCTACCCGGTTCTATGTTTGGGGGTGTGTTTGCCGTAAAGCAGTTTCGAAACTACAATCTGACTACATTTTCGAGGGGCGGCGGGATACTTCCGCCGGCTAACTTCCGGATTGACTTCGGACCGGTGGCAGCAAGTTGCATGTTCCGTTTCTCCGCCCAGAAGCGCTAGGGGGAGTCGTAGCATTGACAAAACGACCCAGAAAGTGTCAAAGAACATTCAGAATGACTTTCAGCCTGCATAGTTAGGGTAATTTTTGCTAATATTGTTGCATAGTGCCCCTTTAATACAGCATGGTGTCAGGTTCTTGTATTTTGAGTTCTGATGTTTTTATTCAACTGAAGTGAAATTTGTGTTGTATAGCTCAAATAGGATTTTTAAAATTTACTACATCTTTCTAGCACAAGTGGAAAGGGGTGACTGTTTAGTGTTGCAAAAAACTGGTTTGAAAAAATAGTCCTCCTAATTAACAAAAAACAATATGTGTGTGTGTGTGTGAGAG
Source organism: Diplodus puntazzo (assembly GCA_963678695.2). Lineage (NCBI taxonomy): Eukaryota > Metazoa > Chordata > Actinopteri > Spariformes > Sparidae > Diplodus > Diplodus puntazzo. Next base: position 34,217,137 of record OZ023163.1, read on the forward strand.
AGAGATTAGTTGCTCTTTTATTTTTTTAATTCATCTTTTGTATTAATTAGTTTCACTGCAACTTGTAATTTTGATTTATGCTGGCTTTACGGTTATTTTGGTCTTTGCACGTTGCAGGTAAATTTCATTTGATTATGTAAATTTTGTTAATTGGTTGTGAATGCAGAAGGCATTCACAACATATGTTCTTCGTTTTCACGGAATTCTTTAATTTTCTTATTATTGGTTGTGAATGCAGAAGGCATTCACAACATATGTTCTTCGTTTTCACGGAATTCTTTAATTGGTTGTGAATGCAGAAGGCATTCACAACATATGTTCTTCGTTTTCACGGAATTCTTTAATTTTCTTATTATTATTGGTTGTGAATGCAGAAGGCATTCACAACATATGTTCTTCGTTTTCACGGAATTCTTTAATTTTCTTATTGGTTGTGAATGCAGAAGGCATTCACAACATATGTTCTTCGTTTTCACGGAATTCTTTAATTTTCTTATTGGTTGTGAATGCAGAAGGAATTCACAACATATGTTCTTCGTTTTCACGGAATTCTTTAATTTTCTTCTTATTATTATTGGTTGTGAATGCAGAAGGCATTCACAACATATGTTCTTCGTTTTTACGGAATTCTTTAATTTTCTTATTATTGGTTGTGAATGCAGAAGGCATTCACAACATATGTTCTTCGTTTTCACGGAATTCTTTAATTTTCTTATTATTATTATTATTATATCTTCCGGGTCAGAAATTTCAAATCTTAACTCCTGCCACATTTTTCAACGGATTCACTCCATTCAAACACAGAACATTCATCTCAATTGGGAATCAATTGCGTCTATTTTTCTAATTCATATCATTCACAATTTCAGAAATATTAGACATTTTTCGGCCTTTTTTTCCCATTCAAGCAGATGACGGAATCTTCAAAAATCTTCGATTTTCACACTTTTTCATGCATTTTCAAAGCTAATCTAATAATTCATACGTCCACATTAAAACTCCATTCAAACTGTGAGACGTTCACAAAGATTAGGACTTTCTTCCCTGAATTCAGCTTTTTCACAGCATTCATACTTTTTGCACAGTCGCACTTTAAACATTGGAAACTTTTCAGCCACTTTGAGATTTTTGCATTGGTGTGTATGGGGTGGAATGTTGACAGCCAGAGTGCAGAGGCCAACTGACAGAGTGGAAAGGAGCCGCCCGATATTCAGAAAATCTCGTCTTCAACTCGCCACCATTTCCACAATGTTCACTCCAGCAGAAAAATAAAAACACCAGCTTGTAGGTACACTCGTGCTCGTGCTTACAGCGGATCTCTGGAGGCAATCGGACAAAAACTTTTGGCTCGGTGGGCATTTTACTGACAGGAACACCGACCAACTGACGCATAGAGTCCCATTAAAATGAGAGGAAAAATATCTAGAGGCAGAAAAAAAACATTCACTTTTCTAAACTGCTCAACAAGACACATTTCTGACCACAGACACACAAAAACTTCACAGGATGCTCAAAAGACTCTCATAGTTTTGACCATACCATTATTTTAGTGATAGCAGTTACTGTTTTGCAAAGAGAAGTATGATAATGTGAGGTGAGCCTCAGCGGAAATCACTGTTAAAACAGCTCTCACTGTTGGTTACCAGGACTGCTCAGTTACCATCACCGTGGCAACCGAGATCAACTGAGCCAACACAGAGAGACAGATTTATCAATGAGTCAGTTTGACACACACACACGCACACTCAGATATGCATGTGTGAGCATGCACACACACACACACACACACACACACACACACACACACGTATAAAGCCATGCTTAAGCACACACTCACATGCACACAAATGCGCACACACATAAAGCCATGCTTGAGCACACACTCACATGCACAAAAACGCACACGCACACACACATAAAGCAGTGCTTAAGCACACACTCACATGCACATAAACACACACACACACACACACACAGTATATTTCTTAACATTGAAACTATATTTAATGATTATCTTTTTTCTGTCATTCAAGTCAGGAACTCCATTTAAATAATTAAATGTTTTAATCATCGATATGTTCAGATTTATTGAATTTCTCAGTCAGATTCAGAGTATTTGATTCATTCTCACTGTAACATCTCTTCTTACTCCATCAGCTGCTTTTCAACACAAATTTAAGCTAGCATTGCAGTTTGGTTCAAACCTTATATTCCATTTTTAATGCTTCATCCTCACCAAACTATTAGGAAGCTTTATTCTCTTCAGATGAGACTTCAAATAAATTAAAGCAACCAATTCAATTTGGCCTTAGTTTTTCAACCAATTCTACATTATTTTCAACCCAGGAACTCTGTTTAAATTTATTTAAATATTTCCAATCATTGACACATTGAGATTTATTGAATTTCTCAGTCTGATTCAGAGTCTTTGACTCATTCTCACTGTAACATCTCTTTAAACTCTATGTATTTTAATGCTTCATTCTCACCCAACGATAACAAAGCTTCATTCTCTTCAGACGAGGCTTCAGATGAATTAGGCTACCAATTCAGTCTGGTTTTAGTTTTTGAACAAGTTCTACATTATTTCACAGTTTTTTAGATATTGTGGACATTATTCAAAGTTTTCACAGCCAGCAGTCCGCATTTGGCTTCAGCTGGTCACGAGGAGCATTCACAACCGCAAGTTCTTCAGAACTTGCCTTTTCTAGTTATTATTATATCTTCCGGGTCAGAAATTTCAAATCTTAACTCCTTCCACATTTTTCAACGGATTCACTCCATTCAAACACAGAACATTCATCTCAATTTGGAATCAATTGCGTCTATTTTTCTAATTGATATCATTCATAATTTCAGAAATATTAGACATTTTTCGGCCTTTTTTTCCCATTCAAGCAGATGACGGAATCTTCAAAAATCTTCGATTTTCACACTTTTTCATGCATTTTCAAAGCTAATCTAATAATTCAAACGTCCACATTAAAACTCCATTCAAACTGTGAGACGTTCACAAAGATTAGGACTTTCTTCCCTGAATTCAGCTTTTTCACAGCATTCATACTTTTTGCACAGTCGCACTTCAAACATTGGAAACTTTTCAGCCACTTTGAGATTTTTGCATTGGTGTGTATGGGGTGGAATGTTGACAGCCAGAGTGCAGAGGCCAACTGACAGAGTGGAAAGGAGCTGCCAGATATTCAGAAAATCTCGTCTTCAACTCGCCACCATTTCCACAATGTTCACTCCAGCAGAAAAATAAAAACACCAGCTTGTAGGTACACTCGTGCTCGTGCTTACAGCGGATCTCTGGAGGCAATCGGACAAAAACTTTTGGCTCGGTGGGCATTTTACTGACAGGAACACCGACCAACTGACGCATAGAGTCCCATTAAAATGAGAGGAAAAATATCTAGAGGCAGAAAAAAATCATTCACTTTTCTAAACTGCTCAACAAGACACATTTCTGACCACAGACACACAAAAACTTCACAGGATGCTCAAAAGACTCTCATAGTTTTGACCATACCATTATTTTAGTGATAGCAGTTACTGTTTTGCAAAGAGAAGTATGATAATGTGAGGTGAGCCTCAGCGGAAATCACTGTTAAAACAGCTCTCCCAACAGCTCTCCCTGTTGGTTACCAGGACTGCTCGGTTACCATCACCGTGGCAACTGGGAACAACTGAGCCAACACAGAGAGACAGATTTATCAATGAGTCAGTTTGACACACACACACGCACACTCAGATATGCATGTGTGAGCATACACACATGACCACACATGTACAGACACACACACACACACACACACACACACACACACTCACATGCACACAAAAACGCACACACATATAAAGCCACGCTTAAGCACACACTCACATGACAAAAAAACGCACACGCGCACACACATAAAGCAATGCTTAAGTACACACTCACATGCACATAAACACACACACACGCGCACACACACAAAAGCCATGCTTAAGCACACACTCCCGTGTGCGCACACACACGCGCACACACACACACAAAGCCATGCTTAAGCATGCACTCACATGTGCGCACACACACACACACACACACACACACACACACACACACACAGTATATTTCTTAACATTGAAACTATATTTAATGATTATCTTTTTTCTGTCATTCAAGTCGGGAACTCCATTCAAATAATAAAATGTTTTAATCATCGATATATTGAGATTTATTGAATTTCTCAGTCAGATTCAGAGTATTTGATTCATTCTCACTGTAACATCTCTTCTTACTCCATCAGCTGCTTTTCAACACAAATTTAAGCTAGCATTGCAGTTTGGCTCAAACCTTATATTCCATTTTTTAATGCTTCATTCTCACCAAACTATTAGGAAGCTTTATTCTCTTCAGATGAGACTTCAAATAAATTAAAGTAACCAATTCAATTTGGCCTCAGTTTTTCAACCAATTCTACGTTATTTTCAACCCAAGAACTCTGTTTAAAATTATTTAAATATTTCCAATCATCGACACATCGAGATTTATTGAATTTCTGAGTCTGATTCAGAGTCTTTGACTCATTCTTACTGTAACATCTCTTCAAACTCTATATATTTTAATGCTTCATTCTCACCCAACTATAACAAAGCTTCATTCTCTTCAGACGAGGCTTCAGATGAATTAAAGCTACCAATTCAGTTTGGCTTTAGTTTTTGAACAAATTCTACATTATTTCACAGCTTTTTAGATATTGTGGACTACATTCAAAGTTTTCACAGCCAGCAGTCCGCATTTGGCTTCAGCTGGTCACGAGGAGCATTCACAACCGCAAGTTCTTCAGAACTTGCCTTTTCTAGTTGGTTGTGAATGCAGAAGGCATTCACAACATATGTTCTTCGTTTTCACGGAATTCTTTAATTGGTTGTGAATGCAGAAGGCATTCACAACATATGTTCTTCGTTTTCACGGAATTCTTTAATTTTCTTATTGGTTGTGAATGCAGAAGGCATTCACAACATATGTTCTTCGTTTTCACAGAATTCTTTAATTTTCTTCTTCTTATTATTATTATATCTTCCGGGTCAGAAATTTCAAATCTTAACTCCTTCCACATTTTTCAACGGATTCACTCCATTCAAACACAGAACATTCATCTCAATTGGGAATCAATTGCGTCTATTTTTCGAATTGATATCATTCATAATTTCAGAAATATTAGACATGTTTCGGCCTTTTTTTCTCATTCAAGCAGATGACGGAATCTTCAAAAATCTTCGATTTTCACACTTTTTCATGCATTTTCAAAGCTAATCTAATAATTCATACGTCCACATTAAAACTCCATTCAAACTGTGAGACGTTCACAAAGATTAGGACTTTCTTCCCTGAATTCAGCTTTTTCACAGCATTCATACTTTTTTCACAGTCGCACTTCAAACATTGGAAACTTTTCAGCCACTTTGAGATTTTTGCATTGGTGTATGGGGTGGAATGTTGACAGCCAGAGTGCAGAGGCCAACTGACAGAGTGGAAAGGAGCTGCCCGATATTCAGAAAATCTCGTCTTCAACTCGCCACCATTTCCACAATGTTCACTCCAGCAGAAAAATAAAAACACCAGCTTGTAGGTACACTCGTGCTCGTGCTTACAGCGGATCTCTGGAGGCAATCGGACAAAAACTTTTGGCTCGGTGGGCATTTTACTGACAGGAACACCGACCAACTGACGCATAGAGTCCCATTAAAATGAGAGGAAAAATATCTAGAGGCAGAAAAAAACCATTCACTTTTCTAAACTGCTCAACAAGACACATTTCTGACCACAGACACACAAAAACTTCACAGGATGCTTAAAAGACTCTCATAGTTTTGACCATACCATTATTTTAGTGATAGCAGTTACTGTTTTGCAAAGAGAAGTATGATAATGTGAGGTGAGCCTCAGCAGAAATCACTGCTAAAACAGCTCTCCCAATAGCTCTCCCTGTTGGTTACCAGGACTGCTCGGTTACCATCACCGTGGCAACCGGGAACAACTGAGCCAACACAGAGAGACAGATTTATCAATGAGTCAGTTTGACACACACACACACTCGGATTTGCATGTGTGAGCATGCACACATGACCACACATGTACAGACACACACACACACACACATATAAAGCCATGTTTAAGCACATACTCACATGCACACACACACACACACACACACACACACACACACACACACACACACACACACAGAGCATATTTCCCAACATTGAAACTATATTTAATGATTTTCTTTTTTCTGTCATTCAAGCCGGGAACTCCATTCAAATAATTAAATGTTTTAATCATCGATATATTGAAATTTATTGAATTTCTCAGTCAGATTCAGAGTATGTGATTCATTCTCACTGTAAGATCTCTTCGTACTCCATCAGCTGCTTTTCAACACAAATTTAAGCTAGCATTGCAGTTTGGCTCAAACCTTATATTCTATTTTTTAATGCTTCATCCTCACCAAACTATTAGGAAGCTTTATTCTCTTCAGATGAGACTTCAAATAAATTAAAGCAACCAATTCAGTTTGGCCTTAGTTTTTCAACCAATTCTACATTATTTTCAACCCAGGAACTGTGTTTGAATTTATTTAAATATTTCCAATCATCGACACATCGAGATTCATTGAATTTCTCAGTCTGATTCAGAGTCTTTGACTCATTCTCACTGCAACATCTCTTCAAACTCTATATATTTTAATGCTTCATTCTCACCCAACTATAACAAAGCTTCATTTTCTTCAGACGAGGCTTCAGATGAATTAAAGCTACCAATTCAGTTTGGCTTTAGTTTTTGAACAAATTCTACATTATTTCACTGTTTTCTAGATATTGTGGACATTATTCAAAGCTTTCACAGCCAGCAGTCCGCATTTGGCTTCAGATGCTCACGAGGAGCATTCACAACCGCAAGTTCTTCAGAACTTGCCTTTTCTATTTTTCTTATTATTGGTTGTGAATGCAGAAGGCATTCACAACATATGTTCTTCGTTTTCACGGAATTCTTTAATTTTCTTATTATTATTATTATTATTATATCTTCCGGGTCAGAAATTTCAAATCTTAACTCCTTCCACATTTTTCAACGGATTCACTCCATTCAAACACAGAACATTCATCTCAATTGGGAATCAATTGCGTCTTTTTTTCTAATCGATATCATTCATAATTTCAGAAATATTAGACATTTTTCGGCCTTTTTTTCCCATTCAAGCAGATGACGGAATCTTCAAAAATCTTCGATTTTCACACTTTTTCATGCATTTTCAAAGCTAATCTAATAATTCATACGTCCACATTAAAACTCCATTCAAACTGTGAGACGTTCACAAAGATTAGGACTTTCTTCCCTGAATTCAGCTTTTTCACAGCATTCATACTTTTTGCACAGTCGCACTTCAAACATTGGAAACTTTTCAGCCACTTTGAGATTTTTGCATTGGTGTGTATGGGGTGGAATGTTGACAGCCAGAGTGCAGAGGCCAACTGACAGAGTGGAAAGGAGCCGCCCGATATTCAGAAAATCTCGTCTTCAACTCGCCACCATTTCCACAATGTTCACTCCAGCAGAAAAATAAAAACACCAGCTTGTAGGTACACTCGTGCTCGTGCTTACAGCGGATCTCTGGAGGCAATCGGACAAAAACTTTTGGCTCGGTGGGCATTTTACTGACAGGAACACCGACCAACTGACGCATAGAGTCCCATTAAAATGAGAGGAAAAATATCTAGAGGCAGAAAAAAAACATTCACTTTTCTAAACTGCTCAACAAGACACATTTCTGACCACAGACACACAAAAACTTCACAGGATGCTCAAAAGACTCTCATAGTTTTGACCATACCATTATTTTAGTGATAGCAGTTACTGTTTTGCAAAGAGAAGTATGATAATGTGAGGTGAGCCTCAGCTGAAAACACTGTTAAAACAGCTCTCCCAACAGCTCTCACTGTTGGTTACCACGACCAGCGTAGTTACCATCACCGTGGCAACCGGGAACAACTGAGCCAACACAGAGAGACAGATTTATCAATGAGTCAGTTTGACACACACACACGCACACTCAGATATGCATGTGTAAGCATACACACATGACCACACATGTACAGACACACACACATACACACACACACACACACACACACACACTCACATGCACACAAATGCGCACACACATATAAAGCCACGCTTAAGCACACACTCACATGACAAAAAAACGCACACGCGCACACACATAAAGCAATGCTTAAGTACACACTCACATCCACATAAACACACACACACACGCGCGCGCACACACACACAAAGCCATGCTTAAGCACACACTCACGTGTGTGCACACACACACACGCACGCACGCACACACACACACACACACACACACACAGTATATTTCTTAACATTGAAACTATATTTAATGATTATCTTGTTTCTGTCATTCAAGTCGGGAACTCCATTCAAATAATTAAATGTTTTAATCATCGATATGTTGAGATTTATTGAATTTCTCAGTCAGATTCAGAGTATTTGATTCATTCTCACTGTAACATCTCTTCTTACTCCATCAGCTGCTTTTCAACACAAATTTAAGCTAGCATTGCAGTTTGGCTCAAACCTTATATTCCATTTTTTAATGCTTCATTCTCACCAAACTACTAGGAAGCTTTATTCTCTTCAGATGAGACTTCAAATAAATTAAAGCAATCAATTCAGTTTGGCCTTAGTTTTTCAACCAATTCTACATTATTTTCAACCCAGGAACTCTGTTTAAATTTATTCAAATATTTCCAATCATCGACACATCGAGATTTATTGAATTTCTCAGTCTGATTCAAAGTCTTTGACTCATTCTCACTGTAACATCTCTTCAAACTCTATATATTTTAATGCTTCATTCTCACCCAACTATAACAAAGCTTCATTTTCTTCAGACGAGGCTTTAGATGAATTAATGCTACCAATTCAGTTTGGCTTTAGTTTTTGAACAAATTCTACATTATTTCAGTGTTTTCTAGATATTGTGGACATTATTCAAAGTTTTCACAGCCAGCAGTCCGCATTTGGCTTCAGCTGCTCACGAGGAGCATTCACAACCGCAAGTTCTTCAGAACTTGCCTTTTCTAGTTATTATTATATCTTCCGGGTCAGAAATTTCAAATCTTAACTCCTTCCACATTTTCCAACGGATTCACTCCATTTAAACACAGAACATTCATCTCAATTGGGAATCAATTGCGTCTATTTTTCGAATTGATATCATTCATAATTTCAGAAATATTAGACATTTTTCGGCCTTTTTTTCCCATTCAAGCAGATGACGGAATCTTCAAAAATCTTCGATTTTCACACTTTTTCATGCATTTTCAAAGCTAATCTAATAATTCATACGTCCACATTAAAACTCCATTCAAACTGTGAGACGTTCACAAAGATTAGGACTTTCTTCCCTGAATTCAGCTTTTTCACAGCATTCATACTTTTTGCACAGTCGCACTTCAAACATTGGAAACTTTTCAGCCACTTTGAGATTTTTGCATTGGTGTGTATGGGGTGGAATGTTGACAGCCAGAGTGCAGAGGCCAACTGACAGAGTGGAAAGGAGCTGCCCGATATTCAGGAAATCTCGTCTTCAACTCGCCGCCATTTCCACAATGTTCACTCCAGCAGAAAAATAAAAACACCAGCTTGTAGGTACACTCGTGCTCGTGCTTACAGCGGATCTCTGGAGGCAATCGGACAAAAACTTTTGGCTCGGTGGGCATTTTACTGACAGGAACACCGACCAACTGACGCATAGAGTCCCATTAAAATGAGAGGAAAAATATCTAGAGGCAGAAAAAAAACATTCACTTTTCTAAACTGCTCAACAAGACACATTTCTGACCACAGACACACAAAAACTTCACAGGATGCTCAAAAGACTCTCATAGTTTTGACCATACCATTATTTTAGTGATAGCAGTTACTGTTTTGCAAAGAGAAGTATGATAATGTGAGGTGAGCCTCAGCTGAAAACTCTGTTAAAACAGCTCTCCCAACAGCTCTCACTGTTGGTTACCAGGACCAGCATAGTTACCATCACCGTGGCAACCGAGATCAACTGAGCCAACACAGAGAGACAGATTTATCCATGAGTCAGTTTGACACACACACACACACACAGTATATGTTCCAACATTGAAACTATATTTAATGATTTTCTTTTTTCTGTCATTCAAGCCGGGAACTCCATTCAAATGATTAAATGTTTTAATCATCGATATGTTGAGATTTATTGAATTTCTCAGTCAGATTCAGAGTATTTCATTCATTCTCACTGTAACATCTCTTCTTACTCCATCAGCTGCTTTTCAACACAAATTTAAGCTAGCATTGCAGTTTGGCTCAAACCTTATATTCTATTTTTAATGCTTCATCCTCACCAAACTATTAGGAAGCTTTATTCTCTTCAGATGAGACTTCAAATAAATTAAAGCAACCAATTCAGTTTGGCCTTAGTTTTTCAACCAATTCTACATTATTTTCAACCCAGGAACTGTGTTTGAATTTATTTAAATATTTCCAATCATCGGCACATCGAGATTTATTGAATTTCTCAGTCTGATTCAGAGTCTTTGACTCATTCTCACTGTAACATCTCTTCAAACTCTATATATTTTAATGCTTCATTCTCACCCAACTACAACAAAGCTTCATTTTCTTCAGACGAGGCTTCAGATGAATTAAAGCTACCAATTCAGTTTGGCTTTAGTTTTTGAACAAATTCTACATCATTTCACTGTTTTCTGGACATTATTCAAAGTTTTCACAGCTAGCAGTCCGCATTTGGCTTCAGCTGGTCACGAGGAGCATTCACAACCGCAAGTTCTTCAGAACTTGCCTTTTCTAGTTCTATTTGATTTTCTATTGTGTTATTAGATATTTTGTATATTAGGTTTCTTGATTTCTTGTGTGTTTTGTGATTAATTGCATTTAATCTTAATCACCTGCTGTCCTATAACTCCCCTCATTCAGGTGCTGGGCCTAGAGTGGTGGATTGGTGTCCCGGTGGTGGTGTCCCTCTTGTGTTTGCACTTTTGAGTTGATTTTGTTTCACTTATATTTACTTCACATGTGGTGTTACTGGGATCCCCTTTGTTTTGGACCTAACCATCCCCAGAAAGTCTCAGCCCTTATTGACTCCCCTCCCCCAGTGAGTGATTTCTTAATGTTGGAGTTTTAAAAGATCTTAAAATTGAAACTTAATAAATAATATTTTTGTACCCAGAAATGCTGTCTCTCCCTCCATTTGTAAAACGGACCTGAGTGCATTCTTTAGTTGAGAAGTTGTCCTTTAAAAGAACAAAAGGGTCCCTGGGTGAAACCCCCACGGAGGCGTTGTTTGGCGTAAAATTCATTCTTAATCAAGTGCTGCCCAGAGCACGCTCCTTGTGCCGCCACATAAAGAAGTAGAGGTAATAAAATGTTGCCTGTTTGTTTGAAATGCTGACATTAAAATTGACCCTGCAAAAATTCCAGTAGATTCAGAGTCTGAAGACGAGGTACTGATCCAACCTTAGCCTGACCTCAGGGATGAGGATTCACAGTTAAATGGGTATTTAATTTTTATATTGTTATCGATAACTATTATTTGCTTAATGTCTTTGTAGCGCCCTTAGCCTGACTAGCATAAACCCGCTATTGACACTTACACTCTTTCTAGGTTCGGAGAGTTTGACCTCTGAATTATTCAAATGAGGGAACGTGAAGTGAAAGTTGACAATTGATTGCCCTTCACAAACTTAATTTTGGCAGTGTATGAAAAATAAAAAAAATACAAAACAAATAGAGCTCTTTCATCAAAAAATAAAGAAAAGAAAATGGAAAAGTTCAAATAAAAGTGTCCCTTCCCCTATATTAGAAGTTAAGAATTCAGTTCCGTTCTGTGGGTGGTGTGTGTGATTTTCTGTTCAGATGACTACTACCCGGGTAGATTTTGTGTTATTTTCTTATCTGTGTCAACGAGTGAAATGAGATGATGTCTGAGGTCCTTCAGAGTGGGTCCCACGGCTGGCCACACCGCTCTCCACTACGTCCGAGTCACTCGTCTTACTAGCTCGCCACCGAACCTCCACGGGCTCGGAATCTGAATCAATTCCAATTCTGGCAAATAAAAAAACAATCTACACAGAGTGTAGAAACATAACCATTACTCTCTATTCAGTCGCATGACATCATTCGACTTTCACATTTCACTCTAAATATCTTCCATATCTATACCCAGATGCAGGATCAGGGCTGCCAAGTTTCAGAAAATGACAAGAGTGAGACTGTAGAGATGTGAAGCCGCCGCGGACCATAGGTCGGCAGCGAAAAATTTTTTACCTTTTTTTTTAACATCCATTTGGCCTGTTTTAACTTCGATTTATACCTAAAGACCGATGTCCTCACCTCCATGCCAGTGGCTCTCCCTGCACTGTGGCCTCCTAATGCCAGTCTTAATTAACTAGAAATTAGAAATGAAAATTGTAACAAGAATTTTGACAAAATACATTTATTTGTCAATATTTCATTTCAACCCAGAATGACAGTAGATCTCTCTGCTGTCCCAGAGGAAATGAAAATTGGAAAAGAGATCTCAGTAGTGTCTCATTCATTTCTCCTAGACAACTCTGAGATCAATGTGCGACCAAAGTGAGGCTGTGGCTGATTTCTCCTGTTTCTCCTGAGAAACAGGTGCAGAAAATCTCAACTTGGGCTCCCTGTAAGTTTCAAAAGAGATCTCATCAAGCTCTCATTGAAGTTTCAGAATGTCTCCCCAGTGCTGGAAAGGAGCAAGGTTTAAGTGGTAAAGTCTCAAGTCTCACCTATTGCTCCTAAGGAATTTTAGGAGAAACAAATGAAATGTTTGAGACCAAAAAAGACGACAATGAGACCGAAATGAGAACTTTCATTGAGCTCCTTTACAGCTCCATAGCCATAAAGGAGCAAGCTTTGAGCAGTAAAATTTTCCTCTGGGGTCTCTTGGTCTTACCTAGCATCTTTCAAAAGACAGCTACATGTCACTGTTTGATTGAATACTGTTTTACAGTGGTTCTCAAAGTGGATTCCAGGGACTCTGTGGGTTCCTTTAGGGGGGTCTAAATTGACGCTTACAAGGTCTATAACTCTGACAGTGAACAAATGGAACCAAATGGACGAGTCTTGGTTCCATTTGTACATTGTCAGAGTTGAGGATAGACCTTGAAATTTAAAATTTTGCGAAACACTGCTTTAGGGGGGTCTAAATTGATATTTGGGTCAAAGACGAATAAGGATTTTAAAAATGGAAAAAAATGAAATTGGCTAAAAATACCCATTAAGTCACTTTCTATCTTTATTAGAGTGTTTTGTATATCACTCAACAACAGGAATTTGTTTTAAGAATGCAATAAGCATTTTTCAGTGAATTATATGATTTCTCCCATGGAAAATGTCATTCCTGGGTAACGTAAATGTTTTTTAAAATTAATTAAAATTTCTATCATTGTTGGCATTTAAAAGTTTTTAGATAATTATAGTTAGAGCTCAACAAATAATTACTTATCAGAAAACAAAATTTTTTATCAGAATTAATGTAGTATATTTGGACATTTACAGTGAAATGGCTTCATTCGTTCCTGTTAGTCACGCAATATTTAGTGCCAAAAAGAGAAAAAAGATGGAAAATGCTTAAAAAAATGTTTACAGTGTAAGTACAAGGGTTGTTATTGTATCCTCAACTCAAAAAACACAATACTGTAATATAATATGAAATTTGGGTTGAATTATTTGACTGTTTCATTGTTACCCAGAATCACATGCTGTTAGCTAGGAATGACCACTGCAAGATTTCAGTGTCATCAAGTATTTCAGTAAAGGCTGTTCAGGAACATAATTTGTAGCAAACATAATACAAAGAAACTGACAACTAATAAAAGATAAGAAAAAGTGATTTATTTAAAAAAAAAACTTTAATCTTTAACCCTTAACCGACATCTCTAAGCCTTTTGCAAACAAGTGTAAACCTATTTTTTTTTAATCCTTTTTTAACTGATCTGCATAATCACTTCATTACTAAATCACAATACCTTTCTCTCTTTTTCTCAAGATACTCAGCCCTAGCTTGTGGCTCAGCATTCTTCCTGGCCCTAAAAGTCTTTTTTAATTACTTAAAAGTCATTTCTTTATCAGACAGTGGCATCTGCAAGGACAAAACTGACCCTAAAATATCGAAAGCTATACTAAAACTTTATTAAAAAACAAAGATTAGTTCATAGTATATAGTACATATAAAAGATATTTATTAGATAGCACAGTTGAGAGAGATAGGAAACAGGTAATGTCCTGTGGTGCTATCATTGAAAAAGATAACAAAAATGTCCTAAAAGTTCAAGAATACATAATATTGCCTCATTAATTGTTTAATTAATCATTAATAATAAAAAAAATCTAACATTACAACATCAAATCAATGCCTAAAAAGCTACAGATGATACAAATCTGAATTGATTAACATGTCCATTCTGGATAACAGAGGACATGTCCTGGGTAATATCTTTGTTATCCAGGGAGGACATATCGTTATCCAGGAAGGACAAAAAAACACAATTTCCTTTATAATCAGGCACTAACTGGGTCTACTGTATAAAATATTAGCTTAATCTTCAACACATCAATGTCATATTTCACATGAAATAGGTCATTTTAAAAAGTAAAAAAATTACAAATGTTTTATTAGCATTATCCAGAAAGACACATGATTTGAGGACGTCATGTACAACCGACCGAAAAGGTAAAATATCTACATTTTAAGAGAGAATTACTGCCCTTGTGATCTGTCTTGGGGGTCCTTCAGAGTCTGTTGGCTGATGCAACACCCTGTAATATGACTATCCATATCCAAATATGGTCATATATAGCCACTTTATGTGTGTTACCCAGGAAGGACATTTGGGAATCCAAAAGTAGGGACAAAGGTATTTCATGAATAAAAATGTAAATAAGCTTAGTGTTGTTACTATATTTGTAGGTGTCATTACAAACATCAACACGGTTATGCCCCAGTACATAATTAATGCTTTCATTAATATTTTTGACATTTTTAGCATATTTTTGTACATAGATTTTAAGCCCGGACGTTATCCAGGAAGGACAGTTTTGTACTTTTGAGCTAAATAGCTCCTTCAATTTTCATTTCTTATAGTAAATACTCACGTGAATAAGCAAAGTGGGGAGAATTGAGTAACAAAATGGAGTGTTTTAAAATTTTGATATATTTTTAACATTATAAATATGCTTCGGACACCAGAATTGACATGCCGCGTCTTTGACCCATTTACAAATCTGTAACTCTGACACACACACACATTGAGACTAACGTTAGAGTCTCTTTTTCAAGTGTGAACTGGCCAAGAGAAGAGACAAATAAATGTTACACAGCTCTGCAACAAATACAGGACAATGATAGACTTTTAGCAGCCTTAAAACAGTACATATTAATTAGGAAACTCAAGGAGAAACAGCGAAACAACAGTGAACAAAGTTGGGTAGTTACCTCCCGTCCGTCTTCTAGTAAGCAGAGGGCTATTCCAGAAAGGAGGTTCCACAAAATCTGAGCCTAACCCTGAACTCTGAGTTGACTTACCCCGTGAAGTGAAACTCTGAGTTTTCAGTTCCAGAACAGCTGACCTAAGTTAGATAAGTCGACTTAACTCTGAGTTGAGCTCGTGCCTGACGACTAGTAAAAAGCCATCATCAATGGAACTCCGATACTGTGATTCACCATGGCAACAGGGGAGAAAACAGGAAGCAGACATTTTCTGGGGAAAAAAAAGTAACACTGCTGCGGCCGTAATAAAAATCACTGAGAGTTTTAGATGCGGTCGTCTTTTCATTTTGAATTTAACATCACTTTCTTTTATATTAACCTTTGAGGAAGTGGTTGAATGTTGTTCAGTGTTTTATTTAATTTTAGTCTATTTTATTTAATTTAAATTGGCTGAAAATGAAATATAAAAACAGTCTCACGATGGCTCCTCACTTTGGTTTTATTTCACATATTAGACAAAGTAAAAGTTTATTTAGTGGATATTTTAAATTGCTTTAGGCTTTTGGTTTGCTTTTACCACCAACAGATGCTGTTTAACACACATCTGTGTCCTAACATCCTGCTGAGTAGTTGAACATGAAGTGGTGCTCAGCTCCACCTCCACCACGTCCGACAGAGGCAGAGGAGCTGGTCCTGAGTCAGGTCGCTGGGTGACCAGAGGCTGAGGGCGTCACTCACCTCCAGGACCCAACATTAGAGGCAGACACACACTTGCTGTCTACAGACTGAACTAGAAGTAATTTCATCTTATACTCAATGCGGCAGCAAACTAGAAACACAGACTTTGAAATTACGTTGTTGGAAAAAATACAATAGGCTATACTGATGGTTACTTTTGTAGTTGTCTGTGGGAAATAAAGAAAGCCAAATTAAATGTGAGTTATTTCTCTTTTTCTGGCTGCTGGAAGGTGATTGATTAAACTGCGAAGTGATTAAAAAAACAAAAGAAAAAAACGAAGAGGATTTTTAAAGGTGAAATATGGAATATGAGCTGAATGCCGCCAGGTTTGTTGCCGAGAGTCAGAATTTGATTTCACATAAACATCCGATGGAATATCACAGTATGCTCATTTGACTTAGGTCTCTATTTTGAGACCTATGTAAATACAGATAGCTAGCTACAATATTCTTTATTATCCACCTTATTCCTGACTTCGTGAGTTTACCCATGGTTCATAGCGGTAGTCGGTTATGCTCTTCCGGTTGAGCTGGCTGACCTCTGTGTTTACGCTAACGTAGCTGTCATGCTCGCTCTAAAAACCGGCTTTTAACACAAAGAAAGCGATAGAATGGATAAAAATCGGAGGTGGATACACAGTACGGATGTCTTAACAAGTCGTGGGGACAGTTCTCACAGTGCCTCACCGTCAGTTCTCACTGAGTTCTCATGGAGTGGGCAGATGACATGAAGCATTAGCCCAACGTTAGCTAACGTTACATCGATCGTTAACTATCTTATATTTTTTAAAGGTGTTGACGGCGGAGAATTACGTAGTTACAAAAGCACAGAAGCATACAACTACCTGCACAGTAACACAATCGGGAAAGTACTGTTTAAAAGACACAGCAAGTTTATATTTCTGAAGGCAGCAGTAACGTTAGCGCCCAGCCACAGCGTCAATCAAACTAACGTTAAACATACAGCGTGGATAATGCTGAAGGAAAGAGGAGTCGTGGAGACAGGCGGCTGCTCGGACATTGTCGGGTTAGAGAAGTCATGCAGTCATGCAGCAGCTCTTCTGTGGAATATATATAAACACAAATATTTATATCAGTCTGAAAGCTGCGAGCCACGCTAGCCTCCGTTCCCCCTTCCTCAGCATGACGTGTGGGGCGCAGGGCACGGACATGTTTGTCTAAGTTGATGATGTACTACATGAGACGTTTCTGAAAAAAACTTCAATTTTCATGAATTGCTGTGGCAACCAACAGCGACACATGTTGTACCTGAGCTGATTTTAAAAACAATTCAGCCTTTATGACATAACGCTAGTTGTTTAGGGCTAGCTTGGCAGCAGTGGTCAGTCATGCAGTTGCAAGGCAACCGGAAACAGAGAACCGCGGGCGGAAGTAGTTATCTGTCATGGCAGCCCCCAGAGGCTTCTGAGGAAACAGGTGGATAGCCACTGACCACAATGGTGAAAGTGAACCAGCAATACTGGACAGGGCAGGAGGATTGAGCCGCCTCCGTTTCCTCCTTTTACTGGGTGTGGAGGTCAATGGGTCACGATCAGTATTCTCATATCTAGGATCAATGTGATATTATAAAAATAAGTATAGCAGAGGAGTTTGACCGACAGGTAACGTTAGCTAAGTTAGCAAGCGAGTTAGCTTACCGATCCAGGAGAAAGTTCGCCATTTCCGCATGTGTTTCTCTGGTTTTTGCTCTTTTCTGGTCACTCAGCTGCTGGGACAGATAACGCACAGTTCGCTGGGGCTCTGAAGAGCTTTCAGACTCCGCCATTTTACCCAGTGTCAGCCTAGCTGTGCCGAGCTTTGCCGAGCATTGCCGAGGTCGCGAAATTGGCAACCCGCAATGCCGGCCGCTATTTGGCTGGTACGATGTAAACAGGAAGTCATTGTCGAACCCGTCAAAATTTCTTAAATTATTTATTTCAGACTAAATATAATTTTTCAAGGAAACGCATTACTTTTAATTTTTAATTACTTTTAACCTGTTCGCACACACCTATTTTCGGTAATTTTCGCCTATTTAGCATACCCAAATGGAAAAGCTTATAACACAATAACTGCAAGTCCTAGATGGATGTATGATACTTCTTTTGAAAGCTGACACCCTCTAGTTTCTGAAAATGGGCTTATTTAGCATGTACCATACCCACAACCTAAATGACATCAGTTCAAACATGGCTCTAAAAATGTTTTTTTGTCTTCGAAAATAATAGGTCATATTTGAATAACAATAACTATGATGTGCTTTATGTAAGGCATATGGCAATATACCACATACCTTCTACATCTTGTCAACTACACCTGGCTGAAATTTTAGACTTCTAGGCCTAACCTTATGGGAGTTATGGAGTTTTTAGTCAGCAGTGCCACTGGCGTCCACAAACCTCTCCAAAATGTCTCCAAATGGCCAAATTGTGCCAAATGCTTTTACTCACTTTTGTGACACTGGAAACATTACTGAAGCATTTTGGTGACTATAAAACCTTTCTTCATGATTCAAAACATAATTTTTTCACACATTCATTTGATGGGTGGTTGGAGGGGTTTCCACACGCTTCTAGGTTGCCATATTGAGATATTGTCATGTGACAAGACACTACAGAATAGTAACCATTATACAAAAATGACAGACTATACTGAACTGAATTTCAAACAAGGATTTTATTATCTTTCAATATACTATTACTGTATGTACAACTGTGCCAATATCAACAAAATATGAACAATGAATGAACTATATACAAAACAAAAGAGAATATGAACTACATATGAACAATATACAAAAACTCTAACATGTGTATAAAAGTAATAAGTAGTGGAAATGTATAAGAAAACTTGTCTCCAAAAATGATGTACATACAACTGTACTGTAAATATAAACATAAAAAGTGCGCTGTGATGCGCAGTGGACATTTTGGGCCATTCTACATTCCATTTTGTGTGTGCCGCTCATTGAAACAGTCCCTTGTGGCAACAAAACACAAGGGAACATCACATGTTGAACAGCCAACTGGTGTCTTTTTGTGGCAGAGTGTGCAGAGCCGTCTGCCGACACTGCCTGCATCCCGCTTAGTCACTTTTTGTCCCTCTGTGAAATACTGCAGCTTGTGGGATGCTGCTGGGTTTGGGGGTGCAGAGATACCTGAGGTGGATGGCTGGGATGTTGATGCGGATCCTTGGTCCACAAGCTCCTCAATACGGGCCTGACGAAACTCTTTCTGCGTCACTGACCCCCTCTGACACTGCTGGTACAGGTACTGGTGGATGCAGGAGAGGATCGTTGGCACTTCTGCCGACCGCCTTCAGCAGGAGAGAGGGCTGGACGTCTGACTGTCTCACTTTGAGGCTCCCAACCCACGTCACTGCCTTTAGACTGTGACCTACAAAACACAATGCAATGCACAAATGTCACCAAATATAATGAAAAAATATATAAATGCAATTCAATGGAGTGTTGTTTACATAGGAAACAAATAAACACATATATATGATATTACATGTTACACAAAATCGTCAGGAAAATAGCTGTACATAAACAGAATAATTGAATTGGGGGAATATTCCCAGTGTCTGGTCAGTGAAGATCTAGTTCAATTTGCTTACAAGCTTGATAAAAAATCTAAATAAAAGGGAATTAGAGGCTCAAAATAAATTACATTATAGAATAGAATTACAAGGATTACATAACTTTAGTTGAGTAACTAGCTAGCTAGCTAGCAAGCTAGGCTTAGCTAGGCTAATTAGGCCCTGGGGCGCTAACCATTTAGCATCATTTATGAAATTCTAATGTATACTGTACTGTTCACTGTAAGCATAAAACCCTCCACCCACTAACTTTCAATCAAATTTCACTCATGGCTAAATAAATAAATCAAACATCATCAAAGATAGCGTTACTCACCGATCTAAGATGGAGTCGAGGCCCTGAGCAAACATCTCCTCTCTCTGAGTCGTACACACTGTCTTCACTTTCATCAGATGATGCCATGATCAATTCCAGGGCTTCTTCCCGGACATATTTAGCTTTCTTTGTGGCTTTCGCCATTGTAAACTGTGAAAATGGCCGTACACTAAAAGTTTAAATGTCCGCTGCGTCCCTTTACCGTGCGCCCCCTGCGTAATGTGAGCTCGTAAGCTCGAAGACGCAGCAAAATATCTCGGCTGCTACGTAACTGACCAGGGCATGCCTACCCTCGTTGGAAAGGTAAAATGATTGGCTAGAAGCCTGAATGATTGACATGTCGATAGCCAATACGCTGTCCCTATACTAAGGCAGCGAAAAACAGTAAACAAAGCCTATTGGTCCTTCAAACAGGGAGCGCTCAATCTACTTCACGGGCTGTGCTGGGGTGAAAACTGAACAGAAAAAGATGGGGACACTTTTATTTTGTAGCCAGCAAAGTGATGAAAACAAGCATACCCAACAACACCATACAGGAACTAGAGTAATTCCGATAGCGGCCGGGAAAGTATGGATTGTATTCGCCGAACAAAGTTGGTAGACGGTAAACAAATGGACTTTACAGGACGACATTCACAAGCTGGAGTAATTTTATGAAAAACCATTTTGATGCTTTTGATCAGTGGATTCTTACGGACAACTGGAATATACATAATTGAGGAATGGACACATATTACGGCTGTAGGGCTGCGACAAAGGTAGGGAGACGTCGTGTGTTTATTGCATCTCACGTTTACCATGCTGGTAAATATCAATGATTTATGGTTTGGTGCTCTTGATTTTTGCAAAATCAACTGGATGAATGAATAGCGGAGATTCTACCCTTTCTAACGACGTATAGTATGTCCGTATTGATGAAAGTTGAAGCGGGATACGTCACTGCGTAGTGTAGACATACAGTCACTTTTCTGCAATCGCCCGCCGGCGGGCGGGTGGGTGCGGAGAGGTTAAACGCCCCGTGGATGTATTATTTTTGGAAAAAATATAGCTTTTAATAAGCATATCACATATTCAACCTTTAAGATCTGAGAGCACGTCAGCGATGACGTGTAGCCTGATATTCGCTGTGCAGCCGGAGAATCTAAATGACAGACTGATGAGAAACGTCTGCTGCTCGGTTCAGTCCTCGTCAGGGAGTGAGAGCTCATCTAAATGAATCTAAATTCTCCTCTTGGTGTAAAACTATGAGAATTATTTCTGCTTCAACATGATTGGACTGAGAAGGAAAGGACAGCCGCTGTCAGACAGCTCCGTCAGACTCAGGGTTTCTTCAGGTAAACCTGCCAGTGAGTAGGTTAGGTTCACAGAGTAAGTTACCGCAGTAACAGACCCAGAGTTTAAGTTACCTCTCTTTCTGGAACTGAAAACTCAGAGTTTCTCTCATCTCAGCCTTAACAAACTCAGAGTTTTCACAAAACTCGCTTTCTGGAATACCTCCCAGGAGAACGTCAAGTGGGTTTTAAATGTCGGCGCTGTTGTGTGTGAAAGGTAGTTAGATACGCCAATACCCGCCTTACGTTGCTTCTGATTGGTTATTGCGTGGTGCCTTCCGTGGTTGGTTGAATTTCGGCACAAAGGACTGATGGATTGGTCTGGGATTGGTTATCTCGGTCAGTCAATCAGAGTTACACAAACTACGGAAAGCTGTGAGGACTAAAGAGTATTATCATGAAAAAAATAAATATAGAGTATTGAATAGGGAAATATAAGCGTGAGAAATGTCAAGTGTGGCGTGTGGCGTGAGAATGGGTCAAATTGCGTGACTGTCACACTCAAAGTGTGACGCTTGGCAGCTCTGCAGGATATACAGTATTCAAATCAATTTAAAAGAGTCTGTATACATTAACAGTAAAGTATAAGTATTTTTACCATGACAGTTATTCACAATGAACTTATATTTTAACATAAATGCACTTATTTATCTTCTTAAAGCACTATTTATATTTTTAAACAGCTCTTTTAATCACTAATCTTTTTAACTGCAACATATTTCTCTTTTTAACCATAAATGAACAGTATTAAATCAGTCTTTTTAACCAACATGAATATTTAAACAACTTCAGTGCAATAAAACACTTTATATACATCTCAGTTATCAGAGAACATTAATTATCACGACCTGGCATCTTATCAACACAAATATCATCATCTGCTGTCTCTATTTCTCTCAGAAATCACAGTAGCAGCACGTTAGCTTACCCAGCTACACGTTACCACTCATGTTACATATTACAGGGCATACCTGGGCTAGCGTAGTGGCAGCACCACTCGCAATCAGCGTTAGCATCGCGCTAACTTAGCTACCGATCTTTTTAAGGTCAGTTTACATCGTTCACAATGATACAGAGAGTACCACGGTGGGTTCAAACATTAGGAAACACTCCTGTAGCTCCGATTGGTTTAAGAAAAGTATCTCAATAGAAGGCATTTTCACACAACAAGCTACATCAACAAGCTAACCACGAGGCCTAGCCTCTTAGCATATAGCAGCCACGCTTACCAGAGTTCTCTCAGAGGGCTCATACGGTGAAACGACTCCTCTTATCCAGTATAATACACAAGACTCGTTTCTAACAAGCAAGTGACCAGTTAGTTATATGATTCAAAGAGATTTATAATCATTTTGCAGCTTCTACACTGTATTTTCTCACCAGTGCTCGTCAGCTTCTATGTCGGTATGTGCTCTACTCAGCGGCTCGGCTCAGAGAGAGCACGCGCTTTGTGATCATGGCAATGACTCAAGGGCTGATGCGCTGCCTTGTGGTGGGGCATGTAAACACTTCTAAATCACATGGGTTAAGTAAGCATGTGGGTTACATCTTTGTCGTGGCAATTTCTTGTAAAAGGAAGGACCGATCACAGAAGAGAGAAGACTTTCTTTATTTAATATTTGTAAGTGGATGCTTGTACCATCAACATGCAATGTTTCTGGCTGAAGGCATAACACATCCTCTTGTGGGTGGTTTTCTTATGCACACAACCTAAACTTACACCCACACCCTGGAGCCTATACATCACCACACTTGAAAGTAATTACCTCTTGGGGTTCTGAGCCAAGGATGAGACAAGGGGCGTAAGAAACATAAGAAACACAAAAACAAAGCACAACTCCTTACCCCTGTCCATATTGGCAACAGGATTGTGTCCAAAACAACATTCCTGGCCTGACAAGTGACGTAAGTAGTCAGTCAAAGTTAAAGGATGCCCCATACACAGTATTTTTCCACTGCAAACTTATTAAGAACAGCTTCAACAGTGTACATGTGTAGCTTTCCTGAACAATCTGCTTGCTACCTACACCATCAGCAATGCCAAGCTGGTGCCTCACAGCGTGATGTTGTACAGTCAAGTGTAAAACTGGGTTTGCATGAACATTTCTATTCATGATGATTTACTCCAGTAAAAAAGTTTACTGTTGTAAACAAATAACATCCTTTATTTAGGCTATTCAAGGTCATGTCACTAACATTGATTATAATAATGTTTTACAGTTCCGTAGTCCGTATATTGTTACTTTTATGTTTTGAGCCACAATTATAAAACAGTAGACCAGTGAATACACAATACATTTTTTTCTTTTTTTTTAACTATGAAGATGATGATAAGGATGATGATAACAGCTTTCATCACCACCCAACTACAGCCTGTGTATTTTTTTTTTTTTTTACATTTACACATTCACTATTATTACCTCTCAGTATAAATCTTGTAATTAATAGGGATGGGAATTTGTACAATTTTATCTATACCAATGCCATTATTGATCCTGCTTATCAGTGTGATTCTTTATTGATTCCTTTTGCTGCCTGTTGCCTGAGAGCTAGCTGTAGCAACAGTCTTTGTCATCATCGAAAGTGATAACAATAGAGAATATTTGTACAGATTTCCTTTTCATTTAGGATTTCTTAGTCAAAGAAAAAATATATTAGGTCGGCCTGCTTGCGAGGTGCTAATGTAATGATAACAGCATATTTACGACATGTAACATACATGCTGTTTCATTGTGGGGCAGTGGCACATTTGTGTCAGAGTGTCAGATACATAAATAGAACTAGAAAAGGCAAGTTCTGAAGAACTTGCGGTTGTGAATGCTCCTCGTGACCAGCTGAAGCCAAATGCGGACTGCTGGCTGTGAAAACTTTGAATAATGTCCACAATATCTAAAAAACTGTGAAATAATGTAGAACTTGTTCAAAAACTAAAGCCAGACTGAATTGGAAGCTTTAAGTCATCTGAAATCTCGTCTGAAGAGAATGAAGCTTTGTTGTAGTTGGGTGAGAATGAAGCATTAAAATACATAGAGTTTAAAGAGATGTTACAGTGAGAATGAATCAAAGACTCTGAATCAGACTGAGAAATTCAATAAATCTCGATGTGTCGATGATTGGAAATATTTAAATAAATTTAAACAGAGTTCCTGGGTTGAAAATAATGTAGAATTGGTTGAAAAACTAAGGCCAAACTGAATTGCTTGCTTTAATTTATTTGAAGTCTCATCTGAAGAGAATGAAGCTTGCTAATAGTTTGGTGAGGATCAAGCATTAAAAATAGAATATAAGGTTTGAACCAAACTGCAATGCTAGCTTAAATTTGTGTTGAAAAGCAGCTGATGGAGTAAGAAGAGATGTTACAGTGAGAATGAATCAAATACTCTGAATCTGACTGAGAAATTCAATAAATCTCAACATATCGATGATTAAAACATTTAATTATTTGAATGGAGTTCCCGGCTTGAATGACAGAAAAAAGAAAATCATTAAATATAGTTTCAATGTTGGAAAATATACTGTGTGTGTGTGTGTGTGTGTGTGCGTGTGTGTGTGTGTCTGCCTGTACATGTGTGGTCATGTGTGCATGCTTACACATACATATCTGACTGCATGTGCGTGTGTGTGTGTTTGTGTGCATGTGAGTATGTGCTTTAGCATGGCTTAATGTGTGTGTGTGTGTGCGTTTGTGTGCATGTGAGTGTGTGCTTAAGCATGGCTTTATATGTGTGTGTGTGTGTGTGTGTGTGTGTGTCTGTACATGTGTGGTCATGTGTGGATGCTCACACATGCATATCTGAGTGTGCGTGTGTGTGTGTCAAACTGACTCATCGATAAATCTGTCTCTCTGTGTTGGCTCAGTTGATCTCGGTTGCCACGGTGATGGTAACCGAGCAGTCCTGGTAACCAACAGTGAGAGCTGTTTTAACAGTGATTTCCGCTGAGGCTCACCTCACATTATCATACTTCTCTTTGCAAAACAGTAACTGCTATCACTAAGATTATGGTATGGTCAAAACTATGAGAGTCTTTTGAGCATCCTGTGAAGTTCTTGTGTGTCTGTGGTCAAAAATGTGTCTTGTTGAGCAGTTTAGAAAAGTGAATGTTTTTTTTCTGCCTCTAGATATTTTTCCTCTCATTTTAATGGGACTCTATGCGTCAGTTGGTCGGTGTTCCTGTCAGTAAAATGCCCACCGAGCCAAAGGTTTTTGTCCGATTGCCTCCAGAGATCCGCTGTAAGCACGAGCACGAGTGTACCTACAAGCTGGTGTTTTTATTTTTCTGCTGGAGTGAACATTGTGGAAATGGCGGCGAGTTGAAGACGAGATTTCCTGAATATCGGGCAGCTCCTTTCCACTCTGTCAGTTGGCCTCTGCACTCTGGCTGTCAACATTCCACCCCATACACACCAATGCAAAAATCTCAAAGTGGCTGAAAAGTTTCCAATGTTTGAAGTGCGACTGTGCAAAAAGTATGAATGCTGTGAAAAAGCTGAATTCAGGGAAGAAAGTCCTAATCTTTGTGAACGTCTCACAGTTTGAATGGAGTTTTAATGTGGACGTATGAATTATTAGATTAGCTTTGAAAATGCATGAAAAAGTGTGAAAATCGAAGATTTTTGAAGATTCCGTCATCTGCTTGAATGGGAAAAAAAGGCCGAAACATGTCTAATATTTCTGAAATTATGAATGATATCAATTAGAAAAATAGACGCAATTGATTCCCAATTGAGATGAATGTTCTGTGTTTGAATGGAGTGAATCCGTTGAAAAATGTGGAAGGAGTTAAGATTTGAAATTTCTGACCCGGAAGATATAATAATAATAATAATAAGAAAATTAAAGAATTCCGTGAAAACGAAGAACATATGTTGTGAATGCCTTCTGCATTCACAACCAACTAGAAAAGGCAAGTTCTGAAGAACTTGCGGTTGTGAATGCTCCTCGTGAGCAGCTGAAGCCAAATGTGGACTGCTGGCTGTGAAAACTTTGAATAATGTCCACAATATCTAAAAAACTGTGAAACAATGTAGAATTAGTTCAAAAACTAAAGCCAAACTGAATTGGTAGCTTTAATTCATCTGAAGTCTCGTCTGAAGAGAATGAAGCTTTGTTATAGTTGGGTGAGAATGAAGCATTAAAATATATAGAGTTTGGAGAGATGTTACAGTGAGAATGAGTCAAAGACTCTGAATCAGACTGAGAAATTCAATAAATCTCGATGTGTCGATGATTGGAAATATTTAAATAAATTTAAACACAGTTCCTGGGTTGAAAATAATGTAGAATTGGTTGAAAAACTGAGGCCAAACTGAATTGGTTGCTTTAATTTATTTGAATTCTCATCTGAAGAGAATAAAGCTTCCTAATAGTTGGTGAGAATGAAGCATTAAAAAATGGAATATAAGGTTTGAGCCAAACTGCAATGCTAGCATAAATTTGTGTTGAAAAGCAGCTGATGGAGTAAGAAGAGATGTTACAGTGAGAATGAATCAAATACTCTGAATCTGACTGAGAAATTCAATAAATCTCAACATATCGATGATTAAAACATTTAATTATTTGAATGGAGTTCCCGACTTGAATGACAGAAAATAGATAATCATTAAATATAGTTTCAATGTTAAGAAACATACTGTGTGTGTGTGTGTGCGTGTGTGCGCACATGTGAGTGTGTGCTTAAGCATGGCTTTGTGTGTGTGTGTGCACGTGTGTGTGTGTTTATGTGCATGTGAGTGTGTACTTAAGCATTGCTTTATGTGTGTGCGCGTGTGCGTGTTTTGAATGTGAGTGTGTGCTTAAGCATGGCTTTATATGTGTGTGCGCATGTGTGTGCATGTGAGTGTTTCCGTGTGTGTGTGTGCCTGTGTGTGTGTCAGTACATGTGTGGTCATGTGTGCATGCTCACACATGCATATCTGAATGTGCGTGTGTGTGTGTCAAACTGACTCATTGATAAATCTATCTCTCTGTGTTGGCTCAGTTGATCTCAGTTGCCACGGTGATGGTAACTACGCTGGTCCTGGTAACCAACAGCGAGAGCTGTTGGGAGAGCTGTTGTAACAGTGTTTTCAGCTGAGGCTCACCTCACATTATCATACTTCTCTTTGCAAAACAGTAACTGCTATCACTAAAATAATGGTATGGTCAAAACTATGAGAGTCTTTTGAGCATCCTGTGAAGTTTTTGTGTGTCTGTGGTCAGAAATGTGTCTTGTTGAGCAGTTTAGAAAAGTGAATGTTTTTTTTCTGCCTCTAGATATTTTTCCTCTCATTTTAATGGGACTCTATGCGTCAGTTGGTCGGTGTTCCTGTCAGTAAAATACCCACCGAGCCAAAAGTTTTTGTCCGATTGCCTCCAGAGATCCGCTGTAAGCACGAGCACGAGTGTACCTACAAGCTGGTGTTTTTATTTTTCTGCTGGAGTGAACATTGTGGAAATGGTGGCGAGTTGAAGACGAGATTTTCTGAATATCGGGCAGCTCCTTTCCACTCTGTCAGTTGGCCTCTGCACTCTGGCTGTCAACATTCCACCCCATACACACCAATGCAAAAATCTCAAAGTGGCTGAAAAGTTTCCAATGTTTGAAGTGCGACTGTGCAAAAAGTATGAATGCTGTGAAAAAGCTGAATTCAGGGAAGAAAGTCCTAATCTTTGTGAACGTCTCACAGTTTGAATGGAGTTTTAATGTGGACGTATGAATTATTAGATTTGCTTTGAAAATGCATGAAAAAGTGTGAAAATCGAAGATTTTTGAAGATTCCGTCATCTGCTTGAATGGGAAAAAAAGGCCGAAAAATGTCTAATATTTCTGAAATTATGAATGATATCAATTAGAAAAATAGACGCAATTGATTCCAAATTGAGATGAATGTTCTGTGTTTGAATGGAGTGACTCTGTGGAAAAATGTGGAAGGAGTTAAGATTTGAAATTTCTGACCCGGAAGATATAATAATAATAATAAGAAGAAAATTAAAGAATTCCGTGAAAACGAAGAACATATGTTGTGAATGCCTTCTGCATTCACAACCAATTAAAGAATTTCGTGAAAACGAAGAACATATGTTGTGAATGCCTTCTGCATTCACAACCAATAATAATAAGAAAATTAAAGAATTCCGTGAAAACGAAGAACATATGTTGTGAATGCCTTCTGCATTCACAACCAATAACAGCCTGGTCCCACCTTTAGCATCAGACAGCCTGGTTCCACCATTAACCCCACTACCTCATGGTCTCCCATTTCACTTTTGCAGCTGATGGTTGGCAACACCATTATTAACACAAACATAAATGCTGCCAAGAGACTGCAGGCTGGATTTAAGTTTGCTAGGAAACCTCTGAAAGTAGTGATTTCTAAATTCTCCTGGCTATTGTCCTCTTCTCAGGGCTGAAGAGGGCACAGGATTCAGAGAAAAGACAAACCTGAGGGAACACATGAGAACACACAGGGGAGAAACACTTCAGCTGTTCTACCTGTGGTAAAAGATGAGCAAATTTGACCTCAGTCCCACTCCTTGACCTCAGTCCCACTTCAGTGTCTGAGTGCTTTCGTGACAATGTTGATGAGCTACACTGTTAATTAGATTTTTGAGAAGATTAGATTAGATCAGATTTTCTGCTCAAACTTAAAAACTTTCAGCTGTTGCTGTAACACTGACCCATTGCTATGGTGGAATCTGCAATCCCGCAGTGTCTCTGAAAATGAAAGTCATTGGCTCACTTGTAAAGCAAGCTTGATTTGCAGCACACGAGAATGCATACTGGGGAGAAACCATGTAGTTGTTCAGTTTATGGTATTTTTTTTTCTAAATGTATTCTAGCTGTTTCAGCAGAACTTACATCATAATATATAGTTATCCTGTATCAGTGGGACTTGGGAAAGAATCAGAATCAGAATCAGTATTCCTTTGTCCCACAAATGGAGAAATGTGATTGCCACAGCAGCCAAAGGACAGAATATTACAAAAAAACAATAACAATAGCAAAAAATAAACAATATAGTTAAAAAGGTAAGAAATAGAATATACTTGTATATACATATAAACATGATATTGTACAAACTTAACAGCAGTGAATTTTTTATACATATAAAATATGTGTATTAAAAAAATTGACCAGAAATCCAGAAATGAGTTTTGTATAGTCATATTGCATTGTGCATAGTGAGGTCTATTGGGAGCAGTGCTGGTTGTACACTCTGACAGCAGCAGGAAGGAAGGACCTGTGATACCTCTCCTTCACACACTTGGACCTGTGATACCTCTCCTTCACACACTTGGACCTGTGATACCTCTCCTTCACACACTTCAGGTGCTCCTTCTATTACTGAAGGAGCTGCCCAGTGGTGTGATAGTGGCCTGCTCCTACTCCTGCACCAGCAGCTATGACAGCTTGTCCATCATCTGCTCTCTCCCACCGCCTGCACTGGGTGAAGAGGGCATCCCAAGATGGAGCTGGCCTTCTTGATAAGTTTATCAAGTCTCCTCAACTTCTACCTGCTGCCGAGATGCTGCTGCTCCAGCAGACAACTCCATAGAAAATGGCTGATGCCCCCACAGAGTCGTAGAAAGAAGTCAGGAGTGCCCCCTGCACTCCAAAGGACCTGAGCTTCCTCTGCGGATATAGTCTGCTCTGACCTTTCTTGTATGTCGCTGCAGTGTGATCAGTCCAGTCCAGTTTATTGTTCAGGTGAACTCCCAGGTACTTGTAAGATGTCACCATCTCAATGTCCTTTCGCAGGATGTTCACCTTTGTGCAGCGTTGTTTGTGCTTGCGGAACCAGCAGCTCTTTGGTCTTCCTGGTGTTGAGCTGGATGTGGTTCCGCTGGCACCAGTCCACAAAGTCCTTAATAAGTTCTCTGTAGGCTCTGTTGTCCCCGTCCTTGATTAGGCCGACAACAGCAGAGTCGTCAGAGAACTTTTGGAGATGGCTGTGGGGTGACTGGTGGTAGAAGTCTGCGGTGTACAGGGTGAACAGGAAAGGGGCCAGGACTGTTCCCTGTGGGGCCCCTGTACCGGAGACAACTGTGTCCGACACACAGTCACTAATCCTCACATACTGTGGCCAGTTGGTGAGGTAGTGTTGGTTCACCCCTGCGAGCTCCAGCTTGCCCCCCCAAAGTGCAGGCTCAATGGTGTTTAAAGCACTGGAGAAATCAAAGAGCATGATCCTGACAATGCTTCCAGGCTTCTCCAGGTGAGACGGTGATCTGTCCAGGAGGAAGATGATGGCACCGTCCCCTCCGATGCAAGGTTGATATGTAAACTGGAGTGGGTCCATTAAAGGACCCACCAGAGGACAGAGATGGATGAGGACCAGCCGCTCTAGGGTCTTCATCAGGTGTGAAGTCCGAGCAACTGGTCAGTAGCTGTTGAAGTCTTTAGGATGAGAGATCTTTGGTACTGGTTCCACGCAGGAGGTTTCCACAGCAGTGGCAGCCTCAGGCTCAGGTTGAAGATATATTACACAATCCTGCACAGCTGGTCTGCACAGGACTTTAGGGGCCTGGAGCTGATCCTGTCTGGACCCGTAGCCTTCTTCACCTTCATCTTCCTCAACTGAGCACTTTTATGAGTGCAATGAACATATGAGACAGACTGGTTTTGTGCTTCCACTGGGAAAAATGAACATGAACGAGTCCGTCTATTCTTCTTCTTAGAGAGTTTAGTATATATATATATATATATATATATATATATATATAGGATAAAAGTCCACACGGTCGGCTCGCCCTCCTGCAGGGTCCTGTGGCAGTAAATCAGCGAGCCAATTAAGGGGACTAACTTAATACAAAAGGAGTCTCATTCACAAAACAAGATACAAATATTCTAATTAATTATATAAATTAATGAAGTTCCCAGGGGCAGCAATCTAAGCCCCGGCCAGCTCCGCGACGAGCCTCTGCGGTCAGATGACCGCTCCGACGCAGCTCCAGAGAGCCGAGGAGCCACAAAACACAGTTCAGTGAGCCAAAACAGCAGTGGGTCCAGGAGGTGATGGCTTTGGTGTTTTTGGACCTCACCGGTATAGCATCGTGGGGAGTCAGAATAAATATTCTAGGGCAACACACAAAAAAATAGCAATGAGCTGGAGGCGGAACAACAGAATGGAAAGCGAGGAGCGGACAACGCCGACTTACCACGTGGAGAACACAACGACACTCAGAAGGGCTTCCAGTGGGACAACCCAGCCCCACGGCACCAGCAGTCTGCCACACTGCAGCGGGGACAACGATCGTAACATTTACACAATCGACACGTGAGTGAGGAGAAGAGGCAGCGGTGCGCTTTACTGCGCCTTACCTGTGCGCTGCAGAGATAGCGTGCGTCTGTGGAGATAACGTGCGTCTGTGGAGATAACGTGCGTCCGTGGCGGAGATGCTAAGGACGCTCCAACACCAGCAGAGCCACACCACCTAAGCTTCACCACACTGACATCCACTCCGCCACGCCAAGCCACAGACACCACCGGGGACGAGCAGAACGGCAAGAGGAGAGGGCGCGCCAGGTGAAACCACCTGCTATATAGAGGTGCGACCGCCCATCAATCAGTGCACCAGAGAGACACAGCGCCCCGCTGTGAGAAGGAGTGAGGGTGCTCAGGCTACACATGCAAATGGAAATTATCGAGGCCGGCAAAATTATCGAGCTCATTTTTATTTATCGCACGATTAATTGATTTATTGATTATCGTGACAGGCCTACTCACTAGGGGTGGGCGATACTGGAAATATATCGATCCGATACCAAGTAATTACAATGCCAGTATTGCTGATATCGATACCGATACTGATACTGATACTTTTTACTTGAAAATTCCTGATCATTGAATGATTTTGTGCTTTTGCCTTTAATTAGTTGATCATGATTATGATGATAATAAAACACAGGACAAAGATTTTAGCCAATTAAGAAAAAAATATTTAACATAATTAAATCTATAACATATTTGCATTCAGCCTAAATAGGAATACTAATGTTCCTTCAACAGATACACAAACGGGTTATTATTTTCTGCCATATTCATACTTCAGGTTTGAGGTAGGCTATATATCTAAATATAAGTATATATTTTTGAGTTCCAGTAAAACAATTAAGATTTTTTTCAACTGTCTGAATATATGATAATAGTTTAATCACTCTGCTAAAATTACATCTCTGACCACCAATTACACTTTGAAAAACAACATTAATTAATGCTGGAAATAACTTTCACTCCTAGAAAATGGTACCTGTGAAGTGAACCTGGGTGAGCGGAGAGAAGGAGGTGGAGAGGAGAGCAAGTGATTTGATGAACTTATAGAGAGAAACTACAACAAAAGTATTGATCTCATCACGCTAGTATCGGTCCGATACCAATACTCGCTTTGGCATCGATACTATCGATATTTGGATCTATTCGCCCACCCCTACTACCTGTGAAGTGAATCTGAGTGAGCGGAGAGAAGGAGGTGGAGAGGAGCGAAAGTGATTTGCTGAACTTATAGAGAGAAACTACAACAAAAGTATTGATCTCATCACGCTAGTATCGGTCCGATACCAATACTCACTTTGGTATCGATACTATCGATATTTTGATCTATTCGACTACTCACTCTTCTCTCTCTGTCTTCTCTCCCTGTATCCCTCACTCGTCTCTCTGTCTTCTTTCCCTGTATCATTCACTCGTCTTTCCGTCTGTCACTTGCTTTTCACCTCTACCATCTGTCTGTATTCAGAGTCGCAATGTTTACCGCCCTGGATTGCACAGATTTGATTGGCTGAGCAGCATCACGTGGGATGGCTTAATTTGCATGCAATTGGTCAGTGTTTTTCCTGGAAACCAGTACCGTAAAGTCTAGAAAGGCTGCGATGGTCAAAATAGAAGTGCCCCATCAAAATTTAAAATACTTAAATAATTTATTGATTATAGGTCCAGGTTCGTATACAATGGCGTCACGGTCTGGATTCTGACCGCGGTCTGCCTGTTAGTGACCTATGGTTTAGTTCATTGCATGTGATACCCAGTTCTTTTAGGACTTTATCTGTTATCTCCAGGTTGTCATGTTTTTCAAGATCATACATAGCTCTGTGCTGTTTCACTTTTCATAAAATGTATCACTTATGATTAAAATTCTCCCTCAAGAGCCTGGTGCCTCTTTGAAGAGTTTATTAACATGTTGTTACCCTCTGCATTATTATTCATGCTAAGTTTTTTTGTCAAGACTTACTTTGAGGACAGTCCATCTGTGTCTCCATTAGTTTGATCCTGGTTGCCAAATACCCCATTTTTTTCTCTCAGAGTATTTGTTGATGATGTATTTCTCCAACTCTTGAGGTCAATGTCATGCACTATCTGCTCTCTCCAGTTTTTATTGCAGCTCTGTAGATTGCTCTATTATTGTCTTTAAGTTTAGTTTAATCTCCAAACATAAGGTTTTAAATTTAAGTCTTTCATATCAGTTGAAATAGTATCTTTATTCATCTGCTGTTGAATTTCCATCCCTTCTGCCATTTCAGATATTGTCTGGGTCAACTGATTGGCGGATTTCCATTCCTTTTCAACTGGCATGGACTCCACAAGTTGGTATAAAAGCTGCTGACTGATGTTGTCCTTGTATGATTTGGCAATGCTCCACAAAACCACTTGTGATGATGGGGTTGAGGTCAGGTGAATGTGGAGGAAAGTCAACGACAGTCAGGACTCCTTAGTCTTCTTTGATTTTCAAAAAGTTCTGTCAAAAGTCTAAGGTCTGTTTGGACTTATTATCC
This sequence comes from Diplodus puntazzo, assembly GCA_963678695.2. Classification (NCBI taxonomy): domain Eukaryota; kingdom Metazoa; phylum Chordata; class Actinopteri; order Spariformes; family Sparidae; genus Diplodus; species Diplodus puntazzo. Next base: position 34,251,453 of record OZ023163.1, read on the forward strand.
CTCTGCGGTATAAAGTTAAGTCAAAGCATGGCAAAGCTAAATGTTTCTAAGTGCATGAAACTCTATAACGTTTACAGAAACTGGACTGATCATTCTCTCCAAACACACAATTATCACTGTCTCCTTTCCGTCCGATTCCTCTGTAGGTCACAGATATAGAAACTCTTCCTCTCCATTCAACCTCCCAGTAACAGCGACCAGTAAGTACAGTTCTACACAGCAACTAAGGACAGGGGTCAAATCTGTCTGGATGATCAGGAAACAACTGATCCTCCCCCAAATATGCCATTTTCCTGTTGTTGTCAGACACTTTGATCTTTCTGTTTACTGTGTTTGTGTCAACTGCGAGTTTACAGGAATCTGAGGGAGAGAACAAGACACAACACAGCTACAGTTATCTGTCATCTGTTAATTTATTTTATGACAGTTTGATGATGACATCAGAGAGTTGAATGAGTAATGTCTCAGTTTGAAGATGGTGGAATGTGTGTTAGTTTGTTCTGGGTAACTTAATGAGAAACACACTTACACTTCCTCAGACCTGGTGTCAACCATTGGACTCCACCAGGCTCCGTCCTGAAAGAAGGAGGGGTTAGACGTGCACATCATTTAGCATGCAAAGATTTTCATTACATTACTCCCATACAAATGATCACAATTTGTGCACAAAGCTCCCCTTTGACTAGGGAAGACACTTGGGTATCTGCTTGGGTGCAGACGCTTTTCTGCCTGCTCTCACTTCTGTGTGCTTTCTTTTCCACTGTTATTCTTTTTCTTCACTGAGAGATTATAGGCAGCGACTCCTGGACATTTAGAAACCACTGGAATTACAACTAATTGCTGCTGCCTTATTTTATTTTTTTTGTGTTTTTGTTTTTTTTCCCTCAGAACTTATTACTTTCAGAACGAGGCCTACGAAGGCATCAAAATGCCTCTCGTTAACATGAACGTGAACTTTCAGAAGATCCTTCAGAAAATTGCTGAGCTGGAAACCAAGATCCACCAGATAGAAGTAAATGTGGAAGTGAATGGACTATGTGGGAACGAATCTACTTTCCCATGGAACCAAAACAGCAGACAGGAGCCTGCTAACACATGGCTAATTAGCCCCGACAATGACTCAACAAAACAGGAGTTCTGGGGACTGGATAAAAAGCCCAGGAACGTTCTTCCTTGCTAGAATACTCTTGGCGCAAAGCCTAAAGATAAATCGTTTTTGGGAGAACGAGTAACAGGCAGAGCCCAGCGCCCTGAGATCTGTGATGCAACTGGTTGGCCTGCACTGTCCTCTGAAAAGAGTGCCTCCTCAACGACCGTACCAAAGAGGAAACAACCGTGGACAACAGTGAAAACAAAAAGTAAGAGCAAACCTACTCAAATAACAAAAATACAACTGGAGAACAGATTTGCTCCACTTTATCAAGACCTTGCAAGCTCTCCGTCAACGAACAAGGAGCGATATGAGACCAAATCCAAAAGTAAAAGGCCACAGAAAGAGCTTATGACTGGACCACAAACACTGATTGTGGGTGATGTTGCTAGAAGGAGGTAAACAGCTTTTGCAGCGAGAAGAACACCAAAGTACTCTGTTTTACCAACGATATGGTCTCTGACATCTCAGAAAAAATTCTGGACATCGTTGCTGAACACCCAATAGCGAAATCTCTCATCTTACACTCGGGGGCCTGTGATGTTGTGAAGCAACAATCTGAGGTATTGAAACAAGACTTCACTGATCTGTTGAACAAAGTCAGATCTCTCGATACTGGGGTGTTTTGTCAGTGGCCCTCTACCGACTGTCCATAGAGGTGATGAGAGATTCAGCAGGTTGTTGATGCTGAACAAATGGCTCAAAGCTACATGTGCCGCTCAATCGGTGAACTTTATTGACAATTTTAACATTTTCTGGGAACGCAGACACCTCTTTAAGGCAGATGGACTCTGCCTTAGCAAGTCAGGAGTAAGGTTGCTAACCTCCAACATATTCTACTCAGTGCACCACACACCAGTTCCTCCCTTCAAGTACAGCAGGCAAGACGAACCAAAACAACTTATAAGACAGCCCTTGGAAGGAGAAATACTTGTGCCTGAGATAAGTTCCGAACAGACAAGTCAGCTGTGCCAGGAGGAGTCCTTGCTGCCATCTTCGCCCCCCAAGGAGGAGTCCCCCCCAGTCGCAACAAGAGGGAACATCCACTCTCCACCAACCCCAACCAACTCTTTGCCCTCTCCAGCCAGCCTCAGCCTCTCCCCCTCTTCCCCCCTCCTGGATTTTACGGACGAGATGAAAAAACTTGTCAATGTTGGACTCAGACTCACACCCCATCCAAATCTGCCACGCTTGAAACATCCATTGCCAAAACGTCATCGTGCCCCTCCAACTCCACTGAATCATCCTCTGTCTCTACAGTCTGAAAACAGTGGAACACATCCTGTCCATGTAGACAGTACAATTAATGCTTACTGATATGTGCCGGGTCCAGGCTACGAAGTTGATACCACTACTGTTTTCCCCTGAGAAAAGCCAGGGCCCCTTGGAGTTCAGGCAGCCTCATCAATTCCTGTGCTTACAGGTAATAGAAAAATTGTGAATTTGTTGAAAAATAGGAAATACCGCACTAAATGTGCCAATCCATTCAATTTAGCTCCCATTCCTCCTCAGCCACAAACTGTCGCAAAAAATTGCACAGTTGGTTTTGACACTGTAAATGTAGCTATATTAAACATCAGGTCTCTGTCAGGAACATCTTTTTTAATACATGATTTTATCATCAAACACAATCTTACATTTATGTTTTTTACTGAAACTTGGTTAGACCAGGATAACAGTGCAGCTGTTCACATTGAATCAAGTCCTCCAAATATCTCTTTCATAAGTGAAACTAGAATGCATAAAAAAGGAGGAGGTGTTAGTATTCTGTTTACTGAGTTACTCAAATGCAAGCAGATGTTTTATGGAAGTTTTACTTCTTTTGAATATGTTGCTCTTCAGGTAAACTCATCTTCTCGAGCTATATTTCTAAACATCTACAGGCCACCTAAATACTGTACGGATTTCTTTGATGACCTTGTTGAGCTACTGTCGCTTATCTGCACTGACTTTGACTGTGAGTTAATTGTTGCTGACTTTAACATCCATGTCGACAAACCTGATGACAGATGGACTAAAGAACTGTGTTGTGTCCTTGATAACTTTGGACTCACTCAGCATGTGACACAGCCCATACACAACAGGGGCCACATCCTAGACTTAGTTATCTCCAAGGGTCTGAACATTTCTAAGGTTATAATATCTGATGTTGCTCTCTCCGACCATTACTGTGTTTTCTTTGAGAGTGATATATCGGTGTACACAAATGTTCAAACTGAGGTTGTCTCAAAGCGATACATCACTGAAAACACTGGTGACATATTCATTGAGGCTTTCTCTTCCACACCACCCCTCTCCATGTTCTCTGTCAATGACCTTGTACATTATTTCAATTCCAAAATTACAAATGTCATGAATGCCATTGCACCCACTAAAGTGAAGGTGGTCTCCGGTAAGAAAACATCTCCTTGGAGAAATGCCACGCTAGTCATGATGGAAAAAAGGGAATGTCGAAAAAAGCTGAGCGCAGGTGGCGAAAAACAAATCTCCAGGATCATTTTGACATTTATAAAGAGAGACTTTGCATTTTTAATTTAGAATTGAAAAAGGCAAGGCAGTCCTTCTTCTCAGACATTATCACCAAAAACAAAAATAATGCTTGTGAATTGTTTGCTACTGTCGACAGGCTAACAAACCCTCCTGTGCCAGTAGCCTCTAAACATCTGTCCACCAGGGCCTGTAATGAATTTGCATCATTCTTCACTGCCAAAATTCAGAACATTAGACAAGCGGTCAGTACCACCATATCAATTACAGGAGGTGTGTTGTTGTTTTGTCCATCTAAAACCAACTCTAATACCATGACACAATTTGATCCAATTAATGACAAAAAACTGCAAGACATTATACAGCATTTGAAATCTTCCTTCTGCTGTCTTGATATTTTACCAGCAGGGTTCTTCAAAAAAGTCTCAGACTGCATGATTTCAGATCTGCTGCAGATTGTCAACACGTCTCTTCTCTCAGGTGTCTTCCCCCAAGCCATGAAGACTGCAGTCATTAAACCACTCCTGAAGAAGAGAAATCTAGACACATCAGTAATGAATAACTATAGGCCCATTTCAAACCTGCCAATTTTAATTAAATAATTGAAAAAGCTGTTTTTCAACAGCTGAACAATTACTTAATAATAAATGGCTGTTTTGATGTCTTCCAATCACCTCTTGTTAAGGTCCTCAATGACATTCATTTAAACTAAAATCTCAGTCTTAGTATTACTGGATCTCAGTGCTGCGTTTGACACAGTCAACCATAGTATACTACTGGACCGACTGGGTATGACTCTCTGGTACCACACTAAAATGGTTTAAATCATATCTAAATGAGAGAGAATACTCTGTGTCTATTGGTGATTACACATCTGAACGGATGAAAATCACAACTGGAGTACCCCAGGGCTCCATTCTGGGGCCTCTACTGTTCAACATTAACATGCTCCGTCTAGCTCAGATAATAGAAACCAATGACATTTGCTACCATAGTTATGCAGATGACACACAAATTTATATAACCAAATCACCAGGGGACTATAATCCCATACTAATGCTGAGAAGATGCATTGAACAAATCAATGATTGAATGCGTCAGAGTTTTCTTCAGTTAAACAAAGATAAGACTGAAATAATTGTTTTTGGATCCAAGGAAGAACGACTAAAAGTCTCTGCTCAGCTACAGTCTGTAATGTTGGAAACTACAGACCAACCCAGAAACCTCGGTGTAATTATGGACTCAGACCCGAATTTCAGAAGACACATTAAGACAGTTACAAAGTCAGCCTACAATTACCTTAAGAATATATCCAGGATAAGAGGACTTATGTCTCGGCAGGATTTGGAGAAACTTGTCCAAGCATTTATCTTTAGCAGGCTCGACTACTGTAATGGTGTCCTTACAAGACTCCCTTAGAACTCCATCAGACAGTTGCAGCTGATTCAGAACGCTGCTGCTCGAGTCCTAACACGAACCAAAAAAAAAGATCACATCACTCCAGTTCTTAGATCTTTACACTGGCTTCCTGTCTATCAAAGAATAGATTTCAAAATCCTGCTGTTGGTTTATAAAGCCCTAAATTGTTTCGGGCCAAAATATATTTCTGATCTGCTGCCACGTTATGAACCATCCAGACCTCTAAGATCGCCAGGTACAGGTCTGCTTTCAGTCCCCAGAGTCAGAACTAAACATGGAGAAGCAGCTTTCAGTTACTATGGGCCTCATATTTGGAACAAACTCCCTGAAAATTGCAGGTCTCCTGCTCCTACTCTCACCTCTTTTAAATCAAGACTTAAAACATTTCGTTTTGCCACTGCTTTTAACTGAAGCAATTCAAATCTTTGAACTGCATTGTGACTTTTATTCTACAGTCTTGTTTCTTTTAAAGCTTTTCTTTTTTAGCCTACTTGTTTTGATGTTTGTTTCTTAACTTGTTTTTATGTCTTTCTGTTAATGCAATTTCTAATGTCTTTTAAATGAATTTTTATGTCTTTTAATTTAGTTTGTATGCGCCTGTAAAGCACTTTGAGTTGCCTTGTGTCTGAATTGTGCTATACAAATAAACTTGCCTTGCCTTTGACTTGGGATGAAGTTTCCTGTTTTTGTCTGGCGTACAAGCTTAATCAAGTGTGATTTTATGTGACCGACTGAACTGGTGTTTGTCAGGTGTAATTTTTGGTTGATAGTGCTAGCAGCATGAAGCGAGTTAGCAGGTGCTTTAAAATTTTACCATGCAAACATTCAAGACCTCACAATTTTAAACTTGCATTATAATTAAGTGCCATTATGAAATATTAAGTTTCCTGTGCCCTCATGGGTGCTTCACTTATATCCGGCAACCACTGAACATACAGTGAGGAAATAGCATGCTGGATAGCTAATGCCTGTCTCTTCTGTGGCCTGATTATACACTAAATTCATCATGGCCCACTGAGCTCACTCCTCCTGCTGTCCAGCAGGCTATCAAGACCATGACTATGTTTTTCCGTGGAACAGACACATTTTATTATTTCCTAACTGTATGTTAGAAACAGTTGGTTTGCCAGCAGTGGAGGTGATACAGTAGATTGTGAGCTGTAGTTGCCCCGGGAAACACACCAACCATTCTGGCTGTCACAATTGCAGTGTCTCTGGACTCGTTAGGTAGAGTGGAAAGGTCAGGTGGCGGAGCAGCAGTCTGCTCTGTATATCGAGCCCAGAGACACACTTGCAGTTTAGAGTGGCTCTAGAGGTGACCCTGAAAGGAGCGGCAGAGGACTATGAGAGAGGCAGGAAAGATCTGTGTGTTCACTCGCTAAACTACAGCTCAGAAACCTTGAACGCAGACTTTACTAGAGCTACTGTGTCCAGTGTAGAGTATGCAACCAACAAAGCCAACCAATTGGAAGAGGAGCAGGATGGGTTTTGTAACAACAGCGATGGGATCCAGAGTAATTTTGGTAATTTTGCTAGCAAGGGGGGCAGCCTCCCCCCTCACTCCCCCTCAAATGGTGTACTGGCTATACTGCATCAACCGACCTCCATGTCATAAGTAACTAGTTGGTGCAGGTTAAACTCTCTATTTTGACATGTGACAATAGTTTTGGATCAAGCCTAATTTTCATCTACACTGTTTGCCATGTTAAATTACTGCATTAAGCTGTTAATACAAATTCAACCCCCCTTGTATGAATTACAAATTAAAATCCCTCTAGCATTTCAGTCGTCATAAACTTACTTTCTGAACAAGACTTTTATTGTGAAACATTATTAGGAACGTGGTGTGAAAAACTCATTGACTTGCATGGTTTACTAGAGCAAAGTCTTATTTTATTTATTATTTTGATGATACATTTTAGATTTTTTTTTTAAGTGAATGGCTGTTGTGAGAAATAAAATGTACTAGCATAAATTGTCCTCATGGATAGTGGTGCCACTTCCCTTTCAGTGATGGGCTCTCATCATGTTCCACTCAGGAGGGCTCAATTATGTGATACACCTAGTGGTCAAATTCATTATTATCAGTCTGGCTCGATCTGACTTGATATCAAACTGGTTTGAAATTCTTTATTTAACCTTAGTCTTTACTAAGCAAACCAACGTAACTCAGCTTTAATCATTCATTACCTCTGCCAAGGAGGTTATGTTTTCACCCGTGTCTGTTGGTTGATTGTGTCATATATTTACAACCTATGTTTGTTAAATATTTGATAAATACATTTGAATGTAGCATTTCAAAAGTCAAATCCAGTGGTTATCAGGCTCAAGCCCAATTTCTAAATTAATGTAACTACTTTGGAGGTATTGGAAGGTTTACTTTTTCTCTTTTTTTTGGAGCTAGTCCAGAAGTTTCTCCTTGCTTCCAGTCTTTGTGTTAAACTATGGTAAACATGTCATGGGCCTATTTTTGAACAGACAGGAAACTGATCGAAAAGGATATCCAAACTCCATCAATTATTATCAACAGGCCAACATCATTTTTCTTCTAGAGAAGGTCTCCTTGAAGACCTCCTACACAAATATCTCTTCTTTATGCTCAACTAGTATTTATGTTCTGAGCAAAAGAAAAGGCTTCCTACATCTGTAATTTTTCATGTAATTTATCCATTAATCAAAAACACAGAGAAAATGTTTCCAGCCCTCCCTCCTCCATCAAAATGATTGTCTGTGGCTGTAGCAGGCATCTTCATACCTGAGAGTCTCAGGTCTCCATTCTGGATTGTGCAGTCCAGCAGACAGCAACTTAACTCCTGAGTCGCCCGGATGATTATAGCTCAGGTCCAGCTCTCTCAGATGCGAAGGGTTGGAACTCAGAGCTGAGGCCAGAGAAATACAGCCTTTCTCTGTGATCATACACCCTGACAGCCTGCAAACACACAGAATAACACACATGGCACATCATCTGAGGGCACTGGGCTTTTATTCAAGAAAGCAGGTTTAGAGAAAACTTGTTGAGCTTGAGATGAGAAAGAGTCTGGTTCTCTGTTCCATAAAGAAGTAACTGACTCTGTTAACCTAGCCTGCTCACTGGCAGGTTTCTTCAACAAACTGAGTTTGACTCCTCCCCTCCTGCTGATCCCGAAGCAGCTGTCTGACACTGTTCATTTCCTCACTCATATGGTCTATATCAAAGCTGACATCAGAACACATTTATTTGCAGAAGTTTCCATCTTTAGAAACATCAAAATCGCCTTTAGATAATAGTTTGTTACCCAAGGACTATCTTCAACATGACACTTTGATGACCAATCATCAATGCAAGGACAGAGACAGTGATCGCTGGGCACTATGGATTTTTCCTTAGCTAAGAATGACATGTATACATTTTCATTTATAACACCATGACCAGGGACGTGCACATGATTATAGAGGGGCAGGGGCTCAAAGTCAGTAAAGGCCAGCATGTAGCGCGCGGCAAAAACAATTTGGGCCTTAATAACACAATATGTAGATTGATTAATGTAAAATTAATAAACAAAGTACTTATAGAAAGCTAGCTACTTAGCTGTGTGTCCTGTGTAGCTGTGAGTGATATGCAACTGCCATTTCATTTGTGTTAACAAATTATTGTCAACATGAGTTTATTCACATCATCATAATACTGAGGTTTGGAAGACATGCAATTCAGCTGCAGTTCAATGCAACATTGGACTACACATCCAAAAATGTGACAAAATCAAGAAATGACTACTGTGACTGTTAGCAAAGTCACAGTAAACTCAATATCTGGAAGAAGTTTAAGATTTGTGGCAAGGTAAACAGCCGACACAGACAGCTGTCAGATTATTCTTAACTCTGGTTAACAAGCAGTTAGTTTAACAAGCACAAATGGGCACTCTTCTGAAATATGACTCATATTTAAGCACGTTGAGAAGGAAGGCGACTTGTTAGCCCCCACAAGGAAGTTATGTTAATGGTTTTATAACTCACAAAGGTTCAAGTTGCTCCAGTGTCTAAGAGTGGGCGGATCGATCCAAATAACGATAGTATCGATACCAAGGTGAGTATTGGTATCGGATCAATACTAGCGCGATAAGATCGATATTTTTGTTGTAGTTTCTCTTCTATAAGTTCAGCAAATCACTTGTATTTCTTCACAAAGTTTGAGTGATCGCAGCGTCTCTCTCAGTCCTTATGTGCAGTGCTCCTCTCACTCTGCTCACTCAGGTTCACTCCGAAGTATGAATATGGCAGAATATAATAACCCTTTTGTGTATCTGTTGAAGGAACATTAGTATTCCTATTTAGGCTACATGCAGATAGGTATAGATTTAATTATATTAAATATTATTTTCATATTTGGCTAACATCTTTGTCCTGTGTTTTATTATTACCATAATCATGATCAGCGAAGTAAAGGCAAAAGTACAAAATCATTCAATGATCAGGAATTTTCAAGTGAAAAGTATCGGTATCAGTACCGGTATCGGCAATACTGACCCTGTAATTACTTGGTATCGGATTGATACCAAAATTTGCAGTATGGCCCACCTCTACCAGTGTCACGTCTCATCTACGTGCGTGGTGGAGTTCGCTCTCTCTCTCTTTGTCTTCAAAATAAGAGCTTTATACATTGCACCCCATTGGAGTTTAGAACTGCGAGCGGGCCTGAGGCTGTACGAAGTGCAAATAAAAGTTTAGACTGTAAACCCAAAGCTGAAGTACTGAGAAGTTCCCCTAGGTTGCAGGCTTTCCTCCAGCTGTATCAATTGAGAATAAAATTGCTTTATTTTGCTCTAATGAGGTGAATTTAGAAGTTCTGAGTCCCTTATTGGTTTCCTTGAGCATTTACGGACTTTGTGTGGCGGACTGTGGAGACAGGGGGGGAAGTTGTCCAACAACGCCACCTGGGGAATTGCACCCCAGGAAATACACTCAACCCGGTACTGGGGCTACTAGGTCACACAGATTCGTTACACCAATTCGTATAGAGGACATGAGACGGACTTCCAAAAATAACTGTTTTTATTTAACAATAATTTACTAAATTTTAAAGGAGCACATCGCTTTACAACGTGAGTGTCAATTATACCACAATAACTTCGAGATAAATAAACAGAGCAGGAACAGGATTAAAACTTAGTGAGGCGGGCAGACTAAAGCAACTCAAACCACAAAACGCTACAAAACCAAATCACCACGTGCCACAGCAAAAGTTAAAGGATGTGAGATGGGGCCACCACCAGGGATGTCTGCCGCACACTGCACCAGCTCCTGTCCTGGAAAGAAAAGAAACAAAATTACGTGGAGGGACACTCAAGGTTTGGCTGTACAGATAATATTAAAGCAGAAGGCCTATACTAAAACACACACACCACACACGCACCCCACACACACAGAAAAGAATACAGAAGACTAAATATTTTAACCCAAATACAAATAATCAAGGACAATTTACTTAAGAAATAACCATAAGAGAACCAACTCTACCAAAGTTCAGCTGTGGGTGGGGACCAGGCGTAGTGATAGGCCCGTCTATCACTGCCAACCCCACAGCTGATTAACTAAATTAGAAAACAAAAATTTTGTAACCAAATAACCGAAAAAAAAGAAACAAAGCAAATAATCACAAAAAAATAAAGATATATTGTTAATTCAAAAAGGAAATAAATCAACTAGGAAACAAAAATGTTTTAAACAGCTGGAACCCAAGCAAATAAACAAACTAAATTCATCAAACCCACAGGAATTGTGGTGGGACTGAGTCCGGCGCTGCGTGGACAGCGGCCGCAACAAAAACCCACAGAGGACAGTAAAAAAAGGACGGAGCAGAGGACGGAGCAGAAGACGGAGCAGAAGACGGAGCAGAAGACGGAGCGACCGCACCAGGGCTGGAGGCCGTGAATGGTTTGCGTTTGGATAGCCGCTGTGGTGCACGTCACTGGACCGTGTAGTGCAGCCTCACACAGAGCGCAGGAGGAGAAACAGAGGAACCGCTGTGGCTTCAACAGCTACAGCAGGACAAAGAGCAGAAGGCAAACAGCTTTTAGCATAAGGCTACTACAGCCACAGAGATAAATAAGGGAGCGCACTTACCCGAACAAAAAGAGCTTAAACACCCCAAACCCAGTAACAGTCTGCGGTGACAACAGAGAGCGGACGACAGCTCCTCACAACGCTGCAACCCAACCAGCACGGCCAACGACACTGAAAGTGACATCATGGCAGCTGTCACACCACACGGTGCCATAAAGTTGCACAAAGTAACAGCAGCCACGCTTACCTTGAGAATGACCACAAATGAAGCACGGCAAACACACCAAGCAAACGGAGCACGACAAACAGAGCCCTTCCAGGTGAACGCCAGAGAGAGAGTGCGCCCCGAGGGAGCGCAGCGGTTTAACAGGTGGCACCAATGCGTAATCAAGCACCGGTGGTGCTGATTGAGTGGGGGGGTGGTGGAGCAGAGCAACACTCGACCTGTCACATTCCATCCCCGCTTTCTGCGTCGACGCCCCGACGACGAACTACACTTGAGTGCACCAAACTAGGACCAAGGCCTAAACAGGGCAGACTGTGAATTTACCACTGGCCGTGCAGGTTCAAGTACCACATTACCCCTGATGCCAACAGGCTGGGGAAGACGATGGACATTGGAATGTTGACCGGCGGTGGAACGGCCAGTTCGACGCAAAGCCAACTGAGAAGGACTGGACGGACCACTAGACGAAGGGGACACCGAGTGGAGCCGTTCTGGTTCCACCCTTGAGCCTGGAGTAGGCTCAGCACCTGCTGGTGTCATCACAGCAGGCCCTGTAGAGCAGGGCTGGGCTGGTGCCTCGGTGGCAGAGGGTGCAGAAGTGTCACGGACCAACAACCATAGCTCACCACCTTCAGGTGAGTCCGGGGAGCCTGCAAGTGCTGCCGAAGCTGATGGAAGTGGCGCCCTAGGAGGGTGACAACTGGAAACGACCTGAGCCTTCAGCATGTCTCGGTGTACCTGCCGAGCCCTATGCAACTCTTCTACAGGGGCAATGGTGTAAACCGCTCCATCTCCGGATGGGGCTTTCAGCACCTGGTAGAGCACTGAGCTCCATTTATCATGAAGCTTGTGTCGACCCCTAACACCAAGGTCCCGGAGGTAGACGTGCTGGCCCACCTGCAACGGAACCTCCCGAACATGCTGGTCATGTCGCTCTTTACGCCGACCTGCAGCAGCCAACATCCTACCACGAGCATTCTCAAATGCCACCTTGAGCCTCGCTTGATGCTCGGTCATCCAATCCTGTACTTCCCCTGGCTCAGCGTCCTGGACCCGGCCCAAAAGGAAGTCCACGGGGAGCCTAGGTTCCCGACCGAACATTAACAAGAAAGGAGACTCTCCTGTACTTTGATGTGGCGTAGTGTTGTAACAAAACAACACCTGCGGGAGACAAGAAACCCAATCCCGCTTCCGGGAGACTGGCAATGTCCGCAATAGGTCATGAAGAGTTCTATTAAAGCGTTCACATTGCCCGTTGCCGGCTGGATGGTAAGGAGTGGTTCGTGATTTGGCTACCTCGTACAAGCGGCAGAGTTGTTGGATCAGGGAACTCTCAAAGCTCCGACCCTGGTCGGAATGAATACGATTTGGAACACCAAACCGGAAAAACCATTCGGTCAGCAAGACCCGAGCCACAGTCGCTGCCTGCTGATCTCGGGTTGGGACTGCCACTGTGTATTTACTAAACACATCGGTCATTACCAAGACATTCTCCAACCCGTTCCGTGAGGGTTCCAACAACGTGAAGTCAATGGCGACAATCTCGTTCGGCCGAGACGCCAGAACGTGGCCCATAAAGCTATGGGGAACTGATCCTGAATCTTTGGCAACTTGGCAGCGTTTGCATGTCTGGACCCACCGTTTGATGTCGGCGGACATCCCTGGCCAATAACAGCGCTGTCGCACCAATTCCGTGGTGCGCTCGATACCCTGATGGCCATGGTCCTGGTGCAACTGGGTCAGGATCTCCTCCTTAAGAACGGCGGGTAGGACAAGCTGGAAGCACTCCTCCCCCCCATCTGAACGGAAAGTCCGGCGGTACAGCACGCCCTCCTGTTCAACCAAGCGGTCCCACTGTTTCATGAGTGTCAAAGCAGAAGTGGGAAGTTGCTGCCTTTCCTCAAAAGTAGGCTTAGCCCGCCGCTTCCAAAAAGGCAGAAAATGGTCACCCAAAAGAGGATCCACCTCCTGCAAAGAACAAAGGTCCGGTGGAGAATGGCCCCGAAAGACAGACACCATCGCCTGGGCTACATGTACCACTGGGGCGGAGACTGAAGCTGGCTGGGAGAGTGATGGAACCGAAGTGCCAGGCAGGACATGTTCAGCCAGGCTGGACCCTGACAGATACTGTCGGGAGAGAGCATCAGCATTCCTGTTGATGCGTCCGGAGCGATACCTGATCTCAAAATCAAAGACAGCTAGTTGAGAGGCCCACCGCTGCTCTGTGGCTCCCAACTTAGCTGAATTGAGGTAGCTCAACGGGTTGTTGTCTGTGAAAACCACACATTTGTGCCCCAACAAATACTCCCGGAACTTTTCTCCCATTGCCCACTTAAGCCCAAGAAACTCAAGCTTCATAGAACTATAGTTATCCATGTTGCGCTCAGTGGGTCGAAGGCCTCGGCTGGCATATGCTACCGGTCGGACCCCATGATCAGTCTCTTGCGAAAGGACAGCACCCAGGCCACTGAGACTTGCATCAATTTCCAAGATAAATGGACGTGAAAAATCTGCGTAGGCCAACACTGGGGCCGAGACCAACTTCGCCTTTAAGGCTTCAAAGCTTTGCTCGCACTGGGGTGTCCATGCAGAGCTCAGATCCTGCCCAGATCCTCGCTTGGACCTAGTACCGGCGAGTGTTGCCACCAATTGATGCAAAGGGCCCGCCAGCTTAGCGAACCCCTCCACAAACCGCCTGTAATAGCTGGCGAACCCCAAGAACGAGCGCAGCTCTGACACATGGTGGGGCCGCTGCCATTTTGCCACTGCCTCAATCTTGGCAGGGTCCGTGGAAACTCCTTGACTGGAGATGATGTGCCCCAGATAACAGACCTCCTTTCGGAAAAAGGCACACTTTTCAAGTTTCACCTTCAAACCTTCTCTCTGCAGCCGACTGAGGACCACCTCCAGTCGCTGCAAGTGTTGAGAGACAGAAGAGGAAAATACAACGATATCATCCAAATACAAGAGTAGGGATTGGCACTGTTGATCCCCGAACATCCTCTGCATGAGTCTTTGAAAAGTGCTTGGTGCATTGCACAAGCCGAATGGCATCCTGTTCCATTCAAAGAGCCCAAAGGGCGTGCAAAAGGCTGTCTTCGGCTTGTCCTGTTCTGCGACAGGGACCTGATTATATCCACTCGCCAAGTCGAGAGTGGTGAACCAGCGAGCTCCGGCAAGGGAATCAAGGCTTTCCTCAATGCGAGGTAGAGGGAATGCGTCCTTCCGTGTCTTGCTATTAAGTAGGCGGTAGTCAACGCACATCCGGAGACTACGATCCTTTTTACGGACAAGGACAATGGGGGAGGCAAAGGGACTATTACTTTCCCGGATCACTTTGGCTTCCAGCAACTGATCAATGTGAGCCTTCACCTCCTCATACTCAGAGGGGGGGATCCTTCGATATCGCTGTCTCACTGGAGCCTCGTCAAGCAAAGGGATTTCGTGAGAAATGAGGTTGGTACAACCCAAGTCACCTTCATGGTTTGAGAAAACCATCTGATATCTCTGTAACAAAGCATGCACCTCCATCTGTTCTTGTTCTGTTAAAGCAGACAGGTCCATGGCTTGGACCCCGCCCGGTGCCACACCAGAAGCCGCCTGGGATGAAACTGAGGCTGTAGTATGCTTCACCTCAGTTACACCAGCGGGTAAGCTGACAACCTGGGCCCTACTTAAAGCGCCAAGACCAGTGCGTGGGTAAAGGAGGACATCAGTCGTGCCCACATTGACCACTGGGACATAAGCTGTACCACGGGTAACCTGGACAAGACAAGGGGACACCAATAACCCTGCGGGCAGGCTGGACTCTGCTGCTTCAAACAGCACGGCCTGACCAGCCAGCTGTTCCGGACAAGTGGTTGCCACAAGCTTCATTGTTCCGCCAGGTATGCGTACCGCCCATCTGCCTCGAACCCTGGCGAAACCAGTGACGTTCCTCTGGTGTTCTGTGGTGGCCCGATGGCACCGTTGCAAAGCTTCAAGGACAGGTACTGGAGCTTGAACCACTGAAGGAGCATCGAAAAGAGCGGGACCGTACACCGCAAAGAGTTCCCGATAACATCGACGGATGATGTTGCTCCCCAAGATCCCAGGGGCAACAGATGCAACACCAGGAGGGTCTCTTACCACTAGGATCCCACAACCAGGGACCACCTTCCCGCACAATGTGACATCCAGCTCCAAATAGCCGATGTAAGGAATACAAAGACCGTTGGCTGCCCGCAGTTGCAGCCAATTACAAGACCGGAGGCGCTCTTGGCCCCATGGCGCGAAATGTTCTATAAAGAAACTTTCAGGGATCGTGGACACCATGGATCCGCTGTCCAACAAGCACGAAACAGTGATCCCCCCCATCTGGACATTAATATGTGGACAGGGCGCCATTATTCGACCGATGAGGTCTTGTTGCGAGCCTCCAAACTCCCCATCTGAGCTTTGGCTCCTCAACTCAGTGGGCTTCAGTTTTCCGGCTGGGATGCGGGGCGCGGAAACCCAGCCACATTAGAAGACCAACCAGTGGCAGAACCAACATGGGGACGAGGGGGGACCCGCTCGCCGTCACACTCACTGGCATAGTGACCCGGCTGTTGACACCTTCGGCAAATCACAGGACCGTTGCGAGGAGGCTGCGATCGAGAGCGGCGAGCCTGCAAAGAAGCCATGGTCCGGGCCAACTGGTCAAGCTGTTCCTGTTGACGCTTCAAGAGTGTCTTCACTTCACTCAACTCTGAACCATGGGGTGAGACAAGTGGGGCGGGGTGAGAGCTACCCTGTACCCCATACTGCAGACCATAGGCCAAAGGAAGAGAATGGCTACGTTCCCTTGCACCCCTAGGGGACCCCTCCCTCTCCCATCTAATGGCCTCTCCACGTGTTTCAAGCAAAGAAGTAGTGGGGTGGTGACGAACAAATTGCTTCAATTCCCTGCGAAGGGCACCATCAAGCACATGCTCTACGAACTGATCACGAAGAAGGATTTCAGCATTTGGCAAAGCGTCTGGTGCAGAATGTTTAACACGCTCCATCAGAGCCATCAGAGCCAAGGAAAATTCTAACAGCGTCTCCCCTTCCTGCTGCTTTCGGGAGAAGAAAGATTGCTGCAGTGTTACATATGACTGAGCACAGCCATAAAGCTCAGTCAAAATAGCCAAAACCGTGGCTGGGTCTTCTCTCTCCACACGGGGGCGATATTTGATCTCCTCTCTGGCCTCTCCTCCCAGATGATCAAAAATGAAAAAGGCCCGATCGCGAACAGACAGGTGGCGTGCTTGCATACATGCCTGTAATTCCTCTTTCCACTCAACTATGCCTATACCTGTTCTGCCGTTAAACATGGGACATCTACGATCTCTAGGTATAACAACTAACCGTTCAGTGACCGGGGCACTAATACCTGCAGCTGGAGGATTACCTGAAGTGACAGAAGGGGGATCCGCTCTGCTGGAACCGGCCTGGGAAGCATCCCTAGCTCGAGACAGCTGCTCGTTATCTGCTTTAAGCTGTGCCACTAGCTCTCTGAGCTGCTGCAGTTCCTCCTCCATCGCGAACCGCAGAGGCCACCCTCACTGCCTTCAAAATGGAGACCTGGTGTTACCACTGGCAGAAAAAGGAGAGGAAAGAGAAAGGTGCTGCCGCTCCGTCTTCACTGCTGCTTCGACACACCACCACAAAACCGTAACCTAACAAAAGAGAAAGAAAGAAAAGAACAAAACAAAACAAACCCACCTAATAACAAGAAGACAAAAGGAAGTCACGTCTCTGTCCTCTAACAGTGCATCCTGCCGACAGCGCCAATTTGTGGCGGACCGTGGAGACAGGGGGGGAAGTTGTCCAACAACGCCACCTGGGGAATTGCACCCCAGGAAATACACTCAACCCGGTACTGGGGCTACTAGGTCACACAGATTCGTTACACCAATTCGTATAGAGGACATGAGACGGACTTCCAAAAATAACTGTTTTTATTTAACAATAATTTACTAAATTTTAAAGGAGCACATCGCTTTACAACGTGAGTGTCAATTATACCACAATAACTTCGAGATAAATAAACAGAGCAGGAACAGGATTAAAACTTAGTGAGGCGGGCAGACTAAAGCAACTCAAACCACAAAACGCTACAAAACCAAATCACCACGTGCCACAGCAAAAGTTAGAGGATGTGAGATGGGGCCACCACCAGGGATGTCTGCCGCACACTGCACCAGCTCCTGTCCTGGAAAGAAAAGAAACAAAATTACGTGGAGGGACACTCAAGGTTTGGCTGTACAGATAATATTAAAGCAGAAGGCCTATACTAAAACACACACACCACACACGCACCCCACACACACAGAAAAGAATACAGAAGACTAAATATTTTAACCCAAATACAAATAATCAAAGACAATTTACTTAAGAAATAACCATAAGAGAACCAACTCTACCAAAGTTCAGCTGTGGGTGGGGACCAGGCGTAGTGATAGGCCCGTCTATCACTGCCAACCCCACAGCTGGTTAACTAAATTAGAAAACAAAAATTATGTAACCAAATAACCGAAAAAAAGAAACAAAGCAAATAATCACAAAAAAATAAAGATATATTGTTAATTCAAAAAGTAAATAAATCAACTAGGAAACAAAAAATGTTTTAAACAGCTGGAACCCAAGCAAATAAACAAACTAAATTCATCAAACCCACAGGAATTGTGGTGGGACTGAGTCCGGCGCTGCGTGGACAGCGGCCGCAACAAAAACCCACAGAGGACAGTAAAAAAAGGACGGAGCAGAGGACGGAGCAGAAGACGGAGCAGAAGACGGAGCGACCGCACCAGGGCTGGAGGCCGTGAATGGTTTGCGTTTGGATAGCCGCTGTGGTGCACGTCACTGGACCGTGTAGTGCAGCCTCACACAGAGCGCAGGAGGAGAAACAGAGGAACCGCTGTGGCTTCAACAGCTACAGCAGGACAAAGAGCAGAAGGCAAACAGCTTTTAGCATAAGGCTACTACAGCCACAGAGATAAATAAGGGAGCGCACTTACCCGAACAAAAAGAGCTTAAACACCCCAAACCCAGTAACAGTCTGCGGTGACAACAGAGAGCGGACGACAGCTCCTCACAACGCTGCAACCCAACCAGCACGGCCAACGACACTGAAAGTGACATCATGGCAGCTGTCACACCACACGGTGCCATAAAGTTGCACAAAGTAACAGCAGCCACGCTTACCTTGAGAATGACCACAAATGAAGCACAGCAAACACACCAAGCAACCGGAGCACGACAAACAGAGCCCTTCCAGGTGAACGCCAGAGAGAGAGTGCGCCCCGAGGGAGCGCAGCGGTTTAACAGGTGGCACCAATGCGTAATCAAGCACCGGTGGTGCTGATTGAGTGGGGGGGTGGTGGAGCAGAGCAACACTCGACCTGTCACA